>VDFB02000015.1:605137245-605157428 GCA_007258455.2 Sequoia sempervirens | reverse complement strand
GGGACATTGACAGCAGAAGATCCACTAGTGGATATGTTTTCATGATGAATGGTGGTGCAGTGAGTTGGATGAGCAAGCGACAGGCTATAGTCGCTTTGTCCACTACAGAGGTAGAATACATGGAAGCTACACATGCCTATAAAGAAGCAATCTGGTTAAAACGTTTGTGTTCTAACATTGGTTTTGATGCAGGAAAAATTACAATTTACTGTGACAGTCAGAGTGCTATATGTTTGGCGAAAAATCCTACTTTCCATGCCAGGACAAAACATATAGATGTATAGTATCATTTTGAACAGGATATGGTGGAGTATGGGAAGGTCTCTTTGGAGAAAGTGGATACTCTCGAGAATGTTGCAGATGCATTGACGAAGCCTGTGAGCACAGAAAAATACAGGTGGTGTGCCAGTTCGATGGGCCTCTTGGCCCATGAATTTCAGTAGTTTTATTATGCTTTGGAGTTGTCAGTAAGGTCTTCATCAAGTGGGAGATTGTTGGAATATTTTCCTCAATCCATACTGACATGTAACTCTTGGAGGGCAAAGTCGCTATGACATTAATCATGTCTGGCCGACTAGCTGTTCTGAATTCTCTTGAAATGTTCATATCGCTAAGACAAAGCAGATGTCTTGCCGAATGATGTTATCACTGTAACTAGAAGCATTCATTGTGACCTTTTGTCGAGTAGGAGACCTCTAGCCGACAGTGTTGTTTTCTTATCGGGTGTCGAGGAGACTCACAACGACTGGGGTCTTTAGGGTGACTTGATCGCTTGGTATGAAGTCTCAGTGATTGAAGGGAGTCTCACTGATAGATCATCGGGCTAACACAAGGGCTTTGGTAAGATGTCCCAGTGAGAATGGAAGGTCACGCAGATGGGGATACAACTAAAGTCATCGGAGTAGCTCAAGGCAATTGGTATGAAGTCTTGGCGACTTGGAGAGTCTCGCCGATAGTCTTCGGTATGACATGTTCACTCGGTGAAAGGTCTTGGAAAAGGTCAAATGTCTTGCCGACTCGGTAAGACATGGGTGCTCGATGTGAGGTCTCGACAAAAGACAAAAGTCTTGCCGACTAGGTAAGACTTGGTTGCTCGATGTGAGGTCTCGGAAAAAGACAAAAGTCTTGCCAAATCGGTAAGACATGGTTGCTCAGAGTGAAGTCTTGGTGAAGGTCAAATGTCTTGCTGACTCGATAAGACATGGGTGCTCGATGTGAGACTTGGAAAAACCTCTTGGCGAATGGAAAAGTCTTTCTGATGGCAAAGTTGAAATCGATGTGACTTGTGAGCATCAGTATGAGTCTTGCCAATGAGAAATCTCTTGCCAATAGGAATGCATTGGATGTCGGTGGTTTTGGTATGACTTGTGGCTTTCGTTATAACATCTTGCCGACTGTTGGGACTTACGCCGATATCGATATGAAGCCATTGAGCATCAGTGAGACACTTCTTGTGTCTCACCGACATGCGAACTTAGTTGAATGTTTCATTGACCGTTTGACTTTCCTATGTGGCGTCTCGTGGACCAATCAGAGGAAGCGAATTTCAAATGGTTGACTGTTAGATTTTTGCAACAGCTGCGACGCTGGAGCTGAATTGTATGCAAGGAAAAATATGCAATGGGAGGGAAACTTTCTACAATGGGTAATGGCGAATAAGGATGAACAGAGGACAAAAATTAGAATGTGGTAATATTTAAAGGATAGCATTATGAGTTGAAAATAGATTGAGAATTAGAGAGAGCATTTCTGTAACAGGAAGAGCAGTGAATGAAGAAACTGTAAAACTAATACCAGAGAGTTGTGTCTCTGCATTGTATGTAATTTGTTGATTACTGAAATACAAAGAGATTCGACTTGGTGTGGTGGGTTTTTTCCGGAAAGGGTTTCCCACGTAAATCTGGTGTTAATTTGTCATTGAGTATTTTTTCTAATTCTGTAAATCTTTCATGTGTGTCTTAATTGGATTGTAATTTGAAAATTAAAAGTACTGTCTTCTACTTCCCTGTGGTTTTGACGTTAGGAAAGTTGCTTCCACACCTCTACTTTCCTTACACCTACAGGTTTTATTTCTGTCTTTCCAACAGTTAAACCTGGTCAAATCATAAGCTTAGATCTGGGATATGAGGACTGCAAAAAGAATTTTTAGACCCCTATACAAAGACCCATTCACCCCTGGGAAAATATGTCCTTTAGCAGAGCCTAAAACCCACTTTTGGAGCTAGGTAAACACCATTCTAACCTTCTCAGATTTACTAGTTAACTATTTCTTCCGATAGTGTTATCATAATTCATCATATTCCAAGTGTTAGATCTCATAGGTTTGGTTGCTAATTTTTTTTTATCTTTCTCCCAAAATTGCTTTTCAGTCATTTTTGTCATAAGGAAGCCAAGGAAACATAGTGTCCAAAACCTAGGGTTGACTCACCTTAAGGCTTGTAAGTCAATTATAATCATTTGTGGCACTATCCCTCTTCCTAATGAACATGGAAAAGGTGGATTTATGATTATGTGCACACCCCCTTTTTCTTTGACATACTCCCCTTATCACAAATTCTCATCTTTAGGTAAGGATCCTCTTTCCCTATGTTTCAAGTACAGTGGTCTCTAATGCTTTGAACAAGAAGGAACAACTTCAATAATAAGTTCAAAGAAAGGACCAACAACTCTAGCAATTGAAAGACGAGTTGTTCCATAACTTGTAACAAGTTAGTATTCTTCCCATGGTTTGAAAACTTTATACTTCACATTGGGAGAGAATCAGGAGCATAGCCGCTTCTTTGAAAATTGTGCTCAGGTTTATTGCAGATTCCCAAGAGGTGAGTGTAAAAATTAGTGTCATGGTGGACCGCATGATTTCCTTTGTCACTCCAAAATTTGCAAGCACCCAATTGCTGATTCAAAAATTATGTGATGTGACCGATAATGCCTTGATTGTTGTGGGAGCAAATAACAGGAGATTATTGGTTGAAAAGTCCCATGAAGTTCTCAGTTGTAACAAGACATCCCTTAAATGTAAAGCAAGGCTTAAATTCTTTAGATCACACAATCACAGACATGAAGGAACACATTGAGCAACTTGTCCATTTAGGTCTTCCTTCCCCTTTCCATCCCGATAATACCATCATGTCTGAAGATCAGATGAGGTAGATCTTGGAAGGGAAACAATAGGACCAAGAAAATTTTTAAGGCATTAGTCAATCCCTAGGTGTTGCTAAGGTGGAATGGTTTTTCTACCACTCACCAAACTGGAATATCATATGAAGGTTGTTGCACAAACCATAAATAATTTCTATTTTAAAGAGATGGTCACTCTAGAAAAGGTCTCTAGAGTGCTAAAGAAGAAGGTGTGACCATCCGAGGAAGAATAGGCATCCATACAATCCACTCTTTAGAAGCTCTAAGAGTGGTGCATCTCCCCTTTTTGCTTTTTTGAATTTTTATGTGCGAGATCAAAATTCAGGGTTCTCACCTTTGCAGAAAGAGTTCCCCAAGAGTTTCCAAAAGCTATAGAATTTGTATACCACACCCTTATTTTGTGAATGGTTATTCTCCAAGGATTTGTTAACAAAAATTCCTTTTCTTCTGAGCTACCATGGTTTTTATGCTTAATTTTTAAATTTGTGTGTAGGAAAGCCACATGTCAAAGCTATGCAACTGCTACTAGATCTGATGACTATGCTTATAACATAATGCAGTGGGTTGCCATGTGCTAAATAAAAAGATCAAGTGGCATTTTTTAATCAAACACTCACTTTCATTCCAAGCCACATGTCAAGATGGCACAACTCGAAGAGGTCCCTAGGCACCATAAGTGATATGTAATGCATGGTTGGCCAAGAGTTTTGGTAGTTCCATTGCAGACAATGGTGGAGGTCAATGCGTGGTAAGCCCATATGCATCCTAAGGAATGAATTCCCATCACCAATTCTTGGTAATGAGGATTCTAGGTGGTTGCAAGGAGAGATGGAGGAACAAATGGAATCATCACCCCCTTTAGGGGCTGCCCATGATTGCCCAGTTAGGCCATTTAACTGTCACCATGATGGTGAAACTCGCAGGTGTAAGAGTGGGGGAATATTTTCTATTGTTGTGGTTCTCTTCGAGGAAGGGATGTTTTTCTATTCAATCCCTATGTGGTGTTATTTTTAGGGTTGTTCATCATTTTACCACCAGAGACTTAGAAGGATAATAGTTATATTTTTTTGTAATTTATCAGACCTTAGCAACTAGTTTTGTATGAGAAAGAGTGAATTCATAATTTTGTGCTCTATTGGCCTCTATTGTGAATTCTATTTCCTGTAACTCAAATATAATTATGCTCTATGTTTTCATTGAGAAATTGTAACTGTTAATTATTATAGAAATATTTTATAGTTTTAGTTTCCTATACGCAAAAAATTGGATCATGTTATCACTCTTTCAAACTTCTATAAATTACCATAAAACTGAGATTATGATATGTTGTATGATGGGAAACACCATTAACATGTTTTGGTGCATCACCTTAGAATAGTTTCTTGTATAAATTTTATTTAATATCTTCCCCTTTTCTCCCCCCTATTAGTTAAAATGAAGAGTTGGCTTCTAAAATCTTGGAGGTCATTTTGGGAAAAAGGGTATGGTGGATGCCTTGTGTGGTCCATATTTTTGCACCTTAGAAATCCCCAAAACAAAGACCCATATTTCAAGTATGGGTCTCTGCCTCATTGAAATATGGGTCTCTATATCACATAATTGAGACATAGACCTCCTTAGAAATTCCAAAAATTGCATCTCTTAAGCATTAGCTTTTGAGGTCAACAATAATCATATTTCAAGTATGTGATACAAGCTACCCATCTTGAGAAAAATGGTATGGTGGATGCCTTGTGTTCCATATTTGTGCACCACCTTGTGATAGTTGTGTATGTGTAAATGATTATATTTAAATTTATTTTGAACATGTATTCTCTTTAAAAGTGTGTAATGTCTTACCAACTAGGTAAGTAAGTGTTACTAATCTTCCTCCATATTCATACATTCTCATTGGTTTCATTTATGCATCTTTCCCAGTGTCGTTCCTTCCACTTGATTAAATACATGTTAATGCAACTCTGGGTTGAGAGATAATATTCCCAATAGATGGTTTTACTTCTCCATCCATGGAGTTTATGCTCCTTGATTGAATCCCATGTGATTAGAATTACCAAGTTGGTTTGTAGTGCAAATCTACTTATTATTATTCATGTTTTTGTTAGTTGGGAATGGACCATGGTGTTTTCATTGAATTGGAGCCTATCACTAGAACTAGTTATTGGAATATGCTATTATCATTAGTTATGAACACTAATTATAGCTACTATATATTGTAACTTAATGTTATAATTAGTTGATGGCATTATAATTGTTGTCAATTATAAATCATATATGTTGCTACTTGATTAGGTACTTAATATAGGAATTTTTTATTAGCATTTGGTATTGGCTCATGGGTTCAATTGAGCACTAGGAATGGTTTAATTGATAACTTTCAACATTGATAAATAGCATTTTGTTAAGATAATTGGTGTTATGGTAGTGTTAGCATTGGTATAATATTTTCCTTATGATAACATTAGTGGTAAAGCAAGATGTGTGGTAAAATAATATCATTTTGACATTGTGATGTACTAGTGACCTAAGATTACAAGGTGATGGTTGATATTATATATGATGGAACTTAGGTTATATTTCTCTTATCTTAGGGAACTATATATATTCTTAAAGAATTGGTACTTTGAATACTTGGTTCTCAGCATGTCCTAGATTGTAAAGGACGTGTGGTTATAAATATGATGTTATATATATGTGATATTTTTAAATCCTAGCTCTTGAATGCATGTTCTATAGGGTATGTCCTAGGGTTTGTAGGTAATGTGGTTTTGTGCCATAATGCTATATATTATTATCACTATGTGGTATGATGATTGCCATTTATAAAATTATTGTGGTTTGAGACAATTTCCCTCCTCCCCTTAAGTTCCTTTATTGAAGCTACATGGTGATTGTGATATATAAATTTTTATGAGATTGCAAATTATTTAATTCTTTTTAGTGATTATTATTTTATTTTTAAAGAAAACAATGTCGAGATTGCATTTATTTGGGCTACTTAGCCATTTGAAATTTGAGATAGCTATTTTCCCTTGAGGACTTAATTAATTTAATTTGTATTTTTTTAATTTAAGATATTGTATTGATTATTATATCATTTCCATTCTCTTTATTGATTTTATTTATGGATTTAACCTTTAGATTAAATAATTTATTAATAAATTCTCAATTTGAGGCTTTCATAATGTTTACAATTGCTTATTTTTGTAATGTAATTTGGCATGTGTAAAATTTTCATATCTAGGAGGTGTCCTTGGTAGGTCATATAGGGGAGTAGATGTCCTAGAGAATTCTTATTGTAAGGATGGAGGATGAAAATGAGGCAAATATGGAATTTTCATAGTCTATTCACCCTATATATGTATATGATCTTTGTGTACTTATCTCTTTTAGACTAACAACGTTAAAAAAATAAAGAAATGCACTAGGAAATTTATGGAAGGTTTCTTGAGTAGGGCCACTAGACCATATTTCCTATCAATTATACGGTTCTATGATTATTTCTATAAATGGTATAATATTTTATGATTATACAATCCCTTGGATACTAGATATATGGTTATACACCTTCATGGTTCATTAGTACTAGACCCATGGCTCTATTTGTCTACAATCTCTATGGCTCCATTATCCAATGGCTACTTGGAAATATTATGAGATTTAGCATCATCATAGACCCATTGTGTGAAACTTGTGAAGTGATTCCTATGATATAGTTCTTGTACCAATGGTGATCCCACAACAATGTGTCCCACTTTTTGGCCTAAGTGGGATGCTCAAAATAAATATTTTTGGCATTTTTTAGTTTATGTCAAATATAGGGAAGAAATAGTCAAGAATTTAAGGATGGTGTGTACTAAAGAGTTGTGGCATTTTCTATGTAGATTCAAACTATAAATTTTAAAAATAAAAAATAAGATTTTTTCCTATTATTTTTTATGAGTGACATTATTCCATAACACATAACTTTCATTACAAATTAAAAAAATCATGATTTATTCAAATTGGACCATTAACTCCACTATTTTTATATTTATTATTGATTTTTTGAAGTAGTGCTAACAAAAATTTCAGACCTATATCCTTTCATAACACATTTCTCTTAGCATATATCAACATTAATTATTATTTTTTACTAAAACAAGGATATCTATATGCAATGTAGTGTATTTTTTAGAAAAAAATTAACAATTTTATGTTTTCTAATGCCTTGAATAAAGGTCATTATTTTTTTGCATTAGACCTACATTAATTATAAAAAATTATATATATTAATAATAATAATAATAATTTTTAGAAATTTAATACTAGGGCTATATACTTACAAAATAACATTTCCAAATGATTTATTTGATTCCCTTCAAGGTGAAGCAAATATTATTTGTCAAAATTTTGATAGGTGTGGAGAACATTAGGGGTTTGATTTAAGTCTGGGGAGGTTCTATCCAATGTAATTTGATTTAATCCTCTTCAAGTGACCCCCCTTAAATAGAATCTCTCTAAACTTAAATCATTATTTTTTTTAAAAAAATATGTGTTTTCAAGAAAAAAATGTGTCCCTCAAGTGGAACACACTATTGTGGGATCATTCATTAATGTGTGTTGTTTGAGATATGGAAATATGATGTGAATTACACTATGTGTTAAGTGTCAAATATTTTAGACAAATAAACTAAATACTTACATTTATGAGTATGATTGAGCATGAAGTTATGATTTCTTGATGATTTGAGTAGTTCTTATGCTTAAATACCTTATTAATGCTATATAGTGTGGATAATTTTGTAAGTAGCAATGGAATTTTAACATCTATTAGCTTATATTTGTGTGGCTTTACCATTCATAATATTAATGGAAATTCTTGAGATTTTTTTAATAGATCTTTTGCTCCTTATAATTTTTTATGTATATAGTGATCATGTGTTACATGATTTGGTATTGTTAACTTTGAGAAAAAAACTATATAAGATAGTTATTTTTTTTATGAATGTTTCTCTTGCGATTAAAGTAAAAAAAAATACTTATTGAGTTTGTTATGTATCCCCTATTGGTATAGTTTTAGGATTTTAATCTTAGCCAAACCATAGTGAATTCTAGGAGGAAGTTTAATTTAAGTGTTGGGGGTGTAAGTCTCATCCATTTTGTAATCACAATTGCACTTATTGCACTACATTATATATTTTATACATATTTACTAGATAGGTTCATATGCTAACACTATATTAGATGCATAGGTGATTTCTTGTTAGTTTCATATATATGACATGAGGATGTCAATTTAATATATTTAGGATCTATACCATTTAAATAGTTGAGATCATTTTGAATGATTTTTAGAAAACCATGATTATTCATTTTGACAAAGCTTGATTTTAATATTAGTTTTTTAAAAGAGATATTAAATTAAAATATGATTTAAACATGATAAAAAAATTATAAATTATATATGAGTTGATAATCTAAATACTTATCTAGAAATAATAATCAATATTTTTAATTATTAAAATTATACATAATCAAAGATAGTGAATGCTATGAATTTTAAATTATATGAATACTACAAATTAAATGAGTGTATTGATATGATATAGTTACGAGGAGTTTTCATTTCATTACTACACTTGAATAAGTTATAATATAGTGTTTGAGATTTAATTTCATACTATGAATAAATAGTGTATTTTACTAATTATATTAACTATGCATATATTTCATGATGACATTTAACATGTGAATCAAGAATGTATAGGTAATTTTACTAGTTTCTAAAGAAAAAATGGGAGATCCACTAGGTATTGACTATTTATTCTTAGTTACATTTTAGACTTAGTCCATGAGAGAACTAAGACCCCTCTTTGTGTGTTAAAATTTGTAATTTTAGTATGTTTCTTATTTGATAAGTTTGAATAATGTAATTAAGTTGTGATTATGTGTAATGTGTGTAGAGGTTTCTTTAAAGTGAGAATTAATATTTACATTTTTATTATATTTTAAAAGGGAAAATTTGTTTCTTTCTTATTTTTTTTGTAAAAGTAGGTCTTTTAAGAAACTATCTATAATACTTTTATTTTTGTGGGTTATAAATTTTAGGCTTTCAGAAAGATTTGATGCATCTAATATTCTTATAAGAAGTGCGATGTAACTTATCATGTGAAAGGAGTTTATTGGTTGTGACAACCTAAAGAAAAATGTTACACTATGGAGGATTATCAAGAAATGGGGAGTGGAAACCTTCTTGAAAATACTAAATAGATATGCTACCCCTTTGGAAATTGAATTTTTCAAGGGTGGGATAAGAGAAGGGTAAATATGAATGGTTTTGTATTTAAAATAACTAAAGAAATAATTATGGAAGCCATCAGTATTTCTACTAAAGTTGAAAATATTTACAAAGATCAAAGGGTTGGGGATGAGGCCATTGTAGAATTCCTAAAGATAGGGGAATAAATATTAAAGTTGCACTTGGGTCATGTGAGGACCTTGGGATGAGATAGCCCTCTACCTAATGATATATGTTACCTTTGAAGGGTAGTTTAAATATCTTTATTCATATCAATTTGTTCTACCTAAGCATTTAAAACATATAAAATTAATCTCATTTCCTTTTTACCTCTTATTTTTTCTTCAAAATTCAATTAATGAATGTAAAAAAGCCTCGAGAATCACGCCTCTACACCAAGGACTCATAATTCTTATAAATACCTACATTAAATTCAAATCCCCTCATGTGAATTCATTTAAACATAAAGAGGTTAAACATGTTCAACAATTGGATTCTAGTGATACTACAAGAAGCCCGTTGAACCCCCTTTCTAATTTTGTTATCCTTGGATGGATTAAAATTATGAATTATATTCTAAGTCCTCTACCTTGGTGGATGTTTTGGGAAATATATGAGGGTTGGGGCAAAGAAAAATAAAAGGGTGATAGCAATAGAAAGGAGGGACTTGAATAGAAATTTAACTTTGGAGAGGTTAGTGGCATGGATAGGGATTTGGATATAGTGAGGAAGGAAAAAATAATTATGCCCCAACCCCTGAACCTACAATTGGCTGCATATTCCTAGAGGTCCAAACCTCTAGTTTGGATAACAGTAAGATTTTTAATATTCCTAAAGTGGAGATGCCCTCATTTAAATACATGGCTAATGTGATGAATGTAAATTTTTATATAATTTAAAGATGTCTCGAGATACCATTGATGATTAAATCACTCTCATAAAGTGGTAATTTTTGGAGATTAATAGGTGGAACATCAAAATGGCTATATGAGAGACAAGAAGAAGAATGTTGAACAAAAAAACCTAAATAATGATAAGAACCTATTCCAAAATTGGATCTATCTTTTAAAGGTGTAAAAAAGTGAGATAGATAAAATGGATATGAAGAGAAGGTTGAACACTTTTAAGACACTAGAAAGAGGGATAGAGAGGAGATCATTGCTAAAATTTGCACATTAGAATAAGAATATAAGGAAATTAAGGAGAAGATAAATAAAGTTCTCAAAGCCTGCAAATGCACCATAGAAATAGTGTGATGGGCCTAAAAAAATTTGATGAATAGGATAAAGATGACTAAAGGTGACTCTCCTCCAATCCCAAAAGCTAAAAATATTAATAGTATTAGTCCCAGTACTAGGATGAGAGGTAGTTAAATAAAGTTGACCAAAACTAATGACATGGAGCTCCAAGATTTTATCAAACTTCATGAAATTTATACAAGAGATAAAGGCCACTAAGACCCTCAAACAATTATAATTTTTCCTTAAGACTATGTTTTATTTTTTTTCAAAGTGTTATTGAAATTTATTTTTTGGACTATTTTTGTGTTATTGCTCAATTGAACTTTGGATGGGGTTTGTTGTACCAAGTTTTAGGATCCTTATAAAACCTATTTTGTGAAATATTGGGAGTTGATTTGTCTCTCTCAATATTACATTCCTAGGATATTCCTAGGATCATGCATAAAATTTTATGTCAATTATACTTCTCATTACAATGCCCTATATGTGGAAGCATTTCCTAGGTCCATGCATGAGTGTCAAGTACATTCATCCTATGTCTCACATATGTGAGAGAAAATAGGGATGTATGATCTAATTAATTATTGTAAGAATAGTGAGAGTTTGAGATGGAGTCCATATGTTTCCATCTCACAATATGATGATGAATGGCATGTCACAGCTCATATATAATCACCCTAATGATCTTTGGTTTGGTTATTGTGAATATAAAATTCCTTGAGCTCCCTTCGGGTGGTTTTGTTTTTGCTAAATACTGGCTCACGCCTCATATGTTTGAAATGTTGTCCTTTGCTTCTCAATCAGGCCTCTTTTTGATAAACTCCATCGAAAGCCACCACATGTCTGCCAGGTGCTCCTCGTAGCAATTGCTTACTTTTCTCTTCTATCGGCTCCTGCCATGCTTCTACATGTCGTCACCGCAGGCACTTTAAGGCTACATCCCTTCACTTTTTAGTCGAGCCCTATCTGCGTGCCACGTAGCTTTCACCTGCATACACTTTTTGGTGGACCCCATAGTTGGCGTCGATAGTAAAGAATGCCTCCACGTGTCTTCCCAATATAAACTTTCATTGCAAAAAGGGAGAAATGAACCACAGGCTATGACTTGTCTCCACGCATCTCCTCGGCGGGGATTCTATCGAAGGGAAGGATAGAGCGAATAATAAGCTGCAACATACTGCCACGTGTCCTAACTTCCTCCACTGGGATGCGACACTTGTCTGCACGAGGTTTTTCTTGGACCACTGCCATCATTCACAGGGGATGCATCTGGCTGGGGAGCGACCATGTTCTATGGCCCAAATCTTTTCTTTTGCAATGACCGAAGGAAATCATTGCTATAGGAATCATTGCTTGAGATATAGGATCTTTTCTGTTACTGCCCCTCCAGGCGGTGCGATTTTTATCTATATATACTGCTTCTTCCTTCTGAAAATGAGTTTGGAAGATATAGAAAAATTAGAGAAAGACACTAGGCCTTTTGTATTGCTTTTAGATTATTGTATGAGATTCTCAGACTGTGCCATTGTTCTTCCTTTTTGTTTTCTTAAACTATTTGATAAAATATTATACTGTGTCATTATCTTGAATTGCTTATTTGCATAAATTCTATGATTTTAATACAAGTTTTCTAGTTTAGATCATGTCTTTGACTCCTATTTTTTATAAATGTGTATGAGAGTTATTTTATGTTATTGTATAAAATATTCAGGGTTTCATCTTTGATTTCTGTCATTTTGGAACATAGCAGATCACTTATCGGGCCCTTAAATTGAATCCCAAAAGATAGATTTACCATGCCTATATCTATTCCTTGGCGCATCACCTTAGTTATAACTTTATTTTTTATATTTGCTTCCTTTTCCCATTCCAAAACTATAATTACAGAAGAAGTTGGCTTCTTGAAAAACTCGGAGGTCACTTAGTTTAGCAAAATTGGTCCCCCCATTAACTGAGTTTCCCATAAAGGTTGTTACCTTGCGAATTTTTGGCATCAACAGTTTCTTTTTTCTAGCACGCCCGGTGGGACTGCTTAAATGAGTATAGATCTTAAGAGGGTGTATGAACCATTAGCTTGTTACTAGGTCCCAAATAGTGAATAACCCTAGTTTTTTAGTGCCACCACTAGGGACAATACAAGCCGCGACCCAAATTGTGAATGTTCTACTTCCTCCACCCCTTCCACTAGCCATGTTTCCAGTCACTAACAAAAATTATGTTGCATGGGATGTTGGAAGTCCTCTCATAGCCCTAGTAGCACCCATCGTTTGGTCCCCTATCCTAGTCTCTGCTTTAATCCATACCTAAATTTACCAGAGATGGCTCAAGGACACCCTTTGAATATCTACTAGATGTGGTAGATGTATTTTTGGTGCATGGAATCACCGCCCAAAATGTAGTGCTAAGGCTACTTGTAGCTTCTTTCAGGGGCAAAGCACTAGATTGGTACCACACTCTACAAGCTAATACTATCAGTACCTAGGACCAGCTTGGAGACCCTTTCTATGAAAGATTCTCTAATGATGAAGACAGGTCTT
The DNA here is from genome assembly GCA_007258455.2 of Sequoia sempervirens. Classification (NCBI taxonomy): domain Eukaryota; kingdom Viridiplantae; phylum Streptophyta; class Pinopsida; order Cupressales; family Cupressaceae; genus Sequoia; species Sequoia sempervirens. The sequence goes on along the minus strand of VDFB02000015.1, from coordinate 605,144,235 downwards.
CACAATATCATTAGCTAAAAATCATAAAGTGGGCCCCACACAAAGCCATGACCGATTTCAATGCTTGATTCTACATAACTTGGTAGAGAATCCAAGCTACTATCTGCCGGCCGGCCGAGCTGGCATTCATGTTCTACTTGAAATCTATCAATGTTGAAATCTTAATGATGATCCAGTCTCTCGGCAGAACCACTCTACTAGATGCATATAGCATCGCAGTCAAGGTGGAGAACAATCTGATAGATGTCAGAAAGTTGCCACCTCAACCCATCATGCCTATATTTCTTGAAATATCAGTTCCCACTCAGGAAGTAGCATCTACCAGTGCACCAGCTCCTCCCCAATCTATGTACACATATTTGAGTGCCCCATAGAACATTGCTTCTACATCTAGCTCTTTGAAGGAAGAGATGAGCGAGTTCAAGGAAATGTTGCGGACCATCACCAACGAAATAACTATCATCAAGCAAAACCAGTCTACATCTCCAAAGCCATCTTATCAAAATTATCAAGGCGAAAGGTCTTCTTACTAAAAAAACTAGTTCCAAGGAGACGCTTTCTCAAATCCGCAGGCTCAAACAACTAATCAAATAGTACATGTTCCTTCTTTGTTACAGAGTGCCAACCCAAGCCAAAGTAGAGAGCTGACAACAGGGAAAAACAATTTAGTCAATGACACCAACCCCTGGTGCTTCCCTTGTGGCAATGCACATATGCCCAAAAATTTGCCACGTGACAACCTACAACAAAAGATGGTAGAGTAGCGCAACCAAGGCGCAACGTCAAACCATGGAGGTTATGTATATGCCTCTCCACAAATGGAAAATGCGGTACTCACCGTGAAAATGCAAGGGATGTCCTTGGAGCAAGAAACAGATATTGCTCTCAATCACGCGCTCTTCTCATGGATGGAAGAAGAAGAGGCGATGTTTGCCAATGATGCATCCCCATCAAAAGCCCCACAAGTGCAGTTTGATTACAACACTTTCTAAAAAAGGAGATTCACAAGTGAACCAATTGTCCCGCAATCAGTCGATCCGCAACCCAAAAGTGCTTCCGACCAGACACTGGGTACCTCTGCAGTAGCACAACATTGTAAGCTGTGAAGGGAAATTGCTATAACTAGAGCTAAAGAGTAGAAGCCTCCAAATCTGCCACCATTCAATGTGGTGGAACAATTGAAAAAATCATCCGCTAACGTATCTCTTTGGGATATATTAGCTATTTCAGAGCAGATAACATTGTTACAAAAGGCTCTCTGGGAGGATTCAATTATTGATTCAACAGAGCAATCGCTCAAGGGAAAGGCCGTTGATCCATCACCTCCTACCAAATTTCTCACAAATAACACAGAGGAAGCCTCTACCGAGGTTAGAGATAAGCAAAACCTAAACCATTCTTCCTAACTCTTATTGTGGGAGAGAAATTATTACACAATGCCATGATTGACTCCGGTGCTAGCACTACAGTCATGCCCAAGAAAATAGCTGAAGCCCTAGGACTTAGCTATGAACCTTTAAAGAAGGGGTTTACGTAGCTTGATGGGAACAAATTCAAAACTGTAGGTGTCATTAAAGACCTCCCTTTGACTTTGTTCTCCTATTATAGCATGACAGTTTCACAAGATACTATGATCATAGATGTTCCCCCCATGTTTAGTCTCTACCTATCCTGAGAATTCACTTCAAAGATAGGTGGATATCTTTCTTTGGACTAGTCACACTTAATCCTAAGGACTAAGCACAGAGCTAAAATGAAAATAGTGTTTGAAGCTCTGCATTCAGAACATGTGGCCGATGAAGCCACGATCAACTTTGAAGCTGCTCATACCTCTTTCACTAAGGAGGAAACATATTGCATCGAGTTGCTAAAATATGAAAAAGTGAATGGAGATTAGACCGATCAAGAAGAAGTTTTCTTGAGAAAATATATAAACGTTGACCCTTTCGACAACTATCATGCTACCGGGTTGGGCACCTGTGTCATCTATGATGAAGATCAAGTGCTTCTGAAGGTTGTAAGGAACCTGAGAGTGACCAAACTTCAGAACTATGGACACTGTACTTTGATAGAGCAAGATGAAAAGTGGGCACAAGAGCCAGGATATGTTTAATATCCCCACACAATGGAAAGACACCCTGGTCCTTTCACTTCCAGTTCACTTGTTCAAACAATGAAGCTGAATATGAAGGCCTAGTGCAAGGTCTAAGCCTTGTCGAGCGGATGGGAATCAAGCAATTAATGGTATTCAGAGATTTTGAACTAGTAGTAAACCAAGTCTGAGGGGTCTTTGCTACAAAGAATGTTCATATGCGATCCTATAGACATAGAGTATGGGACTTGATCGAAGGGTTTGAAGCCTTCAACATCCTGACATTGGCCAGAGAACAAAATGTTGATGTGGATCACATGGTCGTAATTGGATCTCAGTTTGACCCTGCCTTTGACCTAATTCATAAGAAACACTCTGTACGAGTGATAGTTCGACCAAAAATTCTAGATAATGATCAAAGATGGCAAGTGTTTGACAATGATGAACACATCACCTCATTCATCCAACAGTCGTGAGAATTTTTTGACCAACTCCAATCAAAGATTTCCAAGGCCTACGACGAACAAATCATTTAGCTAAGGTCTAATAATCTTTTGAAGGGATTGGTCACTCTTAAAAACCTGTTCGATTGTGATGATGTAAGAAATGATAAGAGGAAGTTTGTAGCAGACAAAAGTGACTATGCAAACCTTCAAGTTAGAGATGGAAGAAAGCTCAAAGTAGGAAAGGAAGTTCTGCATCATGACAAAGAAAGGCTCATCAACTTCAGAGCGAGAAGTATGAAGGAGTAGTGGCCTGGTCATATGATGACCTTAAGGGATATGATCCCGACATCATCCAACATACAATAGAGCTGACAGAAGGTGCAAAATCAGTCTGCCAAAAACAGAGGCTAGTTAATCAGAAGATCAAAGCATTGATGGCGCAAGAGTTGACAAAGCTAATTCAGTCTCAGATCATCTTCTCGATCAAGCACAACACATGGGTATCCAACCTAGTCCCAGTTTGAAAGAAGAATGGATACATCCATCTATGTGTCGACTTCTGGGACCTAAACAGAGCATCCCTAAAAGACCATTATTTGCTACCTTCTATGGAGTCAATCTTGCAAATAGTGGTAGGATCGAAAATGTTTTCTCTGCTAGATGGCTTCTTTGGTTACAACCATATCTGGGTCAAAGAAGAGGACTGACACAAAGAAACATTCACTACCAAGTGGGGAATGTTCGTATATGCTAAAATGCCTTTCGGCCTATCAAATGCGGGAGCCACTTTCCAGCAGGCAATGGATATCGCTTACAACGAATTGATTAACAAGATTATCCTAATCTATTTGGATGATTTGACTCTATTCTCCAAACATAAGGATGATCACTTCGATCACCTTGATATGGTTTTCAAAAAATGCCAGGAGTTCGAGGTATCCCTAAACCTAAAAAAATGTGTCTTTGGAATACCACAAGGAAAGCTATTGGGACACATAGTGTCCAAAGAAGGAATTGTAATTGATCTTGAGTGGGTGAAAGAAATTAGAGAGCTTCCCCTTTTGGTCAACAAGAAAGGAGTCCAGTCTTTCTTGGGAAGGTTAACTTTGTGAACAAATTTATTTCTGATTTTGCAGGAATGATTAGGCCAATCACCCTGATGCTAAAAATGGATTAATTATTCAAATGGACTAAAGAAGCTAGAGAATCCTTTGAGAAGGTTAAGGATTCTATTTCTTCAGCTCATGTGCTAGTCAATATAGACCTATCGAAGGTCTTCATAATGTATGTATTCAGTAGCAAGTCAAGCATTTCTACTATCTTAACTCAGAAAGACAATGAAGGAAAGGGAGAACATCCGATAGAATTTCACTCCTGGACCCTAAAGGAATATGAGATGAACTATAACTTCATCGAGAGGCAACCCTTCGCAATAGTCAAGGGACTCAAGAAGTTCCAACACCTGATATCTTGCAATAAGGTGATTGTTTATGTCACACATTCTAGTGTGTGAATACATCATGGAAGGAGAAATCATTGAAAAAAGGTCCAATTGGATCACCAAGATCCTTGAGTACGACATTGAGGTCAAGCCTACGAAGACCATCTGAGGAAGAGGACTATGAAAATATCTAGCGTATGATGAAGAAATGGTAGCCGAAGAAGAGCAACTGGAGCTAGTTCTGATGAATGAGTCCAAGTCCGAAGGCTGTTGGTTGGTGGAAAAAGTAAGGTTCATGCACACAGGAAAGTACCCGTTGGGCCTTCCTTCTCAAAAGAGGAGATTCTACCGACTGTAGAAAAATGGATGTGCGCTCATCGAAGGGGTCCTTTTCAAAAGGAACTTCAATGGCGTTCTATTGTAGTGTGTCACCACAGAGCAAGCAAAAAGAATTCTTGACACTTTCCATAGCAGTCCCATAGGCGGACACTTCTCTACAAAGACCACCGCCATCAAAATCATGTGTGTTGGGTACTTCTAGCCTACGTTGTTCAACGACTCATACTCCTTGGTAAAAGCCTGCAAGGAATTCCAATTCTTTGTAGGAAGAAGGAAAAATTCTATGATGCCTCTCAATCCAATAGTGGTTGATGAGCCATTTGCGTAATGGGGCCTTTATTTCATTAGGATGATGAATCCCGCCTCCAACACCGGACACAAATCGATCCTAACGGCCACAAAGTACTTTACCAGGTGGATCCAAGCGATGTCCCTGAAGAATGTGATGAAGGTAGAGATAGTGGACTTCCTTGAGGAACTGGTGACGAGATTCGGCCCTCCTAAAACCATCATCTTTGACAATGCCAAGGCTTTCCTAGGTTCTAAGGTATGTCAATTCACACTCACGTATGGAATATTCTTAAAAACGTCATCAAACTACTACCTGTAGGGTAACGGCCTGACCAAATCTACTAACAAAAATCTAGTCTAACTCATGAAAAGGATCAGGTCAAAACACCAAAGAGAATGGCACAAAAACCTTCAGGTAACACTCTGGGCGGACCATATAACTCCCAAGAAAGTCCTCAAAAATTCATCGTACGAGCTAGTATATGGAAAAGAGGCACTATTGCCTATCTCTATGGAGATTTTGGCACTGCAATTGCTCAAATCTCTTGAGGTAGAACAAAACAGTGCCATGGAGGTTTGGCTGGCCGAGTTGCTGGAAGTGCAAGAAAAAAGGGGAAAGGCCCTGATAGCCATGTCCAACTGCCAATAGGTGGTTAAGAGATGGTTCAACAAGAAATCCTTGGACCAAGTTCTAAGGTGCGGGGACCTAGTGCTAAAATTCAACGAAAGGGCTCCAAAGCCAGGCCAACATGGAAAGTTTGACAGCCTCTGGGAAGGCCCTTTCAAAATAGTTCAATACAAGCAACACAATGCATACAAATTAGAAAACATGGAGCAAGAAGCATTGGGGATTCATGTTAACAGAATCCACCTAAAATTGTTTAATTAAGTTTCACAATTATCCTGCCAGTGTAAATATGTGAGTAGTGTAATTATTTTCCTTTTTTGTGTTTGTCAACCGGTCTTTTAGTTAACTTTTATGGTTTGAGGGAGTAGAGAAATAAAATCAACCCATGAAGCAGGGGAAAGCGACACCCATATGCAAAATTGAAAGGAACACATATATGTAGGAAAAGAAAAAGAAAACCCACATTGCAGAACCGCAGGGAAAAGGAGACAAATTTTTTAATATAAGTTGTACTTTCATTATATATATATATATGTTTTGATAAGTACATTGTCAAAATGGCTTAGAGGCTAGGCTTTAGAGTATATATCTATATATATTTTGTATCTTCTTCATATATGTGTGGTAAATATTTTTCCTAGGCATATATACAAAAAACGTATTAACAAAAGAGGATTTCTCAAAGCATAAATTTTTTCTAGTCACAAGTGGGGGTGAGTGAGGCGTTGATAGTAGGATTCGTAGGAGCAATGGTGAGCGGCAGAGGGAACACCAGGTTCCTAAAGTTGGTGTACCATTCGATATCTTAGAAAGGCACCACGTTGTACAAGCAAAATAGGAAGTGGCATGCACATGTTACCCTTTGACGATGCTCTTCTTGTGACTGGATGTGGAAACCGCTCATAAATGACACCCATGCTACTACTATGTCTTCTTCAATGTACTTCTAGAGGTCACTCGCCATTGGTAGACCTATACCATATGCAACATTTTCCACCACCTCTCTGAGGCCGCCCAGGTACTTCAAAAATATCTCAAGCACCAGACGAAGAACTAATGGCTTAGGAACATGAATGTAGAGCATTTACACAACGAAGTGAGAGCATACATCACTATTAACTCTATACTTGTCTTCATATTCAATGCAGTCCCTCCCCAGAACCCACTTCATTGCTACAATGGCTAGTGAATGCTTATTCTTAGTCATTCTTTTAAGACGCCTAGTCAATATTTTTCCAAGGAAGGTTGTCTGGGATTTCTTACATACTAGCCTAATTGGGGTATTCATGGTAGAAACTCTATGCAACTATCTGATACTAGCTCTACACAGACTGCCTAAGCCTAACTCTTTGCAATTCTACTCAGCTGCCTAATGCTAAATTCTAAGCCAATTTCCTATTACTAATTCTACTCGAACTACTAAGTATGATTTCAATATTGCCTAAAGTTCCTATTTATAGAAATAGCCAGGACATGCATGGTAATTTGCATACCATAAGCATGATGCTAATCAAGTACCAACTTGAAAATCACACCAAGGCTCACTCGAATTTCCCACCCAGTTGCGTCTGCTAGGTACGGTTTGTTGTGTGCAAGATTAATAAGGGCTAATTAATTAGCATAAGTTGTGGAAGTCATTGGTGGTAGCCTACACGAAAAAATGTTGAGGTGTCATTACGTAGGCATTTTGCAAACTCCAAAGCAGAACTCATATCTTTCTAGGCATTCATTGCATCTTTGGCTTAATCATTCA
>VDFB02000015.1:605119952-605137145 GCA_007258455.2 Sequoia sempervirens | reverse complement strand
CACCACATATCACTTCAATGTCTTTCATAGTTTGCTTCATCCACAAAAATTGTGTGCAGTAGGATGTTGCAACAATATATTTAGCCTCTATAGTGGATAAAGAAACTAAGTCCTATTTCTTACTCAACCAAGAAACCAATCTTCCACCAAGAAAGAAAACACCTCCACTAGTACTCTTCCAGTCATCCACACAACCAGCCCAATTTGCATTGATATAAGCACTCAAGGTAAAATCAACACCCTTTGGATACCATAATCCGATTAATACCTTTAGATATAGATATCTACCTCTTTATAGTTATCACATATGTCTCTTAGGATCTGCCAGAATCTAGCAGCTTCAAGCTTATCTGCATGCATAATACTCGATGTGATTAGAATTACAATAACCGCAATCCTGTTGTTTGTTGCTCTGATTAGTTTTGGTAGATTCATCATCTTTACTTAGCTTGCATCTGGTTACCATAGGAGTACTAACTGGTTTGGATTCATCCATTCCAAAATTCTTCAATAGTTATTTTACATACTTAGATTGTGAAATGAATATCCCTTTATTAGTTTGATTTACTTGAAAACCAAGAAAGAAATTCAACTCACCAATCATGGAAATTTCAAATTCTTTTTGCATTTCTTCTACAAATATTTTACACATGCCTTTTCATTTCCACTAAAGATGATATCATCAACATATACTACTACTATCAACATTTTGTTACCTTGCACTTTGAAGTAAAGATTAATGTCAGCAGAGCCTTTGCTGAAACCTTGCTTTGTCGAGTATTTATCCAATCTTTCATACCAAGCTCTAGGAGCTTGCTTCAGACCATACAACGCCTTCTTCAACTTACAAACCATATTCAGTTTGTCAGATAACTGAAATCCTTCAGGTTATTCCATGTATACTTCTTCCTCCAATTCACCATTCAGAAATGTTGACTTGACATCCATCTTATATACTTTGAAATCCTTGTAGGCAGAAAATTCCAAAAACATCCTAATTAGCTTTCATTCTAGCCACAAGAGCAAATGTTTCTTCAACGTTTATGCCTTCAAATTGTGAGTATCCCTTACATACAAGTATTGCTTTGTTTTAACATCCCTTCACCATTTTTCATTCAACTGTTCCAGGAACTACCCATTTTGGACCAATTACACATTTCTCTTATTCCGGGTCTGGAACCAATTCCCATGTACGTTCTTTTCTATTTTTGTAACTCTTTTTCATAGCACTGGCTTAACTCCTCATCTTCACATGCTTCACTCATAACAGTTTTAGATTCCTATTTAGAAACACGAGTTTACCTCGGTACCTTTCTTTTACTTCTTGTCTGCTTTTAACACCTTCCTCTTACATCTCCAGTGCTCTGTTCCTTTGGATGATTCTTTTGTACATACTTAGGAGTCTTAATAGTAGGTTCTTGGATTTCTTCTTCTTCTTCTTCCTTCTTGTTCTCTTCAAGTACTTGTCCACATATAGGATCATTAGGTTCAACTTCACTTATCTCAATAGTTGTAATGCATGTCGCAAATCCAGCTTTCACATTAGCACTCTCAACAATCTTAAATCCAATGCTTTTATTAGGCATCTATGGCTCTTTGCTAGTAGTAGAGTACCCAAGAAAATTTCCTTCATCACATCTAGCATAAAAATTTCCAAGATTTTCATCATCTCTTTTAATGTAACATCTGATTCCAAATACCTTAAAGTACTTTACATTAGGAGTCTTACCAGTCCATAACTCAAAAGGAGTCTTTGTGTTGTTACCTCTAATTTGAACTCTATTAAGAACATAAACAACAGTGTGTATTTCCTGTCTCCAGTACACATCCGATACATTTGATTCTTTCATCATGGTTCTTGTAGCTTCTTGCACCATCTAGTTTTTCCTCTCAACTACCCCATTCTGTTGAGGGGTTCTCAGAGCAAAGAATTGTCTTTTTATGCCATGTTGTTCACAAAATTTATTAAATTCACTGGAAGTGAATTCTCCACCTCTATTAGATCTCAGACATTTGATCCTCAAGTTCACTTCATTTTCCACTCTTGCTTTGAACACTTTAAACCTATCCAGAGACTGAGTCTTCTCTCTAAGAAAAGCAACCCATGTCATTCGAGTATAATCATCAATAAGGAGCATGGAATACTTGTCACCATTCAGGCTTCTTGTTCTAGTCAGACCACAGAGGTCAGTATGAATTAATTCCAACATTCTGGTAGTATATTGTTCTTTTCCCTTAAAATTGTTTCTTGTTTGTTTCCCCAATTGACAACTTCTACAAATAGTATTAGCAGGCTTTGTGATTCTAGGAAAACCTTAGACAACTTATCTTGAATTGATCCTGACCATATTATCAAATTTTACATGTCCCATCCTTTGGTACCACTACCAACTTTCATTGACTTGAGATACAAGGCACTGACCATCAACACCCTCAAGTTGATAGATGTTTCCATGAGTTCTCCTTCCAGCAGCAACCATATCTCTAGATCCTTTTCTAATTTCACAGGTATTATTATGAAACACAAGCTTAAAACCATTGCTACACATCTAACCAACACTCAAAAGGTTATGCCTCAAACCCTTTACATAATATACATTATCAGTGTTGTGAATTCCATCAAAGCTAATTAAACCTTTACCAACAATCTTCTCTCTTGAATCATCACCAAACATGACCAAACCACCATCATACTTTTCAAGTTTAGTGAACTTAATTTTATCTCTAGTCATGTGGTTAGAGCATCCATTGTTAATCACCCAGTAGTATTCATCCTATTTGGCATGAAAGGCAATAACTAAAGTACCTTCCATCTCATTCTTTTTGTTCTCCGGAGCCTTCTTTCTTGCACACTTTCTAGGGTTAGCAAACATAGATTTACTCTCCAAAGCTAAAAAAAAGCATTCACTATCATCACCCTCATATTCAGATTCATCATCAAATATTTCATCTTCTTCTTTAACATAATACAACTTCTTATATTTCCTATCCTTTCTATCCTTATCTTTGTGATCCTTGTTCTTCTTATGTACAACTCTATTCAAACATCTTGAAGAATAATGGCCAATATTACCACAACTGAAACATTTAAAGGGAAACATGCCTTTATACTTACTGGTACCTTTCTTCAACTTCCTAGTAAAGTTCACCTCCAACTCATCAGAAACATCACTATCCAAATCATCCTCAGTCTTTGTTGCTTTAAATGTTGTCTGTCTTTTCCTCCTTTCCAAACTTTCTCATATCAAATGCAGTCAAGGTGCCAAATAGCTCTTCTTTAGTGTATTTCTTAGGATCATACATCTCTTCAATAATCGAAATATTATCACTGTAACACTCTAGAAGGGTTATTAGAATCTTCTCAATTATATCTTCATCATTCAATTTACCCCCTTGATTTCTAACAACATTTGCTGCAAGTTCAACTCTCTGGAAATAGCTTGCAAAAACTTCACCTTCTTCCATTTTTAGATTCTCATATCCATGCTTTGTCGTCAACTTCTTTATCAATTTCACTCTGTCATTTCCTTCATAGAGATCTTCCAAGTTCTTCCAAACTTCATGAGTAGTGTCCAAAGAAAGAACCTTAGTTCGCTCAGTTTTAGATAGAGCACTGAAAATAAATACCTCACCTTCTCATTCTCCTCATAAGTAGAAACCTCATCTACAGTCTACTGTAATAAGACCACCCATCAGAGCAACATACTTCATCTCAAGAGCCTTCCAGGTCTTGTAACCAAGAGAGATAATATATCCTCTCATCTGCACTTTCCAATCACTGTAATCATCTCCATCGAACATAGGGATCACCAACTTATGCGCCATCGGATCTTCCTTAAGCGGTTAAGCTCTACACCAAGGAACCAAAACTATGATACCAATTGTTAAAAAGCGTAAAACAACTTAGAGGGGGGGTGAATCAGTTGTCATCAAATTTAAACTTCAAAACTTCAACACTTATTACTTTAGAGCCACATTGTTCTATTATTAATTATGAACATGAAATGCAGATAACAGAAAGTAAAATCAACACAATGAACACTAGATTTTACGTGGAAAACCCAACGAGGGAAAAACCACGGTGAGGATTAACTCACAATATAAAGTGATTGCAAAACTGAATAAAAAGGCTCACTGCCCAAAAGAGGACTCACTATTTAGATACAAAGGCTCATTTCCTACAGAAAGGACTCACTTTCCAACAAGGAGGCTCACTGCCTACAGATACAATGGAAAAACAAAGATCCACCACAACAATTTACACACATCCGCAACTTTGATTAGAAGATTGTAGAAACCTTCAACTCACTGCCTTTAGGAATCTAACACAATGAAGTACTACTGCCTCAACTCACTTTCACACACTTCTTCTCTTTTAATTGTGGCTTACTTCATTACTTTGCATCATACAATTCTTTGCAATTTGACTTGCATTTATACCATCTTCAACCTTTAGAAACTTTCTCCAAGGTCAGCCACATAAGCTTCATTTCATAAACTCAAATTAAGTCAGCAACTCAATTCCTGCGGTGGAAAGGAATGAGAGTGGACCAATAAAACACTTAACCAAGACCCAAAAATAATGTCTTGAATCAACTACACACTTCCTTAATTAAATTTTATTCTTCAATTGAAGTGTAAACACTAGGTCAGCCAAATCTAATGAAAACACAAATGAACATTGATGTACATGCTTTCCAACAAGAAGATAACATGTGGATGATACAACATGCTTCATTATGCACGAGAACACATCTTAGGTTCCTTCAGATACATCCAAAAGAAGAGCAACAACATTTGAACACTAAACTTCTTCCACCAGTCCATCTGAACTGTGCAAACATATACAACTTTGAAACTCAACTTCCAAATCACCAAACCACAAGACTCTTTTCCAGAACTGAGAAAACACCCTTTTAAGATGCATTCCAGATCTGCAAGATCTGAAATAGATCAATGGAGGACTACGGAGCAGAAACATTTCTCCTAGTCCACAAAAAACCAACTCTACCAGAACAGTTCACATACCGGTGAACATAACTTTCACATTCCATCAAACCAGAAGCTACAAATCAGGATATGTCACCATCAGATCACCATTAACAAATCTTCAGATCTACACAAGCATAGAATCAACACAGGAGAAACGCTGAGCACATACTAGAGCACATTCTGAACACTTACACAACTCTAACTTCTCTCTTTATTGATTTTCTCAAAAAAACTTGGAAACCCATCAATTCAGCATGTCTGCAGCATTATAAGGATAGCTCCATGTACTCACATCTCAACTATACATGCACAATTTGAACTGTGTTGACATCAATGACAACATTAATGACAACACCACCAATCTTGCTCATACTTGCAACACCTTCTGTATATATCAAATGCAATGAGTAGAACATGGCGATGGGATTTAAGACCTAAAGAAGAGGAAAAACCCTAACATATTTTACCAAAACACAAGGCACATAGGAGATGGGAAACAAATGATAAATAAACTGAAACAATCTATATTTAATACATGACAAAGAGTAGAAATCAAATTCAAAACAATTATGAAAAAGACCTAAACAAATAAATGCATAGAGAGTGAAAAAACGAAAAAGAGAAAACAACATACCTGAAAACCATGAAAAAGAGGGAGAAAAACTCGATGAAAACCCTAGTCAAATAATGCTCGAATCTTTGTGAAAATATGAACCCAGAATCTTCAAAGAGATAAACGAGCAAAGTACGACCTCAAACAAAACAAATGAAAGACTAAAATGAAAATAAAAAGGATTAAAATTGATTTAAAACTAGTTGAAACAACATTTAAAACCCCTCATTAGTTGCATTCGTGTGAAGTCGAGATGCATCGGCAGAGAAAAACAACGCTTAAACATGTGTTTAATGAAGTTTTGGAAAATTCATGTAGATGCGCTAAATTTTAGTGCCTCTACACAATCATATACAAGGGTGTTGAATTTCAGCACTCCTGCATATGCAAACAAATACCTAACTGCGAAAAACTAAACTTTGCAACTTTTTTCCTTTTTGCAAATTTCGAAAGGTGGAAAGAAGTGAACACTTGAAATGACTTTTTGAGGCTTGGGACCATGCATGCGGGCAAGTAATATTTGCCTCATTTTTTGTGCTTAAAGAATGTAGGTTACAAAACAGACAAGTTTTGTAGGGGTTATCCCATGAATTGAGCACAACTAAATTCAATGATAACAAATACAAGACTTTATCAACCATTTCCTATACCAAAGAGGTCGTGGGAGCACATTAGAATGGATTTTATTGGGGATTTCCTCAAACATAGAGAGGTAATGATTCAGTTTTTTGTAGACAACATATTTTAAAAAATGGTTCATTTCATACTATGTCAGAGGAGTAATGATGCTTCCCACAAATAATTTATTTTTTCAAGGAGGTAGTTAGGTTGCATGGGTTTCCTAAGAGTATTGTCTTTGATAGGGACACTAAAGTTTTTGGTCATTTTTGGTGTATGCTATGGAAGAAGTTGGGAAAAAATTTAGGGTTTAGTTCAACCTATCATCCCTAGACTAATGGGTAAACCAAAGTTATGATAGGAGTTTGGGAAACTTGTCAATATGTCTGGTGGGTGATAAACCAAACTAGTGGGACTTGACATTAGCTTAGGAAGAGTTTTCCTAAAATAATTTAGTCAATATAAGTGTTGGAAAAGTCATTTTTCTATTATTTATAGATATTTTCCCAAGGGGTGTTGATGAGTTGAGGGATAGTGCATATATCAGCAAAAAAAGCATTTGGAAAAAAATCCAAATGCATTCATGAGATGTATAAGATATTGAAGGAAAATTGAAATAAGAGTGCCATCCAATACAAAGAGTATGTTAATATGTGTAGAAGAGAACAAGATTTTTAAGTGGGTGATATGGTTATGGCATATTTGAGAAAAGAGAGGTTCCCACATGGAACATACAATAAATTAAAATGGAAGAAGATAGGCCCATATAGGGTGTTGAAGAATTTTCCATCTAATGCTTATGAAATAGAACTTTCAACATGTATAAACACAACTCCCATCTTCAATGTTGATTTATAAAAGTTTCATGAAGGGAAAAAAGTACACAAGGGGGTCTACATATAATTTTACAGGATGCACAAGGATAAGTACATCAATTACCTAAAAATAAATTTGAAGACTTAGACAAGGTGATCAAGGTTCTCAGGTGGATAAGAGAATCAAGGGGAAAGAATACCCAGAAAACCTAGTTTATTGGAAGGGAAAACCTACAAATGAAGCCTCTTAGATGAATGTTACAAAAGTGGTTAAGTATGGAATTTCAATTCCATATTGAAAAATATTCATGAGTTATAAACTCATGGAACTTTCATTTACCCAATGTGTTTGATGCAAGAGCATTCTGGTCCACATGCAATCTTACATCAAATAAAGATATTTCCTTTCAATTAATTAGTTGTTTTTGGTTTCTAGTAGTGTTATTTTTGGCTAGGTGCTTTAGGAGGACTTTCAAAAATAATTTGGGAAATCTAATGATGTCACCTTATACATGAGCCTAATGGGTATTTGTAGGTACAAATTGGTAGAGAATGGACACAATTTTGCTATTATGGATTTGTATATTTTTAGTTTGTTACTAGTTACAAACTTTCAAGTTGTTGCTAAACCTACCTTATGTGGATGTTTGGTCTCCTTCGGGCCTTTATAAACAATTTTTACTAAAGAATATATTTTCAATGGGTTATAATGTATTTGATTGATTCTGATGTGTTTTCCTGCATAACTAGTAGTGATAGGTTTTCTTACATTTACAAAAAAATCTAGGCAAAGTGAACTAGATTCCTTGTATTCTCCTATACTTTAGCTGGTCCCAATGAATTTTCTTGCACAAACTAGTACTGATGGATTCTTTTCAATAGAGTGAACTTCAAAGTCATTTTCCTCTTTTGGGAATTCCATATCCAATAGAAGTTTGCATACTCCTAATGGTTATTTGAACCTTGTAGGTAAAATAAACTGCATCAAACATTGATAAGTTTAGTAAATCAATTTAGATGAGGAGTTTTATCATTGGCATCAACCGACTTCGGCAGGATGATAATGTCAACAAGTACAGATGTGGGGTTTTGTTCGCCTATTGAACCTGAACCAAAATTTCCTATTTGATCTATCTAATTACAATTTTTTCACTTTTATCTGCATCTACAAACTTTTAACTTGTTTTTGTACTTGTATACTTTCAAGTTGTTGGAATGTATTGTCATTGATATCAAAGGAGTATGAGAGATTGTTAGAATATTTTCATTGATCTCAAAGGTTAGAGAAAATTATTAAGGCCAAATGCCACTATATCGCTATTCATGATCAACTTCATCTATAATATGGCAACAATGAAATATTTTAAGAAACCTTGCTCATTCTGATCTGATTTTTCATTTTTGGTTGTTTGACATTTTTTCAAACACTTGGCATGCAATCTAATTTTTTGAATATTGCTTGAGGTTTTGGTGATTGTTTAATGGTTTTCAATTTTGGTTGTTTGACATTTTGTCAAACACTTGGCATGCAATCTAATTTTTTGAATGTTGCTTGAGGTTTTGGTGATTGTTTAATGGTTTTCAATTTGTATTTTGTAGAACAATAGCATATAATGATGACACATAAACATATATGGGTAAAAGCACAAACCTGTGTCACACTTTATAAAGGAATCGACCAACAACAAAAAAAAATTTGAACTTCGACCACATAAAAGTGGTTTTTATGTTTTGAATTTCAAAATGGTGTAAACTAATGAAATGTAGAACTTTTGATTTAGTTTATTCTTGTAATTTAAAAAAAGAAGTTTTCATTATGTTTTTATCAATTTAAGGACAAATTTTGGAATGCTGAAAATTTCATAAAAGAGTGACTTCATGGGTCGTCAAGAAACAAATTGAAAAAACTTCATTTCTCCCTATTTTTTTTTCTCCAAATAGGTAACTTCAATATCTTGTGCATGGAAAAAAAAATCATATTTTGATATATACTTTTCTCATAATAACGTTTTAAAGTCAAACATGTCAAAATTTGACAGTTTTCACAGACCGTCAACTATTTTTGATTTTTTTAATCATTTTCAAAAAACAAAATATACCCTTTTGAAAAAGACTCTCTCCTCTTGTGCCCCATATAAGATTTTAAATTTTTTAATAAGTTTTACTATCTTTTTTTCTATTTCAAATCAACCTCTTTTTTTATTTTTAAAACCTACTTGCATTATTTTAAAAATAAAATATATTAAAACTAATCAAAATATATATATATATATATATATATATATATATATATATATATATATATATATATATAAGATCTCCACTCCGAGCTCTATAATATATATATATATATATGAGATTCCTCCCTCAGGAACTCACAAAGAGAGATTACCTAACTCATTTTGGTACCAAAATCCGTTAGAGGAATTTTTGGCCAAGAATATGTATGATTTGAGTGTATCCTTAGTACTTTACATGAAATTTGATGTGTAATTTTTCATTTTAAAAGTTTATCCTGCATTGCATCAAAATTTACGATAGACCTAGGTTTTCGTCGAGAAATTCCATTCTGCTTGGTTTCATAAAATTTTGGCATGGCTATGAAAAAAAGAAAAAATCAAATTGTGGCTGACACTTGAAAGTGGGATCCAGCTGATTTATTGTGATAGTGTTTTGCTCTGCCAGGGCCGGTTTGTGGAACTAAGGACTGATTTTTCTTGGGAAAAATTAGAAAAAATTCAAAGAGGAATGCTCCTTGAGGTTGAGGGTAATTCGATGTATTTTTGCAAAATTCCCGGTTGTGAGAGTCAGATTTGTAGTTCCAGGTTTGAAAATCATATTTTAAAGCAACATCTCGTCAGATTTCAGTTTTAGAGGTTAAGAGTTTTGAGAATTTCATATCCAGATTTTGTTGTGTGGAATCACCATAAGATCACAACAGAGGAACAAATTCTTGTGACTATAATTATGTGATCCATAACTCTATTGGTCATGTGGCATAGTTGTACTATAACAAATACAGGATGCATTCATGTGTGACCCAAGTTTAATGTGTCTATGTTGTGATAGAAATGGAGGCACTCATATAATGTAGTTAATTCATGTTGTATAATGTAGGTGTCAATCATCTGTTAGATTGCATTTAGGTTGCATCTCAAGATTTAGCGAGGTTATGATGTAATTTATAGCATGAAAATCCAAGAGTGATTACCTCTTGCAATAAAAAATTACTAACTTTCTGGTTGATATCTTTTGAATGGTTGTGTTATGTATCAATTATATGGTAAAATTTTAAAAGCACAACCCATGTTTAATGGGCTATTCTAGAGTGATCAAAGATTTTCTAAACTTTATGAATGTTACTTAAAAGTGTTCAACTTAAACTACAAACCAAGTTTGTTACATACTTGAATGCAATCTTGGGTTACCACAAACTATAATAATGTGATATGCTAATAACCATTATGTAAAGTATTAAAGTAAGACCCATGCTATATAGGATGCATTTCACGATCAGACATACCTTAATGATCAAGCACAAGCAAACTGCAGCTCTAGGATACAATCCAAGATCATACCACACCCTGTCAAGACAACTAATTTTTGACCCAATATTTAAGGTTATTTTTTAATACCAACAAAAGCATTGGTAAGAGCATGGAAATGGTACAAACCCTAGGCCTCTATAGAAACATAAACCATAACTCTAGCAGATTAGTGAGGTTGCAATACTAGAAAGATTGAGACATTGTAGCCAATAACAAAATATTGCAGTCTAAAAATTATATCCAATAACAAGCACACTATATAGCGCAATGACATTTGTAAATGCAATCTATAGTACAGAAGAATAGCATGATCACTTGAGATGTGATAGTCAAAATTTGAGGCATTGACAAGATAATAAAAAGCTCCAAACCTTGCATAAGTAAAGTGGAGATTTTGTTGAAGTTTCTACTTTACCTTAGCGGCCTTAAAGGTTTTCAAATGCTTTTGGTAGTGAAAGCCAGACAGAGAGAAAAGAAATGCAATTAAAGGGAATAGGCCCATCCCGATGGAAGTACTTGATGAAGTGATATACAGTTCAATGTTTCTTCTTAACCATTAATGTATAATGGAAGTAGTGGATTGCATGTTTTGAGCAATGTTACTTGAGACTCGCATCAAAGATGGGAGAATAGTGAATAATACCTTGTGGATTGTAGGTATTCAATAAGGTTGAAGGATGCATTAAGGTTGATCTACCACAGAAAATACCATGACAATGGAATTCCTATAGTAAAGTGAGTAGTCTATAGGAATAGTTTGATTGCTATGGGAAGGATGCTCATGAAGAGTCTTCAAGAGTGATGGTAGGTGAGGAGTTGTTTTGATTCAATTTGAGGGGTGTAATACCCAGTAGCAAGGAAGTTAAGCGAAAAGTGAAGTAAAATGTGCAAATAAAATCATACAAAGACAAAAACAATTCCAGTTGTTATCTTGCGCAAATATACAGGTTTGAAGACAAAGTACTCATTTTGTATCTTGATGAGAAGTGAAGGTGACCTTAATGGGTCAATTATTGGAAACCATATTGATTTTCTGAAACGGCACTGTGTGCTTATGGAGAGAAACATTTTAAGCAAGGCAATGAGTGGTGGTTTTGAACAATGGTGGGTATGAAGGACTTGTTTTATATGCATACTATGCAGTCTAGCTTAAGACAACGTTCTTAGAAGAGATTGAAGGTGGATTATGGAACTAAAGGGTTACATGATAAATATTAAAGCAAAGACTGAAATTTATTTAAAAGCCACTATCATGAAGATATTAAAGATGTCAAATGCAAAACCCTAGCAGCTAGAGTAATGGAAATAGTGCAAAAGAGGACAGTGTGCTAGGGCAGATTTAGGAGATCTCCACATTATCTAATTATAGGGAAATACATCATTTATTTATTTTTTAATTAAAAGAAATCATTCTAAACCCTATATAGGATACATTGATACTTGTTATCTAGTTTTTCCCTGCTGAATGCAATATTCAGCAAACTACTGAAACATGGAAACCTCTTTCAGATGTGGGTGATCTTATGCGAAAGAGGAATCTCCAGAGTGAGCTGGTTCTCTGAATGATGAATTCTATTCTAAAACTGCTTCTGAGGAAAGGGATGAAGAATAACTGAACATAAAACCTATTTCTAAAGGATGATTCACCAAACTTAAAAGAATTCAGACCTAACCACTCATAACAATTTCTTTATTGCAGTAATCCTCACAATCTCATTGGCACATATCACATTAATAATTTGCATGAAGATCTGGAAAACAAATACAACATGCAACCTGAAACATGTAATTCTGAAACAACACCTATAACAGCAAGACATAAAAGGATTTCAATTTGAAAACACAAGTACATCAGATTGCTATTACAAATTTGAGACAAGAAATGAGAAGGAGAAATCTGCTGCTCTATTAAAACTAGAAGAGTATCAATCTGACCAAAACTGAGTATCAAAAAGGTTTACAAGCTCCCCGAAATGAGTAAGGGCAAGAAACTGATCTCAACTGATGAGAATGGAGAGTTGAAAGACTAAATCTATCAAAAACACTCAAGGAAACCCTAATCCGAGCTCAGAAAAAGTTCAAGGAGAAAAGGCCTCAAACAAACTCAAAAACTGCTTTAAAGTAGAAAAAAGCACAAAGCTTTTATGATTACACTGTCAAGCCCCTAAAAATGGGCAAAATCTGCTTTAAAAGCACAAAAAACACCCTATCTCTCCAAGGTAAGTCTGGAATTCGACCAAGAAGAAAAGATAGTCAAAGATATGCTAAAAATAGCAAGAAAACATAAAGCAATTATAAAACATCGCTTTTATTCTTCTGCTTTACAAGATGCAGATTTTACAATTTTCCCTATTTTGCAACTCAAAGATTGGAAATCTTTTGCAAAAATAAAACTACTTATTTGTTCATTACAATAATTGATTTTTTCCCAAAAAATCATAAAAATATACCAATGTTATCAATATCTCCTTATCACAACTCCAATTGATCAATTTAAAAAAAATAAAACCCTAAAAGTTAAATTGACCCTCAAGGTGAAAGCAAACCCTAAATGATAAGATACCTTATTGATTTTTTTCTTAAATCAATTAAAACAAGATCTAAGATAAGGCATCCCTTAATCCTTATTCTCCTAAGGCACAAAGTATAAGCCTTAAATACTTAAGACATCTCTCTAGCACAAAAATTCGGCCTCCATTGAATATTGGTTTAGACTAAGGCTTAAATAAATCATAAGGAAACACTATGGGTTCAGACACCATTTGATATTTGACATGTGCATTTGAATGGAAATTCTGGAAAGTTCATCATGTTCGAATTAGGGATTTGAACAAAATAGGGTCAAACCCTAATTATCACCATTTCACACCCTTGACTTTGGAAAGAAAGAACTTTTGTCTGCATGAACAATGCCGCTATGATGGTGTTGGATTCGAGCCCGTGTGCATAGAAATCCTCCTCTGTTCTCCAGTTGACCGAATCTTCAGTGGGTAAGTCTTTTTCCCATGGCGAAATAATTTTTCCACTTCATTATGTCGAGCATCAAAAATCCCTAAGGGTGCGGTCTGTTCATTTCTACCTTGCACTTAACTTGATTTCTCATGCTACCATGAGTTCGAGCTCGTCCTCCATTGTCCACTCCATGAAAGCTCGACTTGAATTCTAGTTCTCCTTCACTGTGCAAAGGTGAGCTTTAGTTAATGGTTTTGTAATCTGCTCATTTCGGCCTCAAAGCCATGACTAACATACTCTAATGTCATCATTTTACTATTCCCCTGTGCTCACATCTATCATTGTAACGCTCTATTCACCAGTTAGAGCTCGACCATCACTTGGAAACTCGAATCCCTACCTTGGGAAGCTAAAGATGAAGCTACGGCCGCAGCTAGAGAGATTCAGAAATTCGAACTGGTAATTTCCTTTGCTTTGTAGAAACTATAAAAGCTATCTTTATCTCATGATTCCTCTGGCCATGTACAGGCCGTGTCAAAAGAGCACTGTAGAAAGCAATTTTTTTGAATTTAAGTTCGACCCAGAACAAAAAATCTCCATTATATTAATTTAGTAAAATTTTCGTTTGTGGGTATTAAAAATATTTCAATAGTTCTGCATTACCCTCCTTCTGTCTTTCGACTAACATCTGAGAGCTCGCATTTGTTGAATATCCTTGCCATTTTCTTCAGATCTCATGTGGGTATTTTGGTAGCTATTTTTTCTGCATTTTGACACCAACCCTGAAATGGGTGCTCGAAATTTTAAAAGGAAACACCATTTTCTATATTTTGAAAATAAACTGGAAATGGGTCTTTTGAATTATTAAGGAAAAAATGCATTTGCTTTTCTCTGAAGCTCCGCCTAGAACAAAATCTTCACATTTATGATTTACTATTGATCTCCTGAAAAAACCCATATGGGTGTCATCAATTATCATATCTCTGTACTTTTTGAAAACAAACCCTCATGTGGGTGCTCAAGATTTCTAAAGAAAAATGCATTTTTTGTATTCTGAAAGCGTTTGAAACTATGAAGTAACTATTATTGTTCCATCCATATGGCTCGAGTTAGAGCAAACAGTGAATACCCTACACTTCTGAAGCAAAACAATATCATGGTTTTGGAAACTTTTAAAGCAAAAGCATGTATTTAAATTCTGACAGAACTCGATCTTCCATGCTTGTTTGAAATGGTGATAAACTGTATACATGCTTGGATTTCTTTCAGAATCTTGACTATAACCAGTGACATTTTGTATTAACTTCTGAAACAAAAGATTCCTTTAGAAGTATACAAGAGTTATGATGAAACAACAAGAATTTGTGTATTTGTTTATACTTATTTAACTCATATACCCAGCTTTCATTTTGGCATTTTTGTACTATTTTGATAGTCGTAACACCTGAGTTCAAATCACATAACTGAAAACATCATAGAGCTATAAACTATCCTTAAAACAGAAAATCCAATACTCATTCTGAGAGTATTCTCCAGGTACTAAAAATCTGAAAGATTTTTTGTATTCAAAACTTCATATGTGTATTAAGTTTGAACTTGAACATTCCATTATGACCCCCAACTGCATTTTGTGCTCATCTTGTAGACAGAAACCTTACTTCACTGTTCTGTTAAGGGCTTGACTAAGTAATCTGGAAATGATCAACATCCTGCATATTTGTTATATTTAATTCATGGCTTGACCAATTACAATTGACATCTTACTTGACACTTGTAATTCACAGAAATCAAAATGAAAGAACACATTTGGTTGTTGTCCTTGACTAATCTTTGACACACGATCCCGTTTGAGGCACAATCAAAATGAGTTCACTGTCTTTCTTGAAGCTCTTTATAACCAATACTAAACTTTAACACAACAACTTCATTTCCTTTATTTGAATTCTGTAGAGGCTTTACCTTTTGTTCTTGGACTGCAACATTGCATTAGTATGAATCACTTTTAAACACTGGTTCAAATGTGTAGCTGGTAACTCATAATCATTCTGGAAAGAAAAATACTTGCTCCTCTGTTATTTTTCTGAAAAGGTCACTTAATTATTACCATTGATAATGCAGTATTTCTTCACCAGTCAACTCAAAACTAGAAATTTGTCTAACACTTAGGTGCACTGTCTATTTGTTTTAGTGAGCAACATGGTACTCTTCATGCATTTTTATATCTCACTGTAGAAACTGTTCTCTTTGATGATGAAAAAAGAACAAATCATTAAGGCATATGTATGCCTGTTCACTATCCAAAAGAGAAATAATGAATTGAAATTCACATGACATATGATTATAATCAGCACATAAAATGAAATAATTCAGCAATTTCTGATGCAAATGTACTCTGTTAAATTCCTTAAGTGAACTAAACTCACTGTTCACTTGTAGCCTTTAGAAAGAAATGTTGATCGTTATGAATGCACAATTGGTTTTGTTACTTGATGGATAACTCTATTTTACTCTTTCAGTTGTATTTCACTTTGTTTGATGTATATGATGAAAAAAATTTCAAAAATCAGCCCATTAAATGCATCGGGCAGCATGTCGGGCTCTACCCTTGTGGGAGTCCGTTTTACTCCACATGCTTGGTCTTTGAATAATGTTCCGCTTCATGACTTAACCTATACCTGCACAAGGAAACAAACAACGTTAGCATAAAAATAGAACATGTTGATTATGATGTTGATACTTCTTCTTCAGTTCACTTCTTCATACTGCATTTGATTTAATTTGATTGTTTCAATGCATTGCTCATAGTATACTGTACAATTGTAGGTGCATCATATGAGTTATGTCATAGTAGGAGCCACTGACACCCCTCTTTTCTCCTTACAAGTCGATGAAGCTCGTGATGGCGATGTGCACCATTCAACACCAAGCGTCGATAACAGGCAATGATGACTATGTTGTTGCTTATATGTTCTCCTTTTGCATCTTCAGTAGTGCATTGTGTTGTTAGAAATGCATTGGAACAGTTATAGTTAAATCCACGGCTTGTGTGGATCCTTGATTTCAATTTTACTTTTTAGTTGAAAAGAAAATGCATCTCATGCAATGTTGTAATATTATTCTGATTGTGAAATCAAATGAAGCCTTCTAAAAATATGAGTTCTTTTCGAAATGAATAAAAGCATCTGAAATGCTATTTTGCTTATGTACTCAATTCTGTATTTCCTCAAAA
Organism: Sequoia sempervirens; assembly: GCA_007258455.2. Lineage (NCBI taxonomy): Eukaryota > Viridiplantae > Streptophyta > Pinopsida > Cupressales > Cupressaceae > Sequoia > Sequoia sempervirens. The sequence goes on along the minus strand of VDFB02000015.1, from coordinate 605,120,378 downwards.
ACTGCAACATTTGAATGGCACTCTGCAAACTCATAACTTCAAAAATGCATAACTATTATTTAACACAAAAAGCAATGCGAAACAATATTTAAAACAAATCTGCAATTCCACTTTATGGCAAATAATAATCAGCCAGCTCCTCTATTTGAGCTGAGGTGAAAAATATGTAACATTTTGGCGATTTCTGCTATATGCTTGCCTGCTAATCATAGATCAGTGGCTTTTAAAACAATTTATTGGGCACGGAGTCAAATCTGCCCCCTCTTGAACTCAGAAAACATGAACAGCAACACTCCAAACAACAGCAAGAAAAATGAAACAAAACTTGAAAGCAAACTAACAAGCCCTGATGGCCGACAAGGCAATGTGCAACAACGCTTAGCGAAAGCAAACTATTGAAAAGAAATGTGCGGAATGCACTTATTT
>VDFB02000015.1:605082723-605119852 GCA_007258455.2 Sequoia sempervirens | reverse complement strand
TGATGAAGATTGCACAGCCCCTGAAGCTTCAATAAAGGACTTTAGCCATGAAAGATAATCAACCACAAAGAGAAGTGTTGCAACAATGGAATGTTGATTATAGATTCTATTGATATGATGATTGATATGATATTGATATGATATGTTACAAATGAACAACATGCCTGATTAAATAGGCAAGAGGAAAACCCTAATATGCATGAGATGTTGCCAAGTGTTATAATCTAACAACATGTGACAACATGTGAACCCTATCTATATGATCATTAAATGATGAGATAATTTCTAGAAGGAATCTTATCCCACAAACTAGGAAGGGAATATTATCCCATTTATTAAATGATTGCAACCTAGGACTAAATGATTTATGACCTAAGTTAACTTATGTTAGTGTAATAATTAATTAATTAATTACACCAACAAAAACCAAGTTTCAAAGTTACTACACAAGGGTTCCAAATGATAATAATAATGGTGGTTGTATTTGAGAAGGCATTAGGGAAGAAATTTCCTCTAAAATTTGTTGATAAACCTAAAGATTTTGAAACTCTGTATGCATTTATAGAGAAGGTTGAGAAGGAATTGAAGTGGGAAAGCATTACATGGAAGATCTATTTATTTAGTGGCCATTGGAATGCTGACTTCCCTAATATATGACCTCAACATGTCATGGTCTATTATTACTACAATTATCACCCTTGTAGTCTTTGATTTCATAGATGCTCATCCCTCCCTTGAGAAGGTTTCTTATACTCTTTTAGCATTCTTCTCAAGAATGTTTATCATAGTAGATGGATTCAACAAGACTAACTTACTAGGTACACTATAGGATGTTGTTGAGCCTCATAAATGAATTGGTAACACACTTGGGTTAATGCCTATGTTGGTGACCATACAAGTCATTTTTTTTTTGCAACTAAGGTTAGAAAATGGATTTGGTTTCCAAAAATGGAGACAAAATTGAACCAAATAAAGTCTAATTTTACTTATTATTGTATTTTCAAGAATCAATTATAAATCAATAACAAATTGAAAAGCTATATATTCTCTTTTTTGTAAGAGGATGGAATTTCGGGATAGAGAACTTTTGGGTTCTTTCACATTGTACAACAACAAAAGAGTGAGTTTTCTCTCTTCATCATACAACAAAATATATACTAGGAAAAATACATAACTGATGTTGTGATCTAGCTAAAGATGCCTGGATGAGATATAAAGCTTCCTAATGGTTATAATTCAAGAGTTAATGCACAGTAACATGACATTCAGACAAAGGAGCAAACAAGGTTTGTTGACCAAATCACTACAACCAAATATTTGCAACTAAAAAAAAATGGAGGATGACAAGAATTGGAGTTGATTGCTTCTATCCCAAAATTAATTTCTAGAAAGCATATAAAGTAGATTACATAAAATGCATAAAACACAGAAAGAGTGTGTATTAAGCACTTGAGTTACCCCCTTGTTGCATATCCTATTATGAATTCCCTAAAGTACTTGCATCTTATACAATTTTATGTGCATCTTCAATTATTATAAGTCACAAATAAATTCTTTATTAACTAATCAAACAAATTTTCTACCATTGTTTGTACTTTAGAAATGATAAGTTTTTCAAAAAAATAAATGATCTACATACCTGTAATCTCACAATTCTACTTATTTGTTCACGGTCCAAAGATTGGAAGACAATATACTCATCAATACAATTTATGAACTCAGGTCGGAAGGTGGCCTGTGTTGCTTCCATGACTCTCTTATTCATATTTTCATAAGCTTCCTCTTTTGAGCTAGCTTCATCATCAAGAGCACTTAGAATATACAGGGAACCAACATTAGAAGTCATAATAATGACAGTGTTGGTGAAGCTTAAAGTTTGACCCTGCGTGTCAATGACCCTTCCATCATCTAAAATCTGAAGGAAAATGTTAAAAACATCTGAATGTGCTTTCTCAATTTCATCAAATAGAATTACTGCATAAGGCCCTTGGTGTTTTGGTGAAGGATAAGGTATAGAAGGCAGTGTATGTTGTTTTTAATGATTTAGGTATGAAATATGTTTACCCTTAGTAATGTATTAATGACTATTATCCTTTTTGTCAAGACAAAGATTAATGACGAAGATTGAAGCATTATGACAGTGTGCTAGTTATGGTTGTGGCTTAACAAGGGTAGATTTTGGTAAGGAAGAAAGTAAGTTGAATGAATGTAAGTAGATAATTTTTTTCATACCTGCAGATGGTACAAAATTTCATGGTTAAGTGGAAGCCTCCCATCAACAACAAGATCCAAATATCCGTGTATCTATCTCAATCGAGCCTCTAAACCCTTCAGAGCTGTCAATTTTTCCACTAACATGTTATGCACAAAAAGTAAAATTTTAGAGTTATGTCACCACTAAAAACAAAAGAAACAAAGCTTTGAAACCAAATCCACACACAACACAATGTGGTATTCATACAAAGCCATACAAACAAACTAAACTCAAAACATTGGAATGGAAACAACTTGAAATTATGATGTAGAGCATGGATTTAGTTTACTCAACTAGAGGCACATTTCACAATAATGGGTTCTTCATGTAAAACATTTGTACGAGGTTCAAATAGTAAAGATATTGATGAAAGATAGAGGAATTAAAAAAGATACTTGGATGTAGTTGGATTGAGCTTCTCTTTGTTTCGAGAATAGTTTAATATTCTCTACTTAATAGGGCCAACCATGTGATGGTGGAAGCTCATTTGGCCCCTCCCCCCTCACATCACTCTCAATTCCCCATACCCGATCATATAACATTAATCATTCATTCATCCATTAATAACATATAACATTCATTCATTAACATATTCACATTCATTCATTCATCCATTCATCCATTAATAACATATAACATTCATTCATTCATCCATTAATAACATATAACATTCATTCATTAACATATAACATTCATTCATTCATTTTTACATATTATCAAAAATATGGTTGTCATAATATGATTACAATCACTTTTTTTTTGTTTCTTTTTTGAAGCTAAAAAAATCTGAAGTGTAGTATCGTTTTCTAAATCATCTGTCCCCCCTTCAATTGTTCTACCCTCTGCTCGTGATCTTAATGTATGCCTAGTTGTGTACTGATCATGATGTGGAGGCCATTGCAAGGTGGGGTCTGCTGCAATAACAAAGAAATGATAAATTGATATGTTTTGTTATTATTGTTACAAGTATTTTATTAATTAAAAGAACATTAGAGTGGTGCTCTTTGTCAGAGTAAAGGTTTTAACTTAATTATGTTAATTAAGTTACCTTTATTCCTCTCTTAATATTTCACTTTAGTTGCATATTGTGACATTTAATAATTATATTAATTATTAAATGTCTACCTATTAGGGTTACTTTTTAGGTTTTGCTTGATCTCCTTTTAAGGATTGATCTTTGTAAATAATTATTCTATTGTTCTGATAATATATCTCTGATATTACAGAGCTTCAAACCCTCGCTTGTTTTTTTCTCTATTCTCTTCCCTGTGACAGGTATCCCTTTGCATGTAGGTGTTCTTGGACTCTGAAGTTGGTTTTGACAACTTCTACATGGTAATTTTTCTAATAGATCGGGGTTTTTCGTCCCTCGGGTAAAATAATTTTGCCTCTCCGGATGACTGTGTCCAAATCGGACAAATTTTATATCAAAATAGGGGTTTTTGGGCGCTGCAAATCCAACGGCAAGGTCCATTTGGGCCAAAGTGCTCCAAAAATCAGGCGACCCCCAGATCTATCAGAAAAATCACCGAGCTTGAAACCCTCGCAGATCTGGCAAACAGTGACAAAAATGAATGAAATAAAAGCCATTTCTGACTTTTTCCAGTGCTCCGAATCCAACGGAAAGCAGTTAAGGTTTGATCATTGGCACAGGCGTTCTCTCATTCTGGGGGGGCTTTGGAGTCTCTTCTCTCTCCTATGGGGGGAACATATTTTGTACTTGTGTGATAGAAGCAGTTCTTGAGGGGTCATGTTGAGTCCTCCTTCTATCTCTCTTTTTATTTCACTCTTGTTTTTCATCTCTTTTTGGAGTAAAGTTTTTCCCATGAGGTTTTCTCTATTTCTCCACTTTACAGAGATTTGGTTGTATTCAGGTACTTAATCAGGCCTAGTTGCCGGGACCCTTGTTTTCTTTCATGCATTGTAGTTCCCTTTGCTTTCTTGCACATGTTTGTAGCTGCACTCTTGCTCATCGTAAGGGGGGGTGTTAGAGTAAAGGTTTTAACTTAATTATGTTAATTAAGTTACCTTCATTCCTCTCTTAAGATTTCACTTTAGTTGCATATTGTGACATTTAATAATTATATTAATTATTAAATGTCTACCTATTAGGGTTACTTTTTAGGTTTTTCTTGATCTCCTTTTAAGGATTGATCTTTGTAAATAATTATTCTATTGTTTTGATAATACATCTCTGATATTACAGAGCTTCAAACCCTCACTTGCTTTTTTCTCTATTCTCTTCCCTGTGACAGGTATCCCTTTGCATGCAAGTGTTCTTGGACTCTAAAGTTGGTTTTGACAACTTCTACACTCTTTACCTGATGGGGCAACATCATGTTCCTGATCTTGTCTTATAGCCTCATGCTCAACATGCTGAACACCCTCTAAATCCTGATCTGGAGTTGAAACACAAAAGGTTACATTAATTAATACACCAATTGCAATTAAATATGTTTAAAAGAACATTAGAGTGCTCCTCTTTACTTGATGGGGCCACATAATGTTCCTGATCTTCTCTAGCTTGATCATGCTCAACATGTTGATCACGCTCTACATGCTCTAAAGTTGAAACATGAAAGGTTACATTAATTAATACACAAATTGCAATTAAATATTTTTAATTGTATTAATCCATACTACGTTTTGTATAGCACATGAATACATCCAGTACCGAGATGCACACCATGACCTTCATCTGCAAGTTGTGCTCCACCCTTACTAGAATGCATTCCAATGTTAGGTGTAGTATTATCATTGTTTGTCTATTTAAAAAAAATAGGCACACAATTACTTTATGGTGGAAATTAATATTGAATAGATTGCACAAGTGTTCAATTTTAAATAAACTTTATTGACTTTATTTACCTGTGTGTCGGATGTAGTGGAAGATTGTGTTTGCCCAGTCAAGACTCTTAGGTGTTCAACCACAACTTCATAGCCATGCTGGAAGGCAATCTTCATTTCCTCTTCTGTGGGCGCTCTGTTGAATTCAAAGCCCTGCATTTTTGCATAAGATCATGAATTTTGCTTCTATGGAGTGATAAAACCAAAATTATTTGCAATTTATTATTTGGATGAAAAAATTTCATTTATTGATACTTCCAATTCGTGCAACTAATTTCATATAACCACTAGAGCCAAGTTTGTGTTGGCTGCGCTTTTCTAGTCCTTCTTTTGTTGCCTTCGATGTGTCAGACAACCTATGAAAAGTTTGAAATACATTAGATTATGTAAAAAGAAAGAGTAATCAGTATATAATTACATTGTTGATAGTATCACATACCTTCCTTGGCTCAATGGTGTCTTTCCTTTTTTCTTTTCAGCCTTCTCCTTTCCATTCGACAATAGGTCCTTCCACTCCCTCTCTGGAATCATGGGGAGATGCTCGTAATTCTTTTTCTTTTCTAAATGTGACCTATATTGGTCCCTCACATACTTTAGATATGTACCAACTTTCTTAAGGACCTTGGTTCGGTTGAATGTTTTATCACCGAACACAACTAAACGGTTAATGAGCTCATCCTTTAAATATTGATTTTGGGCATTCCACCATGTATGTATGGTGGGCCCGAAGAGCTCCAATGTTATATCACCTAGATGTTTATAAAAAACATCATTTCCTAAAAAATGATCATGGGATCATTAGTCTAAAAAGAGTGATCAATAAGTAAATTTCAATTGAATTATATATAATAATAATTAAAACATTTTAAATTACCTAGGACCTTCTCTATCTTTATGGGAACGAAATCCTCAATCACCACAAATGTGACCGACAATGTTCCCGTACTAGTAATATAGGAAGATCCAGGAAATGTTGTTGAAACATCACCACTACTAGTGGCCTCTGCATCACCAATACTACCCGATGCCTACATGCTATGTGTTGTCGACATTTCAATCGACAATATAGGCACGAATGATGGGGTCGGATGATGTGATGTATGTGCAGGAAGATCAGGATGGACACTTGTGCCAACCCCTACTCTACGGGCAGCACTTGTAGTACCCTGATCATGGGTAACAACATCATGAGGATGCAAAAAATCCTATAAAAATAACACATATTTATTTCATGACATAAAAGAGTACAAATTATAAAACCAGGAATGAACTTATGTTATAATTAAAGACCTCATGACAGCTTACTTGCAAGTTTTGTACTCTCTCAGTCAATATTTTAACCCTCTCTCTTATCTCATTTGTTTGAGGCACTATGAATAACAATTGAAGGATTTCTTCATTGCATTTTTTTGTGTCTTCCTTATCATATCAAGAGGGTTTGTTGAATATGCAATGTCATCATCCAATAACAGTGACTGCACCTCGACCCTATGGATGCTCTCCTCTACTGCTAGTGCCTTTCCCTAATCAGTCAACTGCAACAAGAATATTAAAAACATTATTGAAATTAACCCAATAAACTTATGAAAAAAACATAATAATAAAACATTTTGCTCCTATCTAATTTGTACAATTACAATGAGGTAAACCAATCGGGTAGAAGTTCCTGAAGATACATTGTGATCTATGGTCTGGGTCAGAGCCTTCCCTGTACGATCAATGTCCCACTGTGACAAAAATTAAATATAAAAAAACATTACCAAAATGAAACCAATAGACTTATGAAAAAAACATAATAATAAAATGGTATATTGTAGTCATTAATTGGAGGTTGGGTAAAATGGTATATAGTACGTACCACCCCCATAGTAACTATGTTTGTATCTAAGTGATTCAAATAGTAATTGATTAGCAACTCTTCCCCTATAGTTATTGATTTTATCACACATACGAATACACGGTTTCCCTCACGCCTCGAATATGCAATTGGGTTGCTTATTTGTTGACCTAGGTCATGTACTGTTTATAAACCCTACAATATTCCCTGATGCTTTTGGCCTTTCGTCAATGTACATAGCCACTCCTTTATTTTTATCCTTATCTTTTAGTTGTATATAATTTTCTAATAGTGCATACCTACGCATACTTCGTGTTTATCGAACCATTTGCATCCAATCTTTGTAACTGTAACAGGGTTTGAAATACTCCATCAATTCAGTAACTTTGTTGTAATAGACCTTTATGTCGTCCATGCAAAATAGGCCCAAACCATGTAATGATGATGGTGCTATGCAATATATCCTCGTTGACACAAAAATAGTGTTTATTGGAGGAAGCTCCCTGGGTACCCATTTTTTGTAAATTTTGTACCTCAAGGGAATCTCGATGTCGCCTATGCTCTCATCATCATAAGAACATGACCCCCCTTCAGCAAGAAAAAATTCCATGCGTTTACAAAATTTTCTTCTAATCTTTTGACCTCTAGTTGATCTCCCTCTTTTAGACCTACTACATGTCTCGCTTTCCTCTTCTCCTCTTGAATTTCCCTCGCTCGAGGAAGATAGATCTAAAAAATACCTATTTGGTGGTACCTGCACTCATAAGGATGTTGGATGAAGTTCTTTCATGGTGATGTCATCCCAAGGTGAAATTATGATTAATCTATCATTTCATCACTAGAACACTAATAGGCATAATTCAAGTGCATGTGTGAGGTGGTTCAGCTGTCCACTGATAAAATCCATATGTCTAAGTGGTTAATAGGGAGGGAGTGTGTACTAGGACTGGTTAAGTCATCATAAGTTTATGCTTTGGAAATAAAAATTGTTTAAGTCATCTTAAATCTTCCTATGTCTAATTGCTAGGAGACTTTTGGTATGTTTTAAGGTAGGATGAGTGGTTGCATCAATGTTCTAGTTCTTTATGCCATCACCATGAGACCGCATTTCTTTGAGGCATTCCATCACCATGAGACCACATTTCTTTGAGGCATTTTTTCAAATAGTTCACTGCCTTGTATAAGGCTTGTCATGGCATTCCATCACCATTGAGGCATTTTTTCAAATAGTTCATTGCCTTGTCTATGCTATTGCTTACTATTATGCTTAGAATTTTTTTTTCCAAGCATCCATAGCTTGTTCAAAAGCACCTATTTTAGGCTTTTAGCCATAGCATTAAGGCAGTGAATTGTTTGATAAATGCTTTGGTAGTCATGTATGAAAAATGTCGTAGCATAGTAAGGAAATGAACTATTTGAAAAAATGCCTCAAAGAAATGTAGTCTCATGAAGATGGAATGCCATGACAATCCATAGCCATAGGCATTCGTCATGGCATTCCATCACCATGAGACCACAATTCTTTGAGGCATTTTTCCAAACAGTTCATTGCCTTGTCTATGCTATTGCTATTATGCTTTGATAGATTTTTTCCCATAGCTTGCTCAAAAGCACTTGTTTTAGGCTTTTAGCCCATAGCAGCAAGGCAGTGAACTGTTTGATAAAATGCTTTTGTAGACATGTATGAAAAATTTCATAGCATAGACAAGGCGGTGAACTATGATTCTCACTTGCAAACAACAGATATGCATTCCAACTTGTGATTCTCACAAGCAAACAACAGAGTCACCAATAATGGAGTTGCAAAGTTATTGAAAGCACTGAGTTATGGTTTGTCCCACCGGCATTGAAGACAATTATACAAAATACAATCACAAAGAGTAATTGGTGTGATTCTTTGAACTTATATTTTTGTGTGCAATGTTTATTTTATCAAACCCTATTTCATTTCTAGATTTTTATGTTTGTGGTTTCCCAAGTTTTATGGGTGTCTGAAGTAGATATAATTTGTAGTTGTACACTTGATGTTTTGGTTGTTTGTTTTGTTTTGAGTGGTATTTAGTGGTTGTTTCCTAATATTCATCATCATTGCCCAACTCTTTTTGTCTATTAGAAGGGTGGTTATGAGTTAATAACTTGGATATCATGATTAGCCATGTATAAATTTGATGGATAAAGCATCAAATGGACATAAAACAAGTAATGTTGGTAGAAAATTTAGAGTGGTAGAAAATAAGGGAAACAACATCATAAGTGATAGCAAATCTTACAAGGTGACTTGCAAGGTTGATGAATTAGTGGTGGTATTGGAAAATACTACCGTTGAAGTAAATGGTGAAGATGATAGAGGAAGGAACTAGAATTTTGACATCAAAGAACTTGGAGACAAGAATAAGGCATCTTATCTTTCTAAAATACTTCACATAAAACCAAACCTAGATATGGTTGAAGTTGTTAAGAAAGAAGTGGTTAAAAAGATTGATGCCTTCATTATTTGTATGGTCTTGATTTCATCTCTTTGAGGATTTTTTTTGATGAGTGGATTGTCAATATGTGGGGGAAAATTGATGGGCATCTATGTTTCTTTCTATAGAATGATACATAAAGATTTATTCACTTTCTTATTCAAAAATCATGGTATGCAATCAAAAGTTTTAAAAGAAAGAGTTTTAGAATATGGGCAATTTTTTTTTAGGTCCATCTTTGAACCCTTGATTCTACCCTATGTAATGATTTAGCCAATTATATGTTAAGGTGGTTAGAATTTTAAAATATCTCTACTTAGATGTGAATTTTTATCCCTCAAGTCCTCAAATCTTTGGGTAATGTGTTGCAAGTGGAAGAAACAAGGTCTACTCTTCCCCTTCTTAACTCTAGGGTTTTTATATCTCTCAAATCTAATGAGTGTATTCTACATATTTTGTGCTTTCAATTGAGTGATAATCAAAGTAAACATGATATTGAAGTTTTGAGAGGTTTGAATGCTTGTTTTCTATGTAAAATGGATGGTCATCAAAGAAGGCATGGCCCAAAAATTCTTAAGAATATTAATAGACTTGTAGCTAATAGAATTCCATCCTTGATTGTGTAGGAAATAATAAAATAGACAATAGAAAAATTTACGAGAATGAATTTGATACTTTAGATGAGATTCTTGACAAATTGGAGGGCTCTCATTCTAGTGAGGCATATGTTGGTATCCTTGCATATATGCCTTTTGTCAACAATGAGCTTGCTCTTCTTGTTTTTTTTCAAGGATAATTCTAGGTAATAAAAAAATGCCCAAGAGCTTGCCTTAGAAAGATTGAAAGAGTTTAAGTTGTTTGTTAGTTTGGCTACACCTCCCATTGCTCCCCAAGCTCTACAAAACATTGAGTCTATGATTTCCAAAGACCTTTCCCATACACTTTTCATGAGTAAATCTAAGAGTAAAGATTCAATTTTATTAATTATCTATTCCAAGATGAGGTTACTGTCTAGGGAGATTTTATCCCTAGGCCAAGTGTTGATGTGGATGGATGAAAAAAGAGAAAGCAAACCAACTCATGTGTTAATAATCACAAGAATGGAAAAAATGGAGAGGAAAAATAACCTAAATATTTTGATAGGTTGTACTATAAATGAAAATAGGATGCACCAATTGGAATGTTAGAGTTTGGAATCTTCTGGAAAGAATGCATTTTAAGATCCTCTTACAATAATAGGCTTAAAATGGATTGCTTTCTCTTTCAAGAAACTAAAGCTATGAGATTTGAGCTAGAATGTACTCTTAAATTTGTTTGGAGAGAGTTTAACTTTTTTCACTAATCATATTTGGGGAAAGGTGGTGCAACTATTCTAGTTGGGCTAGTATGGGCTCCCATTATTAGTGATTCTATGTGTTCTCCTTGCAATAGGGTAGCTTGTGTGATTGCGAAAAAGGATGATGTCTAGTTTGGGGCCCAAATGTCGTAGCATAGACAAGGAGGTGAACTATGATTATCACTTGCAAACAACAGACATGCATTCCAACTTGTGATTCTCACAAGCAAACAACAGAGTCACCAATAATGGAGTTGCAAAGTGATTGAAAGCACTGAGTTATGGTTTGTCCCACCGAAATTGAAGACAAATATACAAAATACAATCACAAAGAGTAATATTCACAAACCAAATCAAATCAAAAACCCTATAGCACTCTGATTCATAATTTTTAGATGAAATATACGAACCATTTTGGCGACGGACGAGATGGAGAGGCCTTCACAGCAAAACAAATTGTAAAAATTCCAATTTTTGCAGCCAAGCAAGCTCGATCCCTGGGCTTCCTACAACCTTTCCTCCACTGGCGCGCGACTCACTTCTCCAATTTGACGATCTAGGTTGTGATTATGTCAATTAAAATGAAAATTGTGGCACCATGTTAAATTTTACATAATAAATTATATATAATTAATATAATTATTATAATATAATTAATATAATATTAGCTAAATTTATAATATTAGCTAAATTTATAATATTAATATATTATAATATTAGCTAAATTTATAATATTAATATATTATAATATTAGCTAAATTTATAATATATAATATTATAATATTAATATATTATAATATTAGCTAAATTTATAATATTAATATAATATTATAATTATTGTAATATAATTAATATAATTATCTCTCTATATCCCACTATCTATGTCACTCCCTCTTCCCCCCTCTATCTATTGAGCTATCTCTCCCTCTCCCCCCTTTCTCTCTCTTCCTCTTCAACCTATCTCTCCCTCTCTCTCCCTCTTCTCTATCTCTCCTCCTCTACCTATCAATGTTCCTTTCTCTCCCTCCCTCTCTATCTCTCACCATCTCTCCCTCCCTATCCCCCTATCCATCACTCTCTATCTCTACCTCTCTTCCTTTCTCTTCCCATATATCTCCATCTCTCTTTCTCTTCCCATATATCTCTATCTCTCTCTCTCTCACCATCCCCCTCTATCTCTCTATATCACCTTTCTATGTCTCTCCTCTCCCTCTATATATTGGCTATCTCTCCCTCTCTATCTTCTTCTCTCTCTCCCTTTCTACATATCTCTCCCTCTCCCCCTCTTCTTTCTCTCCCTTTTCTACCTATCTATCTCCATCTCTTCTCTCTCTTCCTCTTCAACCTATCTCTCCCTCTCTCCCCCTCTTCTCTATCTCTCTAATGTTAAGCCTTCTAAAAATAGTGTTTTATTAAACTATAAGTAGATTATTGTCACCACTCTTCATTCCACATGAAATGCCAAATGTAGCAATTGTTTTGTTGCTTTTCTCAAGTTTCATTAACCAAGCTATTTAGTGGGTTTAATAAAGTTGTGTTATGACCCTTGGTCTCTTTAAAATAATTAGACAATATTAGGGAGATCAGGAAGGGGATAAAACTAAACTCCTTCAAAATAGGGGTAGTTGTGGGTTTGTTCGTTTTCTTTATATACTATATACTTAGTTTCTCTAGGATAAATAAGTCACTGCAGAAATGAAAGATGTTTGATTATCTACCTAATATTGTTTTGCGTTTTTGAAATGGAAGAGATCTACAACTCTATAGAAATTGTTATGTGCTAATGGTCAAATTATTAGACTATTTAGATCATTTTCTTAGTTGTGTATCCTAACTAATATAGAGTAAGCTTTTTCATTTTAATTGACTACTACATAATAGTTTATGTGTTGAAAGAATTGTTTCCATTCTTTGTAGTTTTTACATTGGAATACAAATCATATTTAATTTCACGCCAATATACTTCTTTCATAAATCATATTTGTTTAATATCTTAAAAGATGTTAGTTAAATTGGAAAAGTTGTTTGAGTTAATTACTAAATTTGATCTAAAAATGTTCAACACTTTAGATATATTCAATTAGATATATATAGTTAAATTGGAGGTGTCATTTGAGTTAATAATTAAATAACGTAATAATCAATAAAGCAAGGGACATAATTTTGGATGTGTTTGAATTTAATAAATTACAAATTAAAATAGACATAAATTACTTGAAATAAGTGCTTCATAACCCATCTAATCAATTCATAACCTATCAAAAAGGCAATAGGAATTTTCTAAAGAAAAGAACACTTGACCCAATCATAAGTGTATGGCCTTTGCAGAAAGGTTTGATCCACCTTAGCAATAGCAACTACCCCATCCAAAATTTTCTCACATTACACAAAGCCACAATGTTCCTCAAAGATAAGCTAATCAAATCCAACCTTATGTGTCCTAGTAATCAAATTGGAGATGATCCTAAAAATGACAGTGCGAAGGGTGATTGGTCTAAAAAATCTAAATGACTTTGCAATTATTTCACTACTACGATCAATGTGTCATCTTTCATGAAGTTTCCCAAAACACTATCCATTATGATCATATGGAAATTTCTAGGAGAACTAAAATAGTTGTAACATCATGAATTAAAATTAAACATTAAAAAGTACATCATGAATTAATTATCTAATGGCATAAAAATTAAAAACATCATGAATTAATTATGTAACCACATAAGTCAAATATAATTCTATCAAGAAATGAATATCAAATAGATAATACAATCACATAACTCATACATTTCAATGTCATTGATCTTTTTCTTCATCCAACTCTTTGTCTGTATCATCCGATCTAGATTCGACATTGTAAGGATTGGTCATATCATCATCATCGTCATTGATATCAGTTTCGATAATGTCATCATTCACACGGATATCATCTTCATGAACATTAACTCCTACATCATCATGATCTATTTCCTCCTGTTTGACATCTTCGTCAGGCACATTATCAACTAATTATTGATCCTGATCATCATCTACATCATCTTCTAGTTCTTTGGTATCTTCTTCTTCCACCACATTATACTTTACCAGCCTTCTTCTTGGATCATGTCTAACAACAAATGACCAACCCGGTTTACCTAGAACCTCTGAGTAAAATACCTACTCACATTGGCTTGGAAGAACATAGGGCTCATTTCCATCTCACTCGAACGACCTTGTATTAACCATGGTAAATCTATTATCATGTTCAATAATAGTTCTCTCATGATCATTTTCATTCAATTGTAGCCTGTACCATAGGATGACGAACATAACTAATTTAAAGGACTTAAAGTCACACTCAAGTATATCATCCAAAAATCCCATAGTATCAATTTTCTGAGACTTTTGGATGTATGTCACTTCTAGATGAAACATTAGTCACCTGAAAGACTACAGTTATCCCAAAATCACAAGTTTTCTTCATGTCATCCAAATTTTTGATTCAAAATTTATGACCATTGCACCACATAGCCTTGTGGTGTTTCACCTGCAATATGTCAAACAAAAAAAAATTATTGCAATATCGTCAGTTGATAAACATATTTATTCTTGGCCGAATGTATGCAAAGAAAAAAAAATTCAACATATATATACATCAATATAATTGAAAATAATTAAATAATATGGGTGATTAATATATTTATATGTACCTGTTTATCTCTTAAACCATATGCTAAATCAATTTCCCTTGGTGTAACATTGGAATCTCCATTATGATGAGCTTTTTTAACCAATGAAGCCACACCTTCCCATGTTAATGCGCGGCCAGATTGTTGACATCGTTCAATCCATACCATCATCCAATCAAGATTGTTTGCGAAGTACAAATGTAATGCATCCCACTCTCAACCAATTGTATATATAAAAAAAAAGAAATTCACAAACGACGTATAATTAGTGGTGCAGGAGCACCTATACCTCATTCTCAACTTGTGATTATTTGAAGGTGGATAGATGGTCAATAGGTAGAGTGAGTCTTTTGGATGTTTTTATCTTGAGTAAGGTCAATTAAGACCATTAGACATGTTCTAGGTGAAGTTTTGAGTTATGAGTTTGAGTCTTGCACTAAAGAGTTTTGTAGCCTTTTTAAGGAAAATTAGAGAATTTACATGTAAAAGGGTACAAGGTTAGTGTCATATCAATAATAAGGCTCTTATCAAGCCACTAACATGGTCTTAGAGGTTTCCTAGGAGTTTCAATACATTTGAAAGTTCAAAAAATTAAAACATTTCAATAGTGATGTTAACAACCTTGAAATTAGTGTGTTTTATGTTTCATGTGATCATAAAAGATTAAAAAGTCAGTTGTAGAGGTGGTTGTTCGGTAGTTGAGGTGTAAAGGCCTTTAAAAGGAATAAAGTGATCATGTAAACCCTTATAGGATGAGAAATAAAAAAGGTATAGCCGTTGTCCTCAAGAGTTTTGTGAAGAAAAGCATGTGAAATGAGAGGTTCAAGCCTAGGTTTCAAAAAACTATGTATGGGAGATCCGATTTTATGAATTTTTACCCATGTGCAGACCTAATGGGTTGTGTCTGAGTTGATTTTGAGGTCTGGGAGGTCGTGAAAGTACGAGATTGAATAAACCCTCATGATTTTGGCCTAAAACAAGGGTTTTTGGGTTTGGCAAGAATCTGGCTGTACAAGTGGAATATTTTTTTGGATTTGGAGGTTTGGAGGCATAAAAATTGCTTCCCCAAAATTCCATGGGCATATGAAAATTTTAAAGACTAGTTGCTTTGTAAAATAGGCCTAATCAACCTAATCAACACAAACTAGAAAGAGTGATTTTGGTGATTTGGTCCAAAGAACTTTTACTTTCCCTTTAAGTATGTTTAATAACGCCAAAATGGGTGTGTAAAACCATCAAGGGTTTGTCTAATGTTTTGGGAAAGTTTTGAGTTATTGGGAAAAACTAGTAGGTTTGCACTGCTACAAGGATTTAAGGAGTCAAAGTGTGAAATCTGACTTCTGTTGTTTGTCAGGATTTGAGAGTTGTTTGGATTGTTTAAAGTGGTCATTCTAAATTTTTTGGAAGCCTCTTAAAGGAAGGTTGATAGGTTGGTTGAGTTGAGCTTCCCAGGTCTACATCAATTAGTTAATTACCATAGTATACGACCTTAATTTATAATTGATGTATATTGAAG
This sequence comes from Sequoia sempervirens, assembly GCA_007258455.2. Taxonomy (NCBI): domain Eukaryota; kingdom Viridiplantae; phylum Streptophyta; class Pinopsida; order Cupressales; family Cupressaceae; genus Sequoia; species Sequoia sempervirens. The sequence goes on along the minus strand of VDFB02000015.1, from coordinate 605,103,932 downwards.
ATTAATAATTAAATAAGTACAATATACATAAAAATCAAATGAAAAATGTATTATGATTACCTCTCACTTTCCTCAATCTACCTTTCCCCATCAAATACTCCCCTTCAAATTTGTTAATGAAGTTGGGATCCCAAATGCAATCTACATGGATTTTTGCTGCAAACTTAGGAAGATATTCAAAAATGTACACCATGGTCTGGTATACCATATATCCCTCCACCATAGAACCCTTAGGATGTGCTCTTTTTTTAACCAAAGCCTTCAAAAATTTCAAGTGCCTCTCAACCATCCACATTGACCTTGTGTGTACAGGTCCACACAATTCAATCTTCTCAACTTGGTGTATGAGGTAGTGTTCTTGTGCATTGAAAAATGTCGAAGGTAGACACTTTTGCATTTCACACATTAGACGATGATTTTTTCTCTTCCAATAATTTATATCTTCTTTATGGATTTATTTAGATGACAACCATCTACAAGTGATTCAAGGTGCAAATATATTAACGAGATTTAACAAAAATATACAATATATCACATAACAAGTAAAACAAATAGAAATGATAAGATCTAGATAACGAATTGAACAAATATCGCTACTTACCTCATGTATTTTCCAAGATCATATATAACTTGCTTGACATTGTTGTCAAAGTTGTCTAGGAGAGATAGAGGTAGAATGTACTGCAACAATTATAAAATGATATTTTCATTATTTTTCCAAAAGTAGTAAACATAATACACTGAAAAGTACATGCAATATATTTATATATATATATATAATATACCAGAATAATTACCTTAATGAAGGTATGCCAATCATGCATTTTCATCCCTGACCCAAATTCACCTTTCTTTGTTATGATATTGTTTATGTTCACAGCAAATCTTGTGGGAAATCAAATTTTTCGTATGACTTCTTTTATAGCATTGCTTTGCTGCTTCGTTAATAACCAAGGAATGGCGCTTATATTAATTTGGTCTCCATCGCTATTTAATTGAATGACATTTTTCATTGCATGATTGGCTTCCTGAATGTCATTACAAATTTTGACAATTTTTTTTTTGTCATGCCGTCCATCCAATATTTTCCATAATGTATCTATTATATATTTTCTGATATGCATTGTATCAAACAAATGCACAATTTGTAGCTGCTCATAGTAGGGCAACCTACTAAATTGTCTGGGATAACTTTTCATTCCCTGTGGAAGTCAGCTATTAATGCCTTGATGACTTTCATGAAGCATATAAGTTAAACAAATTAACAATTACAATCATTGCCAATTACAGCATGAGCAAACAAAACACAATATAAAAATATAAATTCCAAACATATCATATATGATAGATAAACAATTCGATCCAATGTATAACCTTGACAATTAATTATATTATATTCCAACTTCCATAGGCGAGGTGTCATTCTTCGTGGTTTTGATGTAGTCTCTTTTTTCTCATTAAAAAGATGTTTTTTAGTAGCTCGATACTTATGATTTTTGTGGAGGAAGTGCCTATACTCATCAAACACCTAAACTTGTTGAACGACGAGATTTCATCTTTGGACCACAAATTGAACATACAAATTTTCCCTTTGTTTGAAAACCTGTAAAATCATATATAATTGGATTAAATATGTCAATTTTTATAATTATATATAATGAATAGATTATTTTAAAAACATGCATGATATCTATTTCATCAAATTAAATATCGTTAAAGTGCAGTCGAACGTTATAACATACCACAAAAATGTGTTAGCCCTGGGGCATCATGAATTGTCCATACAAGCATTGCATGGAATTGAAATTGTCTTTGTCCTATTGGTAGAGACATCATACATAGTGCCATTCCATAACTTTTGTAACTCGTTGATAAGAGGCTCGATATATACATTCATATCTTTAACTTGGTACTTACCTAGTTGAATGAACATAAACATTACATAATTATTATAACCATTTTACAATATATATAAATTAATGTACATGACTATTAAATAAAAAAGTATAAGTCATTATGCAACAAATAAGACAAATGAGATGCTACTACGTTAAAGAAAATTGATGTAAACAAATACCTGGAACAATCATTGACAACATTATGTGCTCCCTCTTTATTGACATCCATGGAGAATATTATTGTGATAACAAAAATAGGCCACACCGAGTAAATAGATCTGAGCTCTCCAAATGGATTGACACCGTCCACGCCAATGAAAGCTGAGATTACGAGGTTCTTCTTTAAAGTGTGGCCATTTTTTCCTCCATGTCCCTAAATGCAGAACCATCTACAAGCATTCGAAGAATGTCATCTCCACTTCTATTCCATGCATGGTAATCCATAAATTGCGCTAAGCTTTCACACCTAAATAATCATTGCATACGTGGAATAATGGGAATGTAACAAAGAACCTTGCGAGACATCTTTTTTGTTAGTTGATCTGTTCAATATCTACTGATATGACATTCTAGGCATTCTGTTGCAAATCCATGTTGTTTATCATATATAATATGATCATTGGGACATGCATCTATTGCTTGATACTCCATTCCAATATCTTTCATAATGACAGATAATTCTCGGTATGAGCGAGGTAAAATATTTGATGATGGTAACAAAAATTCACCAATCAATCTACAACAAAAAATAATTTGTTAATATAAAGAATATTAATGGTACATATTTCATCATTTATTTACTAGTGATGAACTAATAACAATTAAAATAGATGAAAAAAGATGACATATATGACATACCTTAACATTCGTGAGATTGCTATGTTGGATAAACCATTCATAACCTTCAAGTTCACCAGCAACAATACAACAAAGAGAAGAGTTTTTTCGAAGCCTTCATAAAGGGGCTCGCGTGCCTTCTCAAGTACAGGTAAATCATGAACATCATCAAAGTCATCTCGATCACCATGATCAACTGCGCCACTAAATGTGTCATGGATCAATGTATTTGTACCATCATCTTCAACTGTGTTTTCTGGTGCATAATCATCTTCTTCCATAGGATCATTAACTTCATCTTCGATATTCATAGCTCCATGTTCCTTTGCTTGCAAAACCACATTCTTCGGGGCGTGATAATCCATATCTTGTGCCTTAAGGCACTCCACCTTTATAATAATGATCGACACAAATAAACCATGATCATGATCAAGTGAGTTTTTATATATATAGAAATGTTAAAACGATATAAACATTTACAAATTCAATCAATATAAAGACATATAATGAACAACTTACCAATGGACGATAAGCATGCCCCCCTTCAATGTGACCATGCTGCCTACAATGTTTCTTAGCTGTTGTGATTAAAAGTCTTCTCGTCTTTAAGCCCTTGCAATTATTGCAAGGATAATAACATTTCCCATCACCCTTACTTTTCAATCTAGCCCACATTCTAGCAATTGTCTGTTCATTTTGTTCTGCATTAATATTATCTGACATGATTTTTTTTTACCAAGCTTGAATATTTAGATCTTAAAAAAATATCAAACTCAAACTCTAATAATTTTTAATCATAGACAAGTAACAAAATCTAATAATTCTAATATTTTGCACCAAAAAAAATCGACATGCAACCACCCCTGCAAAAGAGAAGATAGTCTGAAGTTAATGAACCCAAAAAACACTCTAAAATGCTAATTCCAGAACTTATTAAATTCTGATTTTACTATGATTTCCAACTATTAGACTCCGAAAATCAGAATATTGAACTTGCACTACAAAATCTGAAAATGAAATTCTCAAAATGCACAAGTCTAAAAATGAAATCTAATGAGATGTTGCTTTAAAATATGTTTTTCAAACCTGGAAGTACAAATTTGACTTCACATATGAAACCTGGCGATATCTTCTTGATTTTTTATTTTTTTTTCCCAAGAAAATCGTCCTTAGTTCTCCACAAATTGTCACAAGTAGAGAAAATTTGCAAGTAGAGCCAATTTGCAAGTATAGCAAAACACTGTTGCAATAAATAGGCGAAATCACTTTTATTTATGTCGGCCACAATTTGATTTTTTTTTTTTTTTTTTTTCTAATTTTCTATGTTTGTCGAAATTTCGACGAAACTATTCGTCGAAATTTCAACAAATGTCGAGGATAAAATTTTAAAAATTTAAAAATTACACATCAAATATCACAAGCAACCGGCAATAGATCAAATTATACATATTTCGTCAGAAATTTTCGTCGGATTTTGCAATCAAATGAGTTAGTGGTTGCAAATGAACACTTGTGTATCTCTATCTTACACCACATATTTTCTCAATGTCCTTCAATGCTTGTTCAATGCATGAACACATGGAGTTCAAAAAATGTGCTTGTAAGCACTTTCCACTATCAAATCAACTAACTTATATACATGGGCTAAATCGATCACCACTTATACAACATTAGAGGCTTCGACTACTTCTATGTCATCCTTCAAAATCTAAAATTGAAAATCTCTGTTCTTCCTCTTCCTTGAACAATCAATAGCACTAAAATATAATAGCCAGTTGAAATGAGACAATGATATTGATGAGTGGATGATGTTTGATATCAATCCACTCATTGATGATGATGGAGCAATCACCTCTTATCCAAATTTGCCTCGTTTCTTCCATCAACACACTCACTTTATAATATTCTCTATTAAGACAGTGATGTATGCATATCTTATGTTCTACAAATATTGGTACACTCTATATCACTACCATGCAACTTTTCATTTTTCAAAACTTGTCCTTGCTTTATATGGGCTTGTGCCAAGCCATAATATTCTAAGTTTTGCTTGTCAAAAACCTACTTGGACACTCATGGGTGTGTGTGCAAACACACAAATGTAGACTTCAAAATTGTGACACTTGTCTTTATGTATAATGACATGCACTAGAACACTTAAATCACATTTACATTAGAAAGATGTTTTCCCAACCATCGAAGCACACCTATAAACAAGAAAATACATTTTTTCACTTCACAATAATTCCTTCAATATATTGCATATGTTAAATGCCAACCTTACATATTTTTAAATCGAACTTTTTCTTACCTTACATATTTTTTAATTGAACTTTTTCTTACCTTACATATTTTTAAACTGAACTTTTTCTTTCTCCATACCTTTTGGTGCACTATCATGTAGTATATAATTTTTAAAACTTAAATTATATTCCTTCTATTTAGTGTGCAATTATACCATTCTAGTGCATATTTGGAATTTTAAATTTGTTGTTACCCTACATGTGGTTGCATATTCTGATGACTTAGATTACTTGCCATACTACCATTAGAATGCACTTACCTATCATTGTGCAAATTCCCCTTGAAATTTATGTTCCTCATTCAACTGGTCATGTCATTGAAAATGTGTTTGTTTAACAAAAAATCATAATGCATCTACTTCACTATATGGCATGCCTAAACAATTATTTACAAATATCTACTTTCAAAAATCCACATTTGCAAAACAATATTGATTATTTGATGGCTCTACCTGAGGAAATCTTCCATCTCCTTCATATGGCAGCAATTAGCCTACACATAAAGCATGCATTTCTCAATAAAAAACTCACTACCTAATTATAGTGCATTCCTCTTTAGAGCTGACTACATAAGATGAATTTTGTACTTGCCTTAATAAATGCATGTATTTGTTGATTTGACATCCATTTGAGGATCACCAACCACACAATGCTTGTAGCTCAATGGTAGAGCACCCTAGCATGCATAGAGGTCATAAATTTGAGTCCTAATTTGTCCACGAAAAATAATTAGTTGTGTTTATGTGGTTGTCCTTAAGGGGGTGTAAAGTTTAAATAACTCTTTGTAGAAACCCCTGTTCTAACTGATCTCTGAACTGTCTGTGTTTTTTGCTTGTTTTTTGACGTTTTAGGTTTTTTGTGTTTTTGTGCATAAATGATATAATGCGATTTTGCAAGAAATTGCTAATAAATTCAAATAAAATACTACAATGCCAATATTGATGGAAAATATGAGATCTAATGATGCCAATCAATATACTAATCAACTGGAGCGATTTACAAAGAGATCTGACAACAGATGAATGAAAAAACAATGCTTTTATTGATGAAAACCTGATATTGCAGCCAACCGATAAACTTTATGAAATGGTACGGCTGAAATATTAATCCACTTTCTCCTGCGCCAAAAGAAAGAATAAGATGCCAATGATATATGCGCCTCCAGTGATGAAGTCAGACTGCAAAAGAGAAGGCGATTTTCCTTAAACAAAAAGTACGGCCCTTTTTAATGATGGTACGACCTACAACAATAAAGGTACGGCTTGGAACAACATCAAGCATACAATAAAAGTACGACCCTTGTTAGAATGTATGAAACTTGTAAAATAGGCGCCTCAGGAAGAGAAACCCTTCTGGCCAAAGCACAGACTGAAAACCCTGTAGATAAATACTCTGTGAACGTTCTGTGATAGCTTCTGAATGAAGATATCTCTCTGAAAACAATAGATCAGCTGATATTTCACAGCCTCTGAATTGCAACACTGAAGATGGCTCGTTCTCCAATGCCTGTAGACAACTGAAACCCTAGGCTTCGTTCTCCGGAAGAAGACTTGATCAAAAATTCAATATTCAACATAATGGCTCTGTTTTCAATGAAAATTCTTTATATCCTCAAGAAGTCGACTTTTCCCCAAAAGGCAATCATTTAAATAAAATTGTATTTTCACCTTTTAATTTTTCCAAAGTTGGATGCCCCTTTTTAATTAAAAGATTAATTAAAAATGGTCCCCTTTTCAATGATGGGTCGACCCCTTTAATATTCACTTAAGTTATAATATAAAATAATATTATAACTTATAATATAAGCTCCCGATAATTAATATTTAATTTAATAATTAAAATATTAATATCTCCCTCAAAATGTGTCTGATTCACGAACCATCTGAAGCTGGTGAATAAGTGAGTGATTTTGCACATGACCAAACCATACTGCTAAAAATAGCAGGGGTGCCTCGCTGAGTGCCAAAAACTGCTAAAAATAGCAATTCAGGCAAATGGTGTTCAAATGAGCCCGAACGAAAGCCAACTGGTAAAACTCTGACAACCGAAGCCAAGCCAAGCTCCATCAAGACCCTCTATCCATCCTATCAGCCTACGAGGGTCGCATAATAGGCTAATCATCAACTCTGAGAGATGTCAACTGGAAAGGGACATGACAGTCCGCCCCTCCTGAAATTGCTTGTCCTCAAGCAATCTCAACTCCAGATGCTGCAGAATATCCTCGCTCTCCCATGTAGCATCTTCCACTGGAAAATCTCTCCATTTCACCAAATATTCCCTAATAGTCCTCCTACGCAACTGTCTCTCTCTGTACTCTAGGATAGACTCAAGTACTAGAATCAACTTTCCCTCATCATCTAAGGGAGGTAAAACTGCCGAAGGTACCACACGATGTCCCAACGCCTTCTTGAGACGTGACACATGAAAAACATTGTGGACCTTGCTCTTTTCCGGAAGCTCTAGCTCATAAGCCACCTCTCCAACACGCCTCAGGATCCTGAAAGGACCATAATATCGTGGCTTAAACTTCTTTGAACCACTCTTCCTAAGAGTAGACTGACGGTAGGGCTGCAACATAAGATAAATCATGTCACCCACCTCAAAAGACCTCTCGGTCCTCTTCTGATCTGCGTACTGCTTCTGCTGATTCTGTGCCTTAGCAATATTCTCCTTGAGAGCTCTCATAGTGTCCTGACTCTCCTACAACAAGTCTCCAGCACTCGGCACTCTACTGTCACTCAGTAGCAAATCCAGAAAGCTCAGCGCCTCATAACCGTACAACGCCATGAAAGGGGACATCTGAATGGTCATGTGGAAGGTAGTATTATAGCAATACTCGTACAGGTGTATCCACTTGACCCACACCTTTTGCTGCCCTGCAATATAGTTCCGGAGGTAACCTTCCACCCATTTATTCACTATCTCCGTCTGACCATCGGTCTGCGGGTGGTAACTGGTGCTCGGTGTAAGCTCGGTCCCACAAAGTCTGAACACCTCACGCCCGAGTGACTCAAGAGCCAGAGCTATGCAATGGCTCACTGTGCTCAGAGGCAACCCATGTAGTTTGAATACCTCACGGAAGAAGACCTCTTCTACCTGTGTAGCTGTGTAAGTGGTGGTAATCGGAAAGAAGTGGGCATACTTCGTCAGCCGATCCACAACTACATATATACAATCCCGTCCTTGGGCTTTAAGGCAAATAAGTAATGAAATCCATCGACAAAGCGTTACTTCACATTAGGAATGGGAAGTGGGCTGCAATAATCTACTTAGGAATTATGTGTTCTCCACGCTTGTTCTGTGACAAACCAGAACATTCGTACATCTTGAAGAGCGTCAGCACAAGGACCTTTCATGTAAATCTCTCCCGAATCTGTCTATACGTTTTGAAGTACTTGGGATGTCCTGCTGTAGGTACATCATGAAAGACTCGCATGATAGTGTTCTTCATCTCTGATTCTGGGATCAAATAAATCATGTTCTTGTAAATGATCAAGTCATTCACAAGCGTGTACCTGGTGTCAATCATCGATCCCTCAACAATACTGGATGCCCAAGTATCCTTGGCATACTCTGCCACAATCAAATGCCTCCAATCCTCTGAAATGTGAACCATAGAGCTCAGATAAGGCCTGTGTGAGAGACCGTCAGCCACTACATTCTCGGTGCCTTTGATGTAAGAGATATCAAAGTCATATGCCTGCAATTTACTCACCCACTTCTGCTGACGATCATTGAGATCTCACTGCCCCAGGAAATGCCTCAAACTGTTGTGGTCAGTTTTAATGCAGAACTTACTGCCCACGAGATATTGCCTGAATTTTGCCAAGGCGTGCATTATAGCTAGCATCTCATATGCAAAATCACGGCAGAGCCTCTCTGGCCCTCTGAGTTTACAGCTCTCATACACGATAGGGTGCTTGTCCTGCATAAGCACCGCTCCAATGCCCTCACCAGAAGCATCGCACTGAAGCTCAAAAGGCTTCGAAAAATCTGGTAGTGCCAACACTGGACACGTAGTCATCAGCTCCTTGAACCTCACAAAACACTCCTGTGCCTCAGGAGTCCAACATAATGCACCTTTTTTCAACAGATCCGTCATAGGTGCTGCATGGCGTGAATAACCATTCACGAATCACGCAGTATAAAACTCCACACAAACCAAGAAATCTCGCGGTGTAGGTTAAGTAGAGATAGGCGATCTATAATAAGCCTTGGATCTTCTCAGGATCCATCCGCACTCCCTCTGCACTGATGATATGACCTAAGTAGAGCAACTCGGTCATCCCCAAATCACATTTGGACTCCTTGGCGTATAAGGACTCCCTCTCCAAAATACTGAGCATGGTCTCCAGATGAGCCAAATGCTCCTGCCAAGTCCTGCTGTAAATAAGAATGTCATCGAAGAAGACAAGTACAAATCTCCTCAGCAGTGAATGGAAGACCCTGTTCATGGTGGACTAAAATGTCGCTGGCGCGTTGGTGAGCCCAAATGGCATCACCACAAACTCGAAGTGCCCACAATGACAACAAAATGCAGTCTTCTCAATATCCTGCTCACGAACTCTGATTTGGTGATATCCTGATCTCAAGTCTATCTTCGTGAAATAGCATGCACCATGGAGCTCATCAATAAGCTCATCTATACGAGGTATTGGGTACCTGTTTTTGATAGTCCTCTTATTCAGGACTATGTAATCTATGCACATGCGAAGGGTGCCATCCTTCTTCTTCACCAGAACAACTGAAGAAGTGAATGGTGATTTACTAGGTCGAATGTGACCCATCGCAAGCAACTCCTTGATCGTCTTCTCTATCTCAACCTTCAACCTCTTAGGATGCCTATAAGGAGTGATCATGACGGGCTTAGCGCCCTCCTCAAGCTCTATAATGTGCTCAATGCCCCTGTCTGGAGGTCTCCCTGGTGGAATATCACTGAATACCTTCTCATGCTTGGCTCTCAACTGCTGAATGTTAGGATGATACTTCGTCTTATGCTGTCCCTCATGTATAGGTGCCAATGTGCACTCGGCAGCCCACTCTACCATGTCATGTCGCATGAGTCTCTCCATCCGACGAAAGGAAATAGTTTTGATGTTGTTGTCCAGAATTGCCTTCAAAATATGTGTCTTCCCATCCACATCAAAACGAATCTCCATGTCTTTGAGACGAAGAGTGACTTCCTCAAGTGAATGAAGCCACTTCATGCCCAAGACTAAATCGATATCTCCCATGTTCACCACGTAATAATCAGCCTTGAACTCATAGTTGTTCAAGCGCAAGGGGAGATCCTTAATCATACGTTCACACCTGAGAGTGTAACCGTCGGCCACCTTACCCCTAATGCCTTCGAACTCCTCAGTGATGAGTCCGTGCTTCTCCACAAATCTAGCATTGATAAAATTGTGGGTGGCTCCTGTATCAAGAAGGGTAATGACCCTCTGTCCTGCCAAAACTCCACAAAGTCTGAATGAACCCTCCTGCTAAATGCTAGATAGGCGTGCCTCCTAAATCTGAAGCCTCTGACTCTGACTCCTCAGAACTCTCCTGCTGTTTGGAATTCCTGATTCCGAATCCTCGTAATAAGCCCACATCACTCGATTGGCCTTGCCCTTAGGCCGCAAAGGACAATCATGGCTGGCATCATAGGGACCTTTGCAGTAGAAACAAAGCTTCTTCCTGTGTAGATCGTTAAGAGCCTCTCGATCCAAAGGTGGTGCTGCTGATTTTCCCTTTGAATCATTCTTAAAATCTTATTTTTCTTTGTTGAAATCTGATTTCTCTCTGTTTTTGTTGAAGCCCTTATTGTCCCTGAATGAAGAAGTGTTTCTGGAGTTGAATCTGCTAGATGGTGCTGCCAACTCCATGCTTCGTGCCTTCTTCATAGCTTCCTGTAACGAAGGAGGATCAAAGGCTTTGATCCAACCTCTCAATGGCTCCGTCAGTCCCTCCATGAAAAGCATTACCAGACGCCTCTCAAAATATTAGGAACCATAACCGACAATCTCTGGAAGTCACCAATGTAAGACTCCAAACTGCCACTCTGTCGCAACTGAGCCAAATCTCTGAAATAGGATTCTGGATCCTTCCTGTCAAATCATTCCACCAACCTGTCAACGAATTCCTGATATGAGGTGATCCAATCATGCTGGAGTGTCACCATCCCGTGGTGCCACCAGTCGTAAGCTACCCCCTCAAGATGCAATGTCGCATACCTGATAGCATCTCTCTCAGCCATCGAACACAATGTGAGGAAAGTGTCTAACTTACTGATCCAGGCCTGGGCTGTAACCTTGCCACTACCGTCGAACATCGCTAGAGTGAGTCTGTTGGTAGCGTGCTTCAGATCATTATTCTGGTGTCTAGGTCTCCAATCTTGTCGACCTCTGTGATGTTCTCTCCTCTGTGTAATGAATCTGTCAAAGGTAATCCTCTCTCTAACATCAGGTGGTACTAACTCCCATTCCTCGTTTGCTACCATAAGTGTATCTGCGAACAACTCCTCATGCTCCTCACCTGCCATATCCTCATCAGCCTCCTGTCTCACAAAAGTAGGCCTAGTTGGCCTGTCTGCCGTCCGTGAAACAGTCCTAGGTGCTCTCCGTGATCCTACATCACTCCTGTCCTCGTCACGATGTGGTGACAGTCTCCTCGGCGTACCTAACCTCTAGAGTGCCACTGTCAATTGATGTAGCACCTCGTTAGACTGCCGCTGGCCTGCTCGTAAATCTCTGAGAGCGTGTAGAACCTCTGCATCGTCCTGATCCCTAGGGTTTTGAGGAATGTCTGTTCTAGGAATATCTGTTCTGTCAGCCATGTTTCCTGGCTGCCTGTTCAAACCCTGTTGCCTATCAATCAAGGCTCTCCTGCGAGTATAATACCTGTGTGGCCCAACCTCTTGTGGCTGCATAAGATTGCTAAACCCTCAGGATGCCAGGATTCAGCTCTGATACCACTGTAGAAACCCCTGTTCTAACTGATCTCTGAACTGTCTGTGTTATTTGCTTATTTTTTGACGTTTTAGGTTTTTTGTGTTTTTGTGCATAAATGATATAATGCGATTTTGCAAGAAATTGCTAATAAATTCAAATAAAATACTACAATGCCAATATTGATGGAAAATATGAGATCTAATGATGCCAATCAATATACTAATCAACTGGAGCGATTTACAAAGAGATCTGACAACAGATGAATGAAAAAACAATGCTTTTATTGATGAAAACCTGATATTGCAGCCAGCTGATAAACTTCATGAAATGGTACGGCTGAAATATTAATCCACTTTCTCCTACACCAAATGAAAGAATAAGATGCCAATGATATATGCGCCTCCAGTGATGAAGTCAGACTGCCAAAAGAGAAGGCGATTTGCCTTAAACAAAAAGTACGGCCCTTTTTAATGATGGTACGACCTGCAGCAATAAAGGTACGGCTTGGAACAGCAGCAAGCATACAATAAAAGTACGACCCTTGTTAGAATGTCTGGAACTTGTAAAATAGGCGCCTCAGGAAGAGAAACCCTTCTGGCCAAAGCACAGACTGAAAACCCTATAGATAAATACTCTGTGAACGTTCTGTGATAGCTTCTGAATGAAGATATCTCTCTGAAAACAATAGATCAGCTGATATTTCACAGCCTTTGAATTGCAACACTGAAGATGGCTCGTTCTCCAATGCCTGTAGACAACTGAAACCCTAGGCTTCGTTCTCCGGAAGAAGACTTGATCAAAAATTCAATATTCAACATAATGGCTCTGTTTTCAATGAAAATTCTTTATATCCTCAAGAAGTCGACTTTTCCCCAAAAGGCAATCATTTAAATAAAATTGTATTTTCACCTTTTAATTTTTCCAAAGTTGGACGCCTCTTTTTAATTAAAAGATTAATTAAAAATGGTCCCCTTTTCAATGATGGGTCGACCCCTTTAATATTCACTTAAGTTATAATATAAAATAATATTATAACTTATAATATAAGCTCCCGATAATTAATATTTAATTTAATAATTAAAATATTAATATCTCCCTCAAAATGTGTCCCATTCACGAACCGTCTGAAGCTGGTGAATAAGTGAGTGATTCTGCACATGACCAAACCATACTGCTAAAAATAGCAGGGGTGTCTCGTTGAGTGCCAAAAACTGCTAAAAATAGCAATTCAGGCAAATGGTGTCCGAATGAGCCCGAACGAAAGCCAACTGGTAAAACTCTGACAACCGAAGCCAAGCCAAACTCCATCAAGACCCTCTATCCATCCTATCAGCCTACGAGGGTCGCATAATAAGCTAATAATCAACTATGAGAGATGTCAACTGGAAGGGGACATGACACTCTTTTAGCACAATTTGCCAAAATGTTCAAGCAATATTTTGTATAGGGTCAATGCATAGCAAACATGCTTGCCTTGCAATCATTACACTCACTTAGATACCTATCTTAATCCATTTTGGAAATTGCATGCATATTTATTTTTTATATATTCAATATATGCAAAAATCTTCTCTTTGATTGAAAATTTTAGAATAATTCCTCATTTGCCACATTAATTTTACAAAAGCTTTTATCTTGATCCTTAGTACTCATCTCCCATACTAGAAACACATCCCTATTTTAGAGATCCATATGGAGACATCTCTGGACATTAGGAAACTTTAGATAAAGCTTCTTTGCCCCCCTTATACAATCTCCTACAAGCATCCCTTGAAAATCAAGAAACTTTTCTCAAATATCACATAAATTACACTAGATTTTCTTATAATGTTAATATTGGTTGACAAAAGTTAAAAGAGTTAAACAAATACATTAATAGACTTGTAATTTTCTATTATTTCATAAAAGTTTACTATTTTATTTGGTAATAAGAAATTTCTTTATTAAAACCCAAAGAAATAAGAATATGAAGTGAAATAATAGTAAGACCATATGTGTATATGTATTAAAGATTTATCAATTGATTAAAATATAGTCATCTCTAGGTGATTATAGTTTTAAATATTTTTCTGTCATGATGATGATTATCAAATATCAATAAAATTTAAAATAATCTATTTTCGTTTTCAATACTTTAAAATATTAATTTAATTTTTAATTTTTAAACATTTTAATATTTAACATTCTTTAAAGATATGTACTATCAAAAGCATCTAATAATAAATATCTTTAAAGAATGTTAAATACTAAAAATAAAATCAATATTTTAAAATATTGAAAATAGATTATTTTAAATTATATTGATATTTGATTCATCATTATGACAGAAAAAATATTTAAAATTATTATTCCAAATACCCATCTCCATTTTTTAAAAATGGCGTGCTATTACCCATGCCTGTCTCTTGTACCAGTACCCGCACTTGTCTCTTGATAACCATGGAATTCATAAATTTCTAATATCCGCAATTCTTAAAAAATGCTAAAAAAATTATACTGTTTGTTAATATAAAACTAAATAATTATTAAAAAAAATCACAAATTGAAATATAATCATTTTGTAACTTTTGCAAACATTTTGTCAATTGTCGATTTGTATTTTTGATATAAGAAAATAATCAAATATTAGGATAATTTAGATCAGTAGGGCAAAGCGATACATGATATATAATAAAATACAACGTAAAAGTTATCTCAGATGCATAAAAAATATGACACAACTTAGGGAATTATGAGAGCATTCCATCGATGGATATCAAAAGAAAGTATCTAGGATTTGGCCATGAAAAGCATATTGGTTGACAACAAACCACCCAACATAACTAAAATGTGAAAGTAGGAAACAGATACATTACTCAGCAAAGAGTATATGCAAACAATTCTGTTTGTTTTCCTAATCATTATTTATCTACTGATTACATACAATTAAAATATCATATTTATCTTCCCAAATTGATAAAGATATATTTTTTGTGTTTTTTCTATACTATTGACTAATGTACAATTTTACAGACCGCGGCCAAACTTCCCCGTATACATCGGGTTTGTCATATTCCCTATCCCATGACCATGGTACATCTGCAAGAAAAACAGATCATCATCAACCATAAACATAATTGTTTTTGACATCAAGTAAAATTGCCAACTTTAACATCAGAAGGGAATTGTTTTGCATAGTGACAAACGAACAAACAAACCTTCAGATGTGTATGGTTTTGCTGGTAATTTATAGGGTACAGGTAGGGTGACAATATGCAATGCTGATAGTTCACTTTTATTCCCTTGCCAACACAAACTAACTAACTTTGCAGGATAGCTTGCATGAACATCTTGATTGGCAGAAAGATTGCATTTCACCTGAAATCACATGAATATAAGAATTAAGTTCAGAATATGTGCTAGTTATAACAATAGAAGAACAAAATCCCAATCTAGAAAAAGTGATATAATTGTATACTAGTGCTCCTTCCCTCATCTAGTCTGAACTTAAATATTGAAGAACAATCAAAGCTACGGTCCTGTAGATCTGTTATTGAGAAGCCCATTAAGAAGACAGGTGAAATTGCAAGAACTGCACAATATAGCTAAACCTTGGACTTGCACAATAGACTTGGTATAAGATTATTATAAATTTATTAAGGCTATCCAATTTTGGGTTAGGTTTGATGCTGAGAAGGCCGAGTTCCTAGATAAATAAAGGAAGAAAATTCTTAAACAAGGTGCCACTATTGCGTTTCTCTTTTTTTCACTCCTCGTGCGATTTGTTTTTCTTGAAGGGGCTAGGAACCTAGGGGAGTTGACCCATTACCTGACCATGTTCCAATATTTGTTATAGCATTTGTTGATATAATGTCCAATATTTTTAACAATATTGGACCAATAGTTGTGACTTTAAAGTTGTTAGTGTTGATGAGGACTACCCATAATTAAATGAAATGTATTCCTTAGATCTAAAAAAGCAACAAATCATGTGATGCCACATCAGCACACCAATATAACATGATTTAGTGCACAAGTAATGGTCTCACTTTTTTTTTGGGCCTTTTTGGACACCTTGACAAAAAGCATGCTGATGTGGCATCATATTTGATGATGTGGACCTGAAACCTTAGTTATAAGCAGGGGACTTGCCAAATAAGCTGCTGTAAAAAATTGGGAGTGATTTGAAATTTCCACATAAAATTTTGAGAAGCGCAAAGTTAGGGTGCTCAACTACTGGGTCCTCTCCCCTAGTTGATGGCAGGTAAGGAAAAAGGGTGGGATCCATGAAGCGAGTTTGGACATTTGGGAGTAATAAAAAGGGTTTAAAGGTTAAAAAATGCAAAAGTAAAAGAAGAGGAAAGAGGAAAATGAGAAGAGAAGAAGTTAGAAAAAAATAGAATAGAATAAAATTATTTAAAAAGGATATTTTTTATTTTAATGTTAAAATATAAATCAAGGTTCATAATGCGCAATAATGTGAAGTCAAGGGTATTTAGCTAAAAAATCTCTAGAATGGAATCACCCTAGTCCCTTCCATATATTACGGTAAACCCTAGAAGAGCAATCCAATTTAGCACCGTCCGTTCTAAAAATTCAATAGAAAATGTTGGTTATCATATTTTAAAATAAGGCCAATAATGTTTCAATGATTTGTGGAAGAAGGGTTAAAAGATTTGGACTCAGCTTAGACTTAGAAAGCTAATTTTTACTTGGATTTGGCTAAAACTCGAGAAATTGAAAAAACTATGAAATATAGTGATTTTTAAGGATTTAAAACTTTTATCATTCATCCTTCAATAAATAAAATTTAAAGACACAATAAACTAATTGAATAGAAGTTACTTTGATCACATACACAAGTATACATCAATCACATGAGTATAAAAGTAAATTTTAACTAAAGGAAACAACATTTCTAAATATATAAATATTGTTAAGTGTTTTAGGTGTACAAAACTTTTGGATTATGATATCCATTGTCATCCCCCCATTGGCCCCAAATCTAGGCCTCTAGTCCCCTCATCCTCAAACTCGTCCGCTGCATCCCACCATCCCTAGATTTTTTGGAACATAACTTCACATTCATAATGAAAAGAACTACATAGATGATTAAGTTTTTTTCTTGTTATTTGTCTTTTACTAGCACGGTTTCTGGCCTTTCACCAAAAACATATCTTCAAGTATTCAAATGCCCAGCATCTGTTTCGGGACAACCATGCATGGAACTCCTCTACCTTGACTTTCTTTAAGGCTTAAAGAAAACGGCATGATGGTTTTTAAATGAATATGGAAATTTTAAAAAATTTGTTTTGACGATTGGGGAAAGGTCTCCTATTGCATTCAATGGCTAACAATAAAATTAAACCCGGGAGAGTAATTACCAACCAAAACAGAATAGAAGAAACAAAGGATAACCCATCTCCGCAATTCAACCCAACCTAAAAACACACACTCTAACCAATACCAACCAATCTGGAAATTGAAGGACTTTTAAACGTTCAATACCAATTGAAGCTTGCTTGTCTGTGTTTTCCCTGAGATTGTCGGTTCCTAAGTTTTTGGTAAATTTTAGATTTAATGAAGCTATTTATCAAGTCTAATTTTAAATCAATGAAGTTTTATCAGGTACTGAGACGGAGTGAGCCATGAATAAAAGCCAAGCACCACCGTATTTTGGTGTCAAGTTTTTCAAAAGTGCAACATATGACTATTTGTCACCGGAAAGTTTCTCACACAATTTTTATTTGATTTTGTGGAAGTTGTAGCCGAGTGTCTAGCGATCCTGTGTGACATACTACCAGCAAAACAAAGTCTGATGGCGAAAGTTTGGCAATTCTTTCACCTCAAAACATATCCTTTTCTGCTCCCTTTGCGTAAGCCCTGCTGCCCGGCAAGTGATTACCAGCATCTTTAGCACCTGGCTTCCGAGCGAGCACATGCTTTTTCGGTTTCAAAACAAGGAAACGGTACGCAACAAATAGGTTTCAGAAATTGCTCGGAAGACCATTGGGCTCATTTTGCGTCTACCACCAAACCACCTCAGAAAATGCAATAGGGGATGGATGAGGGGTGTTGTCCCCAAAGCCCTGCCAAATTCATTTAATACATTTTGTAATTGTATTTTGCATTAAAATTTATATTCTTTAAAGAAATTTAAAGATTTTTAAGTTTCAAGGTTTTGCCAAGTTAAAAACTTTTGGTATGCCAAGTCTCAATATGCCAACTATGAGTAATATCATGTATGTGCAACTCATAAGGTGTAAAAGTGATCATTAATAGCCTATCAATCATGCCATGATAAGTTCAAAGGGAATAGAAAAAAACCACTAGATTGACATCACTCATTTGAAGCCATCTACCAATATAACTGACATTTTTCAATGATGATTTCAATTAATAGGTTATATTAGTAAGTCGTCAAAGGGATCATAAATAGCATGTCAATCATGCAATGATGAGTTCAATTGAGGCAATGGAAGAGCAACAATACACTCCATTGCCATCATAAACCACAATAAGTTTTACCCTTTATCTGGATTCTCATATAGTAGCAATGCATTGCAAGTCACATTGATCATGTAAGTAGGGTCTCCATGGAAGGCTTGTTTTGTTCATATCCTTAAATATTATGCTTGATTTATATGTGTGGATGGAGGGAGGTAAACCATTAGAAATGGAGTTTCCACCAAAATTTTGTCGATTGATCCCCTTTAGAACACTATGAGATAATAATGAGCCTAATTGTCATTTATCATTTAGTTCTTGAGTAGAAATGCATTATAATCCACAACAGTCTTTTGTTACAAATTTGGTTGTTTAAATAAGTGGAGGAAACCCATAACAACTTTGTAAGCATTTTTAGCTTTTGTGTAAGGTTTCATTAAACTATCTATCAGCTGTTAGTGAAAACAAGAAACAAAAAGAAGCATAAGCATATTCTTATGAAAATGTTATAGTAAGACCTCTATGACTGGTTATCTTTATTTGTTGATTTAAACATCAACCAATCTCCATAAAAAATTCTGTCAATGGGGTACTTGAAAAAAATACAAATTAATGAACTGAGAATGGATGACACACCAAATAGAAAATACTTAGTACACACCTGTTGATGGCCATAATCATCTGTACATGAAAATTTTACAGCTGATTTTAGAACAAGCGATGGCAAGAAGATGACACCTAGCTGTTTCACACACAATATAACAAATATCTTCAATATAATGAAGTCTGCAAATACTGATATACAATCAACTTTTTCAAATTAGTGACCAATCCTCTTCATGTCTGACATATTTTTTTGAATGTGTGCATATGCATAGAAAGTTGAAACCACAATTTTATGTTATGAATTGTGACTAGTTGAAACCAATCCTCTTCATGTCTGACATATTTTTTTGAATGTGTGTGCGTATGCATAGAAAGTTGAAACCACAATTTTATATTATGAATTGTGACTAGATGTACAACACACTATTTAAGGCTCGTCTATTCATAGAACTATGTGAATTTGTAATCACTACGCCTTAATGAGAACGTGGTAATAGCATTAGTTTACCCAACACTAATTTCTATCAACTAACATTGGTCGTGTTATTAGAATCCTACCTTCTGGCATGTGGATATTAACTACCTCATTTGTGATAAGCTATAATGTTGACAAAACCAAATACTTCTTATACTTTGTTATTAATATGGGTGATCAAAGGAAACCTGTACATTACATAATTATCATAAAAAACAATCATGTTTGGTGAGAATATCCTTTGACAATTATATATGTTGTTATAAACACCTTGAAAACCTTTTTAAGACAATGTGAACGTGGGATATTGGAGTTTATGAAATATATAATGCACAAATATTGTGAAAACATGTGTAATGGGAATTTACAATGCATCAATTAATGTAATGCAGCTAAAAAGCAGTTTCTACATTGGCATTTAACGTGACAATGATTTCATCGTATTACTCAACTTATTTTGTCAGTGACTAAGCTTAATTGTTATGGCATCTTGTAGTTAAGCTACTTTAAAAACAAGCATGCTCAATCTTGACTAGCAATGGACTAATAGTTTTTAAAAAGTTTGATAACAAGGTTAATTGACAATTGTTGACACCTAGGGTAGGTTCTCCTGCATTCAGAAATTGAGAAGAATTTTCCCCAAAGCACATGCAACTTGTTATCCAGCACAGGGGTTTCTACAACAGTGTTAAATAGAAGCAAATGAAAGAATGATACAGTGCAAGCAACAAATTAGAGTGCTTGAACAAAGGGAATACACAAGAAATAAAACACCATGCTTAAACTGTAATTGGAAAGTTGTATTATGCAAAGTTTTGCACAGAGATCCCAGAGGTCAGATGTATGCTTATACTTTCTCGTGCATATCTACTCAAATAATGACAGTTGCAAGAAACACAACCACTTGTGTTCTTTTAGTCCATATCCATTGTTTTACTTTTCTCTTTTTCTAGAAAATCCACAAAACAGTTACATAGAACAGTGTTGACACTATCAGAGTCGTAGACATAAAATAAAATCCTTTGTGATAGGTTTTGAAACTTCCGATCATGTGATTTAAATCCACATATAATCATAGCATATCGATGGAAAGCTTGAACACAGTTTTTTTAAGCTCAAGAAACGTCCACATTTTGTTTCAACTCTCCTAATACTGCAGAAAATAAAAGAAAGGGTTATGTGCTAAAATAGCACATGATTGCTCCCAAAGGAACAAGATATGCACAAAATAATTTGAAATCTAAACATTCTATGATAAAATAGAAATAGTAAATAACTAATACTAGAGATAAGCAATTTACGCTCTAATGAACTTAAACCATCCAAATAAAATTTAAGATTAAAGGTAAAATAAAAAAGCCACAAAGTTTACAAAATGCTTCTAAAAATACACAGAAGCATAGCTCTATCAGAATCAAAGGTTTGCTGGACAAATACAAATTTAAAACAGGTAAATTCACCATGGAAATAAGCTCTTGCAATGCTCAGATGTTTTGTTTATTTAATTTACAATGCAAACAAATGCAGGCCATCAAATTATTTGGATCCTCCTCATCTTCTCAAATTTGCTTACAAAATGTTCTTTGCTAGAAGAAAAGGTAGGGATGGCCCAAAAATAATCAAGCTAAAGCCTTTAAAAGTGTTTTCAGTAATTGGACTTATCTTTTTTACAAGGGAATATTCACATTCCTTTCTTTAAGGAGTATCCTTTGAACCTATGTTACCGGATTCG
>VDFB02000015.1:605024169-605082623 GCA_007258455.2 Sequoia sempervirens | reverse complement strand
TTTTCCAAGTTGATTGATTAAATCATATCGATGTTGAGGCAGTGGCACAATGGATTTTGAAGGAGCACCTTTTAGGACAACTTTAGCTTGTGCCCTTGTTGTTACGTTAACTTCTCCATATTTCGCTTTCTCTTTGACTTTTATAACATTAACCTGTGCGTCATCAATGTAGATATGATTGATTATATGCTCATCGATATGATTCACATTTTTTCTAGAAGACTCACCCTTTTGATAGTTGGGCAAAGGATTTTGAAATGCTTGGTGGTCTTCGTTTGATTGTTGGTTCCCCTCTATTGTGACAATGTCTTTGTCGATTAAATCTTGAATAGCATTCTTTAAGGCTTGGCAATTATTCGTACGGTGGCCTTTACATCTATGATATTCACAATAGTATGTATAATTCCACGATGGCGACTTCACACTGGGTTCGAAGTTATGTTGAGGCGGTAGGGTAATAACATTCTTTGCCATCAAGTATTTAAGGGAAGATTCCAGAGATTGCCCCAATGGAGTAAAAGTTCTTCTATTGGAAAAAAATGCAGATCGTTGTGGATTCGTGTTTGATGTATTTCCTAAGGAATTGTTGTTTCCACGATACCCTTGGTTGTTGGTATTACTTTGATTTGGAACAAAAGTTGGATTTTGGTTATTCCTCAGAGGAGGAGGATTGTTTCCTTGGTTCATAACCGAGTTGACATTGTTGTAGTTGTTGTTGCGAGGAACACTAAGAACAACTGGCTTACCTGAGACATGATGTGCATCTACAACACCATCATTCATCACGTTTTTGTTGCGAGTCCAAAACCTAGATTTGTCATTGTGGTGATTTGAGGAGCTAGGATTGTCTTTATCAAGTTTGATTATCCCCCTTTGGACCAATGCACTTTTAATTGTGATTGCATTTTCAATCATTTTTTGAAAAGAGGGAGGACAATGAAGATTTAGACGATAACTCATCTCTTGATCCAAGTTGTTTATAAATGTAGTGATCTTTTCCTTTTCAGGAACATGACGTGGATATCTAGCGAACAATCTTCTCCATCTCTGAAGAAATGTGATGAATGGTTCACCAGGTTTTTGCTTATCCTTGCATAGATCAATCATGATTATTTGGTGTTGTATGTTATAGGAATATTGTGAGATGAACTCGTTGATCAATTCTTCAAATGTTTTGATAGGCGGTGTGATTTTTGATAACCATTCCATAGATTGGCCTCGAAGACTTCGTGGAAACAAATGCATTAAGTATGTATCCTCATGAGAAAATTCTAAAGTCATGTTTCAGAAGTCCCTAATATGGTCAATTGGATCTGATTTCCTGTTATAATGATCAAAATTTGGGATTTTGCAATGCTTAGGAAATAGGATCATGTTGAGACGTCGATCAAAGGGATATGGACATATATCATCGAGAGCGTATGTATTTTTTGTGGCTCCCCCTTGTAGATCTTTAATTTTTCCTTGTAGTGTTTTAACTGTTTGAGTCAAGGCACCAAGATCGGATAAGGGTGTTTCATCAAGATTACTCTTTATGTTTTCAGTATCAAAATCATGAGGCAATTTAGCTCCTTTGTCAGTCAGATATAGGAAATATTTTTGTTTGTCACGTGCTAATATATTTTCTACTGCTCTGAGAAATTTAGGATCTTGTTCGGCTTCTCTAAGGTGACGCTCTTCTTCTTGTTCATCATCACTATCCTCAAGGGTTTTTCTCAGATCTCTGTCGGAAGTAAACGGATCCTTTGCTCCTTCGGCCATGCTATCTTCAAAAAGGGGATTTTGACTCACTATAAAGAGGATCACTATTTTCACCTTCTACTTGAGTTCTTGAGGTATGATCTTCTTGTTGAATATCTTCCTTCAGTTTATTATATTGTGATCTTGTAAAAACAAGCATATGATTTCAAGATGTTCTTCTAAACTTAGATCATAGTTTGATGAGTGCAACCAATGATGATGTTTTAATCTGATAAGTTTGGAAATCTTATGATATGACCAAAACTATGTTCCTAATTCATGATTGTGGCTTCCAATGATAAAGGATGTCAGAATCCTGTTGGGAGAAGTTGAACCAAGAATTTAGAAGTTTGTGATGAAAGGTGCACTTGTAAGATTTGATCCTTGTTTAAATAGCCTATTTCAACTTACTGAAGTATTTGACTAGGATGTGTCGAATATTCGATAGAAGGTTGTGGTATATGGTTGAAATCAAGAGGTTGATTGTGATTGTGTCGTTGTGAGAGGGATCTTCTTTGAAAATAGGCTTGTGAATCTAGAGGGTCTACAGCGTATTCGTCAGTAAATCCCCTGACAAAATCTTGGTATCTATGGAGAAATTTGCGATAATGGAGCAAGACGTTTCGACTCTTGTATAAAAAATTCCTTTGTTGTAAGGTTTTCTTGTAACCTAGAGGTTTCTTTGGTTTCTTGATTCTATTGGAAATTGACTTCTTGACAAACTTGGTAGATTTCCACTCCCTAAGCATGAGAGAAAATGTTGATATGTTACTGGACCAAGAATACTATAAACTCAAATCTGTCAAAAACAATGATTCGGGAAAAGTAACAGATGCGCTATTTTGTCCCCTATATGCACTTCAGAAACAAGGATATGCGCTTTAGAAATAGGGATATGCGCCAAAGAAATGATCAAGTGTGCTACAATATGTCCCAGATGTGCTACTCTGTATCCTATATGCCCTACAGAAAAAATGTTGTGACAGTGACCGAAAATTTTGTTTTTAGAATAGCCAGCATATGCGCCAAAAGACTCAATGCTCTAAAACCGACCCTAAAAGTGTTGAATTAACTAGTGAATGCGCTAGAACAGACCTCATATGTGCTAGAATATACCCTATATGCGCTAAAATAGTTTTTCCAAGGTAACTTTTTGAACCGTTTGTGAGCAGTTTCAACTAAAATTTGACATGTTCATTTCAGATGATCTTTTATCTGAATTAGTGTGATTGAAAACACAACAAACACTCTGAAAATAGTTGTTTTTTAAGTCCTATACTACACATCAAGTGTATGTTTCAAAAATGTTTTTCAAAAAGCGTTTTCATAGGTTTTACACATGACAGACAGTTCAAGAAAACTCACTCTTAGTACTCAAGTAGGTCATCATAATAATCAACAACCCACATCTTAGAATTGCATCGACTCACACAGCCGTGTCACCCTCGAAGGGGCGCCCGTGTTTTTTTCTTTTCCAAGTGCGTACTCAGAGTGACGAAAGTGGATACCGGATCCCCTGAGCAAACGGTCCTTGGCAGTTATATGGTGAGTATCTTGGGGGCAGATTCTTCCCTCCCCTTGCACTGTGATTATTATAATGTTCAAAAACTCACTTTTGCTGGATACTACACTAGGTTCATAGTAAAGGTTTCCATTCGGTGCGGCAATAATAAACTCCCTCAGGAGACCTCCCAACCTTTAGAACAAAGACTTTGGGGATGGTTATCTTGCACACTACCAAAAAAAGAGGATTTCCCCTTATTTGCTTTAAATTTTATAGTGGGGCGGAATAGCCTGGCTTTGGCTTGAACCCACTTGAGTCATTCCTCTTGGGTGAGTAATTTTTCCCACAAGAGCAAGCCCTCTATAGGATGTAATAAAGCAGTAAAATTGCATGAACGTAAAAGGAAAGTCTGGTATTCTGGTCACCCAGTTAAGGGGAGAGCATAGACCTATTGCCACAAACACAGTAGGCACTGTTCTTTTTAAAACCCAAATCACAATGATCTAAACTATGTGAAGATGTTGCTTCACAAAAAGCATGGGATTCATTTTAACCGCAAAATCAATGTGTGGTGACTATCCTAGATTGCTTCATTTTAAATCCATCTCTATCCTAGGGTTGCTCCTTTTTAAAACCAGCTGTGACTATCCTAGATTGGTTCTTTTTAAGCCAGAAAAAGGTTCTGTCTATGGAAGGCGTCAGACTCAGAAAACCTGTATGCGCTAAAAGATCACCTGCATGCGCAACAATAACAAGTTAATGCACCAAAACATATCCTAAATGCGCTACAGACAGTTCCAAATGCGCTACAAAAAATCATAAATGCGCTAAAACAAAATGCAACTAATTTTTTTTTTTGTTTTTCAAGAATATTTAATAAACTGAGCTGGGTATATGCGCCATTTTGTCCCGTATATGTATTTTTTTGTTCCTTAAATGTGCCAAAACAGTACCTGGATGCGCTAAAGTACCTGTAAAAGCACTGAAATAAATTATGGATGCTCTGTAGAAACACGCGTATGTGCTTCAGAAATCCTCGTATGGGCTAAAATGGAATTTTTTTCCAAAAATCCGAATTCCAGAACACGAAATCCTATCAGAAAACCTGCAGATAAATATTAAAAATAGGGCAATTCCCCACGGTGGGCGCCAGAAATGTGTGATCGATTTAATGCGTGTTAAATATATAAAAACAAATGAATCAAACACACCAATAAGACATTATATCAAAGATAGAATATTAAAATAATAGAGATGCAAACTCAGTATCCTATTATCGATGTCGTCCTATCGTCCTATATCTCCATTGTTTTCATTGATTCCAGATGGCTCTCAAATTGTGTGCTAGGCTCAACGAATAGTCTTCCTAGAGAACGAGATTGAATATGAAATGCATGTAATGCTAAGACATTATTACTCTAATGCTAAACATGATTGCTAAAATGAAAGATTACGATAATGCTATGAATAATAAAGCTATAATGATAATGCTAGAATGCTAGAATGATAGAATGCAATTAATCTCTAATTCATCTATTGTGTGTTGTAACCCTTGCTTGGATTGGAAATGCTATTTATAGAGTTTTTCAAAAGCTTTTGATTGGCTGATATGATCAACGATTGTGAAAATTTATGGCAGATCGAACGGTTGAAGATGGATAACACTGAAGAAAAATAGAAGAAAACAGAAAGCAAGATTTGCTTTCTTTTCTGTAAAAGAGGTAAGATAAGATGATAAAGATGAATTGTAAAAAAAAATCATCTTTTCGTGAGATTATGGAAAGATTTTGAAGAAGAAAAATAATGAATTATTAAATTCAATTATTTATTTATGATTGACGTGGAGATTTTTATTAAAATAGAATATTTACCCCAGATTTGAAGAATAATGGAAGATTTCATAATTAAATAAAATATTTGATTATGATTTTGAAAAGATATGGAAGATATTTAATTAAATAAAGATATTTAATTAATTTTTTTTTTAAGAAATGACATGTAAAATTAATTAAATAAGATATTTAATTAATTAGAAGAAAGATTTGAAAAGAAATATTTAAACTTAATTAAATAAAAAAGACTTAATTAAATTTAAAAAGTGAATTAATTAAAATAAATAAAGTGTATTTATTTAATTAATCAAGTGGACATTTGAATGTGAAATAATTAAATAAAATTGATTTATTTAATTATGATAGAAGAATAAATTGAATGAACAATATAATTAAATTAATTAAATTTAATGTAGAAGACTTTAGAGAAATTAATTAAATAATAAATATTTAATTAAATGCCATGATTAATCAGATATGACCAATTTTATGCATCTACATCTTCTACAATTTTTATCCTAGTCTAGACATCTTTGTTCTTATCACCTATAATATGATCTTCTAAATGATTCAGTATTACATACCTCAGAGTCTTCTTAGGATGTTCTTCAACTTCAGGCTCTTCTGGTCTCTCTTCTGCAACTTCACTGGTTTCTTCTTCCTCTTGATTTACCGGATTTATTTGCAATTGATTTGTAGTCTAAACTTGCTTTCCTTGGTTTGTACTATCATCCTGATCATCAAAGTCATATCCACAGGTTCTGGATGGTGTACCTAAGTCTTCATCAACCTTAACATTTTCACTTTCAACCATTTTCTTCAATCTTTTATTATAACACTGGTAGGCCTTGCTTTTAGTAGAATAACCCATAAAGATACCTTCATCACTTCTAGCATCAAATTTCCCTATGTCTTCATCTCTCTTAATATAACATTTGCTTCCAAATATCTTGAAGTATTTAATAGTAGGCTTTTGACCAGTCCATAGCTCAAAAGGGGTCTTACCAGTATCACTTTTGATTTGTACCTGGTTGAGTGTGTACACAATAGTACTCATAGCTTCTCTCCAATAGATATGAAGGACATTTCCTTCCAGCATCATAGTTTTAGCAGCATCTTCAATTGTTATGTTCTTCCTTTCCACAACTCCATTTTGCTGAGGGGTCCACGGTACAAATAATTGTCTCTTTATTCCATGTTCTTCACAAAAATAATTAAATTCACCGGAAGTGAATTCACCATCTCTATCTGATCTCAAACATTTAACTTTGAAACATGTCTTTGTCTCAACCATAGCTTTAAAGATCTTGAAATTTTCAAGTTCTTCATATTTCTCCCTTAAGAAAGTAACCCATACCATTCTAGAATAATCATCAAAGAGTAACATGAAATACCTATAACCTTGTAAACTTCTGACCTAAGAGGGACCACACAGATCAGTATGCACAAGCTCTAACAATTCATTTGAACAATGCCTTTTACTCTGAAATGAAATCCTAGTTTGCTTTCCCAACTAACATTCCTTGCATATTGCATTAGTAGGTTTCACCAACTTAGGTAGATCTCTCACAGCCTTAGTGGAACTTATCTTGACAATATTATCAAAGTTAACATGACACAATCTCCTATACCATAACCAACTTTCATCAACTTGAACAATCAAACAACTTCTACTAGTAGCACTCAAGTGAAAGATATTACCTTTTGTTTTTGTACCTGATTTCATTTTTGGAACTCAATATTCTACACTTTCCATCCTTGAACTAAAGATTGTATCCCTTATCAACCATTTTACCAACACTCAAAATATTATGCTTCAAGCCTTCCATATACAGAACATCATCAATATTATGCTTACCATCAAGAGAAATGGAACCTCTTCCATAGATCACACCAGTTGTATTATCACCAAATCTCACAACACCACCATCATACTTTTCCAAGCTTACAAACTTAATTTTGTCTCTTGTCATATGATGTGAACATCCACTGTCAATTACCCATTCATCTTTCTCTTCAACTCAAGCAGCTAGGGCTTTCTCCACATTTGTACAACTAGCAGATTTAGTAGGTATAGGATTATTTTCCTTGATAACAATAAATACCCATTCATCATCACTTCTATTTCCTTTATCAAATTCATCAAATTTCACACCTTCATCAACAGCATAGTAACACTTCTTCTAAAATCTAGGCTTGTTATGTCTTGGTTTAGGAGCTCTTTCTGGACACCTTGATGCAAAATGACCTATCTTATTGCAATAAATACATTTAAGAGGAAATTTTCCTTCATACTTAACCTTTCCTCTCGGTACTCTTTTGACAATAAGTGCTTCCAACTCTTGTAGCTCTCTTTCTTCTTCTTCAATCTATCTAATTTCATCCTCATACTTGAATGTCTTTCTAGATGAACTTTCACCCAGTTCATATCTCTGTCTATCTATTTCGGAAGTAGTAGCCTTAAATGCAGATTCAACCTTAGGAAGGGCATCACCAAATTCACTCAACTCAAAATCAGTCATCTTACCAACCAACGCATCTCTAGTTATGTTTGTTACAATCTAAAGCTCTTCAATAGCACTAGCTTTGACTTTGTAAGAATCAGGCAGGGATCTAAGCACTTTATCAATGATCTCATATTCATCTATCTTTCCACCAGCACATCTAACACCACACACAAGTTCATTCACTCTTTGCATGAAAGTATTAATGTTCTCATCATCACCCATTCTCAACCTTTCATATTTCCCTTTCAAACTCTGTAACTTAGCAATTTTCACATTAGCATCACCTTCATACAAGGTTTCCAACTTTTTCCAGATCACATGAGCAATCTTTAGATCCATAACATTTGTCATCTCAGAATCAGTCAAAGCACTCAACAAAGCTTCCTTAGCCCAGATATTATACTCAACATCTCTGATCTCAACAGAAGTAGTAGGACCATTTTGTGGAATAATATACATATTACTTGTAATGCTCCAATAGGGTTCACCAATGCATCTCATATGGCACTCCATTCGAGTCTTCCACAAGGAATAATTTGTTCCATCAAATCTCGAACTATCCTTCTTGTAACTTGCCATCCTGGATCACCTTAAGCTATTAAACTTCTTCCAAGGAACCTGCCCTGATACCAATTGTTTGCAACACAAGGGCAGAAAACTAAGAGGGGGGGTGAATCATTTGTCATAGAAATTCAAAATTTATTCCACTTATTAACCTTATTCTCAGATCTGATTATTAACCATGAAAACATAAATCATCAACACATCAAAAACACACATAACACCAAGACTTTTTTTACATGGAATCCTTGTTAGGGGTGTTGGATACCAGGAACACTGAGAGGGGGGGTGAATCAGTGTTCCACAATATTTGAATTTTGAATCAGATTTTAAACTATCAACAACAATATTTAAGCTTTATTAGTATCCTCAACAAATAAACAGAAGGAAACATGCATGGACATTAACAAGACAATGTGAACACCATAACACCAATATTTTTTTTGTGGAAACCCTGTTACGGGAAAAACCACAGTGGAGACTAATCCACAAAGTATACTATGTTAAAAGTATGATAAAAAAAGGGAATGAACTTGCATTCAGGCACACTGCCTAGTGCTCACTGCTCAAAATACAAAAGAGGACTCATTGTCCAAAAGAGTTTGGATAAAAAATATTCAAAATATGAACTGAGAAAATAGCATCTTTGAATGCTTGGATTTAGTTCCAATGAAGCACATGAAACAAATTATATACCTTCTGTCCAATTTGCACTTTTGCTTTGCTCTGCTCTGCTCTCCTACAAAAACCCTTCTGTTGCACAAACAAAATTTGCTTGACAGATCCTCTGATATTACCTCATGCAGTTGTCGTGCACCGTTTCATGCACACACCTTCTCTCCACTTCATACATCACACACAAAATAAATTACCGATCTCATTTATATATCCGCTAACAAGAATTTTATTTCTATATGTCAGCTTGCAACAAAATAATACTCTTCCACAAGTCGGCTCAAATCACCAATTAGAATTAATGCGTACCCACACAAGTTGGCTAGAATATAGTAGGGACCCAAACCAAAATTCTCAACATAAGAAATAGTTAACCACATACTCCTCATACATCACGCCATACACAACAGGTCGGCCACAATGAGAAAATAAGCAATAAATCATTCTACCGAATCTCTAAACTCATACATGGATCAATGTAATATCATAAAACTTATCAAACAGATAGCATACATGCTTTACAAGCATCCTTGGGGATCCACACAAAAAAATAATGATCCAGTGAAGTAACCAAATCAACTTACCAACCAGATACTTTGTTCTTTATGCATTTTGTTGGTAGAGTATTGTCTTCTACTTTTCTTGTCGGTAGGAACTGCTTCGAAACTGCGGACCACACTACTGAATCCAGTTGCCATCAATGACAACACTAGCAACCAAAAATAATCTCCTAAAGCCATATGCCAACAAGGGAAAAAACCACGGTGGAGGTCAGTCCACAAGATTATACCTTGTTAAAAGTATAATGAAAATGAAATATGGGGAATGCATATGCATTCAAGCACACTACCTAGAGCTCACTGCTCAATTACAAAGAAAGAAACATTGTATTACAAAGAGATTCAAATTATAACCATCTGGATTTTGAACTGAGAAAATAGCATCTGCTAATGCCTGATTACAGTTCTAGTTAAGCACAAGAACAATTCTTTACTCTTTTGTACACTTCTTCACACTCTGCTCTGCCTTCGAATGATATTCACACATACAAGCACACTCTGGAATACACTCACACACTCTGGAACCCTCTTGAACACTTCAATTTGAATAAACAATCACTCCTATATATACGCAACAATAAATTTCATCCTTTCATGTCATCCTCAACAAAAATAACAAAATGAATATAAATTGTTGACCCAAAAACATTAAATATTAACAATGTGAATCAACCAAGGTTGGACACAGCTTAGTGAGGACCCAAATCAATATCTCCAACATGAAAACACTTCAATTAATTTCTCCTCGAAGATCCACAACACACTACAAACACTATGTCGGCCAAGAACAAGAAAAACATGAACACGCAAGAGAAAATCGCCAACCACGAGCACAACGATCAATGCGGATGTGAAAAAAAGAAAGAGCATGATCTAGAAACATCCACAAGCATCACGAATCACTATAGAAGCATCCACAATAATTTCACTAACTGAAATAGCATCATCTTCAATTAGGAACACCGACTGAAGCAACAAAAAAACTTTCAGAATGAGAATCTTCATAACTTGATCAAATCTTCACGCGGATCTCTAAAACTTGACATGGATAAACTAGATACACTCAGCAACAAACCCTTTATTCCACAACCTCTAATCAACAACGTATAGAAATAACTGACATACTAAACTTTACTTCACTACTGACAACTTGTAACTCATTTATTACAATTTTCTCAATATCCTCGACATATACAACGTAAAATGCATTAATGATAATAGTGTTGACATCAATGACAACCACATATAGGAAACACAACCACAACATCCAACACAAAGATCATAAATTTCATTAACGTTCATCGTTTGGCACTCATTTGGGTCCATTATAGCAATGTGGACCCAGGGATGTGGGTTTCCCTAGGCTGGAAGCCATCTAGAGGAGGCAAAATAGAAACGGCACCAGGAGCATGGCAGCCCACAAATAGCCACCCTCGCCCAGCATTCCACATTTGGAGTTTGGAGGTTGGCCATAGATCCAAGGCTTTAGGTACGTCAGACAATCATCATGATGTTTGGAGGAACTCAATTGATCATTTTTCTTATGCGAGTATGAGGCATAGGGAGGCAGGGGATGTCGTGGACGTTTAGAGCTCAGTTGTTGAGAAACGGTGTTCACATGATGGAGACCCACAATAGGATCCTCACATGGCGAGGTCTACAAATGGCTTGGATGACCTAGAAATTATCTCTTTTGGTTTCAGCCGCTTGAAGTTCACAGATAGGGATCTATTGATGGTGTTTTCTGCACAACAACAACTCAGACAAGATACAAGTATCCTATCTCTCTTGAAAGGTAGATCTCTATCAACAAGCCTCAAGAGATAACCCCAAGGTCTCTAATGTCAGGTCTTGACAGTGCATAAACAACTCAGTGATAAATGTGAAAATGTTGGTAATCACAAAGGGACCTTACAAACAAATGTTGAATCTTAGAACTTATCAAATTTTGCAATATGTTGATACTTGAAATCCTAAATCGAACCCAGATAATAAAAGAAATAGAAAAAGATAAGGGTTTAAGGGGAAATTTATAAGATTAAAACTGATCCTAAGACTAACAATGCAAATGATGAAATACTTGAAATGGACCAATCCCTTCAAAACTAAGTCTTGCTCAACCCAAATTTTATCTACAATCTTACAGAAATAGTGCAATCTTCTAAGGCATTAAAGATTTTTAGATCATGAACATTCATTCAAAACAACCCTATTTTCAATTGAAATGAACAAACATTCACAATTGAACTAAGCACATGAATATAAATTCTAGGCTAACTTTACAAAGCAACTGACAATCAGCCAGCTGCAAAAAGTATGGACCAGGGATCACTACAAACACTTCAAGCATCAAACCATAAACACCATTGAATCATTCCTAAACTTAAATCTAACATATATCAAATAGCTTTAAGCAATCTCAAAAGATAGAACAACAAGAACCATGCAAGATAAACCAACACAAGGAAGATCACCAAGACACAATGTCTTCACTTGTATTGAATCACCCAAGAGTAGCAACAATTCCAGTATTTTGTGTTACGACACTTGCTTCAAAATAAAACTAACTCCTAGCTATAACTCTTGCTCTACTACTTAATTCACTCCAAAATATAACTATCTATGCTTTTGCAAATGAGGCGAAATGCCCTATTTATAGAAATTTCATGCTATGTCGGCCCAAATAGGGTTACAAAGATAATCAGCCATAAAAAAAGTCGACCCAGAAAGTTTCTAGAATAACAATATTTTGCATTAAATGCTTGGGACTCTTCCAGGTCAGCCTGGGTTCTCCAATGTAGCTCGGTCCAATGCATGTAGAAAATGGGAAGCACAAATTTTGGTGCAGTCATTCATTAGCTGGCCCCTTGTCTTTATCTCAATCCAATTTATCTTGTACCTTAAGAAAAATTCCCTCTAGGTCGGCCAAAGGTGGAGTGATTAACACTTTAAATTTCCTTTCAATAGATTTAATCTCCTCCCTTGATTGCTTGATGACCTTATCCCATTCCACCTTGAGATCTTGATATTTCTCCATGACAGTAATATAGGTGGATGCATCATCTAAATGGTGGGATGTGATTGGACCATCATCA
The DNA here is from genome assembly GCA_007258455.2 of Sequoia sempervirens. Taxonomy (NCBI): domain Eukaryota; kingdom Viridiplantae; phylum Streptophyta; class Pinopsida; order Cupressales; family Cupressaceae; genus Sequoia; species Sequoia sempervirens. The sequence continues at coordinate 605,070,149 of VDFB02000015.1, read as the reverse complement.
ATTGGGGCATAAACCTCATGCCACCACTTCCTTAATTCTCTAAGCTCAAATGTTTTAGTGCAAACTTCTTCCTCCCAGTCATTATCTCAAAGAATGAAATGCACTTATTGTGGATATCATTCAAAGTATTTCCTACCTACTGACCTTACTTTTGAATTTTCTTCAAAACCCTCTATTTGATCTGCAGGGCCTCATACCATTCCCAAGGTTTGAAACCTTTGAGGAGGGAAAAATTCCATCACTTATTAATTTCTCATCAGTATAATCCATGATGGTTTTCGTTTCGTGCAGGACAAGGTCGACATCAATTTTATCTTGTCCCAACACATTCTGCAACCACTCAAATGACCTATGTGCATCTCCACCAGTTGACAAGATGTCCTTGATCATGTTGTCTCCTCTAAGCATCACTCCTTGAAACCATTCATGGGCAGCCTGTGTGGAAGCCTTCATCTTCTCAAGTTCACTGAATGCCTCTTTAGGCAACAATCCTTCAGGGGCTACTCCTTCACTTCTCATAGCCTGCAGAGGTTTCATCAGATGTTGCACATGTTTATATACATCATTCAATTATTTCTGCAACCTTTCCTTCTCCTCTGTTTCTTTATCCAACCTCCTTAGGATGGCCTGAGAGGACTCTTGGAACTCTTCCTTCTCTTCATCCTTGCTTGTAGGCCCCAAGTTTATTGCGTGAATAGTATATTCTAGAGGGACTATCTCATCCTTGTTTTTGTCTACTATAGCAATATGAATTATCCTATTATCTGCCTCATCCCTAGTGATCTTAGAAATCACCCTAGCCTTCTTTGCTTTTTTCTTTCCAATATTGGATAGTAGTTCATCCCAGTTGGGAGGAGTGTCATCCACAACTATCTACTTACTCTTCAATCTCTCACTGAGCCAACCAGGAGCAGAGGCATCTAACTATTGCTCATCCTGCTTCTCCTTTTCTGATTGATCCATGGAGGAGTCAACATTCAAATCTTGCACTGTAGAGACCTTTTCACTTTTGTCTTCCCTCTCATCTTCCTCCTTGTCTTCCTCTGGATTTTGATTCTCTTCTTGATCAAGTGTCTCTGTTACCACTTGGATTGGGGAGGGAGTTCTCGCATGTGCTTTTTCCTTTTCTGTGGTTTTCTCTTCTTCATATCCAAAGGGTGAGTCTTCATATGACAGCAAGGAGGACTGTAGGATATTGCCAATCTCTATCTCAGCACTGTGAAGATCCCCAACCTTGAATTATTTTGCATCTTCACCCTGATGGACATCCTCAATAGCTACCTTTGTTGACTCTTTTTCTTTATTATGAAATTCTTGAGTTGAAGGAGGGGTAGAAGTATCTTCCTGTTGTTGCACAACAGAGGGAATTGTAGGGGTACCTTCTTTTATTTGACTTTCTTTAGGAGATGGAGTTCTAGCTTTCCTAGTATAGACTTGTGTCCTCTCCACAAAACTCTCAACATCTATCAACTCTGGTCCTGTACTCTCTTCTCCCTTAGGATTCCCACTCTGCTTCCTTGATGCTCTTGCTTCTCTTCTCCTTTTGGGCATAGGGACACTATCTTTCTCCCCTTCTTCTTCATGCTCCTCCTCTTGAGCAGATTTTTTCCTCTTAGAGACAATATTCCTTTTCTTAGCACTGGGCTTCCTTTTCTTTTCTTCCTCAGCCTCTACTTGGACACCTTTGACTTTAATATTGAAGGGAGAACCTATCTTTTCTTTTCCTTTTGAGTCTTGTTCATCTTCCTCAGAAGTGGAGTGGGACTCCAAGTTTCCCATCAGGTCATAAGTGTATTGCTTTCCTTCACTGTCCAATTCCCAAATCTTATGTTTAATCCATAGCTTGGTGTATTTGATCACAAGAGCATTGATTTGCTCTAATTCCATCTTCTCTTCTTCCAACTAGTCAATTTCACCTATTGGCTTATCCTTGATGGGCTCATAATCATGGTTCTGAATTAGCTCCCTATCATCATCAACCTGGTCTGGGATGGCCTTAATGTTGTATAATTTGATTAGGTGGGCATACAACCTTGAGAACTTCTTCCTTCGGACCTCATATTCATCTTTATAGTTAGCCCAATAGTCCTCGATATCATCCTTATTTCTGAAATCTCTGCTAGCTCTCTTTTGAGCCCCACCTGTTTTATCAAATCTAGACCTCTTGGAGTGGAATGACAAACACAAAGTACCCATTTCTTCCTCAAAGGAGTGTGTTGTGATTATGGAAGGACAAGCCTCATTACCTCCTATTCTCAGAGGGAAGTCATTACCAAAACTAGTCTTATGCATGTCCTTCTTCAAATTGTTATCAAAGTCAGAAATTTGCCTTGTAATCTCCAAAAGTATGATGTGATTATTTGGGTACCTAGGCAGTCTGTAAGGAGCTCTTTGAAAACCATCAATTATTATGTAGGATAAAGTGGGAAATTGAAGAAACCATGCTCCAAACTTCTGGATCAGTTCCTTAGCAGCATCAAAAATTCTCACATGTTCTGCTCCTTGGAGTAACCTTGTAATGTACATGGTGAATGCATCATTCACCCTTTTGTAGCTAGAACTTCCCAAATGCAGCTGGGGATAGACCTCATAGATCACATCTTGGCCAAAAACTCAAGTGCTCAATCTTTTGTATGGATGGAATCTTGCCAAGGCATAGACCAAGTAGGATGTCATGGTGAAGCTCTTGGTCTGCAGTACATTGCACAACTGTTCATGGATCATGGCACTAATTATACCTGTCCAATGATAATCTACATCTTGCTCCATTTTCAGTATTCTGTAAAAAATCTAATTCTCAAATACTCCTGCACTCTTCAAGCCCATCACTCTGGTGAGAAGAGTGATTGCATCATAATACTCTGACTTGAATTTTTCCCTAAACAACTTCTTTGGCAGCTTGGAAATATGTGCCTTAGGTTTCTCCATCCAAGAGTTGATAACTTGTAAAGACTTGTTTGTATCCTCTACATAGTACTTCTTGGCTACCTCAATATCAAACTGCACCACGTGGGATCTATTAGGCATGTCAAATGTTTGGGCCACTAAAACAGGAGAGAAATTTGTCAGCACTCTGCCCTATGGGCTAATCACTCTTTGTTTGCTTGGATCATAGTGTCTAGCACATTCCAAAAATAACTCATAGCACTACATTGTAGAAGGACAGACAGCCACATGAGCCAACCCAAAGCTTACCAATTTTCTTGCTAACAGAGGAGGGTCCTTCTTTGCAATTCTTTCTTTGAACTCCTCATAGTCCCATCTTCCCACATTTGTATCCATCATCTTTGACGATATGGAAGCTAAATTGCATTTCAAGAACCCTGCTCTTTGTATCCAATTTGACCCTTTCAGCTTCTAAGATGGAGGATCCCTCAACATCAGGATCCATTTTTTTTCCCTTAATCTTGCTAGCAATTTCCTTGCTTGATTCAGCCTGCACTTAGCAAAATTTTACAATAAATATCCATTATAGCATGAGGATCAGAGTTATCCCATCACAAATAACATATTCATCATTCAAATAATCCCAATCAACAATCAAAATCCCTTAAAACATCATAAAGAACACTTCCTTAAAAGTTTAGGATTTTCACCCCTTCGTGGAAATCAAGCCAAGAAGGAATTTCGGGGATTTCCAGTTCATGCGGATTTTAGCGATGAAGGCACAATTATTGCTCAAAAGTGACTTAACCAACATCATAATTCAAGAAATGACATCATATATCTTTAATCATTCAAATCAAAGCATAAAGCATTAAAATCATTCAACATTAATCCTTACATTTCTTCAGTTCTCCATGTTCAATAGGTTTTTGGGGATTTCCATTAGGGACGGAAATCCCCGAAGTCAGAATGATCTTCGTGTTTACACACATTTTCGGGAAAATGAAGGGGCAATGGAAATTCAGGGATTTCCTAAGGTAAATGAATTCTGTGAAGCACTCGAAATCCCGAAAGTTGATTTCCACGATGGTTTTTCCCAAATTGGTTGAATGACCATGAATTTGGGGATTTGGGCTCAGACTCCATTCATCTCAAATTGTTCATTGATGGACTTGGATTTCTAATTCAACCAAAGGCAATTCGATTAATGTTGGCAATGAAACTAAAGATCGAAACCCTAGGATTTCACCATGAACACATAGTCTCAGTCTCAATTCACTCACTCATTCAACTGAACCATGATAAATTCCTCTAAGGCCCTCCAAGCAAGTGGTTACCAAATGCAAATGAAAAACAACAACTCAAATTCACCCAGGTCATCAATTTTGTCAAACTCAAGGAATGCTAGATCGAATCAAAGAAAATCAATCATCACACACAGATTCAAGTTTGAGGACCATGCCTGGTAGTGGTAGACACTATCAAATCACTAATTTAACAAAAGGACAGTGACATCAAATTCAGGGAAGGTGTCTAAAGAACCATGGGAAACCCTAGTTTCAATTGCAGAATTTAGTACATCCAACCCAAACTCAATACACGCCCATGACACCAAAAAAATCATTCATCCTCATTAATCGAAAGCAGAGGCGCTATATACATACCATTTGTGAAGTAAAATTCAAGAGGGAAGTGACAAGCAACAATCTCCAATCTCGAGCAAATGCAAATGACACCAGAAAAATGCCACCACAACCAGCAATTCAAAGCTCGAACAACAAATTCACACGCAACACTCAAGGATTAAGCTCTCCCAAATTCAAAGCAAAGAAAACGGCACCAAATTTTAGCATAAAATCCTTCAAAATTCCATTAAATGTAGGCTGCAGAATCTGTACAATAAGCATAAATGAAGCGACATGACAACCCAAGACAAGTTTCAGGGATCCGAGGAGGTGAAGGAAATTTGGGGATCTGAGGGCCCAAAGGAATTTCGAGGAATTCCACTAGACACAGAATTCCGCGAAGAGCCAAAATCTTCGAAGTGCAATACAAAGCAGTCCTCGTCAGGTTTTCAAGACAATCGGGGATTTCCGCATAGGGAGAAAATTCCTGAAACTAGAGAAAAACCCAAAAATTTCCCCCAAGACTTAGGATTTTCCAAGTATTACTTCAAGGGGTCATTCGCACAAGAAAAATAAACATTCAAGCACATCCCAAAGTGGCCAAATTTCAAAACCAAAGGGATAAAAGCACAAAAAACCAAAGCAAGAAAGGGTCCCTTCTTTTAGCAAGGTGTGTGTGCAAAAACTGCACAATAGGATCATCAGAAGGCCGTCGACAGACAGCTGTTTAGGGACGGCAAACATGGGACAACATCCCGTAGAGGGTGGCCCGCATCGGCGGGTTTGCGAGGCATCTTGGCAAGGCTCCTTTCATTCAAGGGAGTTTAGACGGTGGAGGAAGGTTCGGGCCCCGCTATGCAGAAGGGAGATATAGTGTAGTCATTTGTGAACGGTGATCATTTGACAACAGGCTGCAGGTGGCGGCCCATGAGGGAAAGCCCCGTAACACTATACTTAATCATTTTCTCACTAAGGAGGGCTTGAGGGGAAGTGGTGAAGTCAGGGTCTGCACGGCAGGAAGAAGTAGTGGCTTCGCCACTCACGATAAGCATTTGAAAATGACGACAACTGGTAGCTGGTGACCCACATAAATTTGTCTATAAAGAGGACTTAGTCATTCTGAAAGCTTGGTGGAGACAGCCTCATCAAGACCCACAATGCAGGAGGTCGGCAGGAGACAATTGTTTTGAAATGGCAATACAATGGGGGCTACTTGTACGTGTCAGCCTGTAGCGATGGACCTGCATGGGTGCCAAGCTTTGAGCTTCTCACTTAGGCTCTCTCCATTTGAGTTTTAGGTGGTGATGGGGGGACCTCCACCCGCAAAGGTGGACCCGCAAAAGGAAAAGGTCTTGGATTTTCATACTTGAGTTTTAGATGGTTTAAATAGCAGTGATGAAGGTAAGGGCCACAAAAGCGCGAGGGCTCTAGTGATGAACGTTGACGGGAAGGTGAAGTCCTGCATGTCCCTTAGAGGCCAATTTTGAATGATTTTGAGGGTTTCCTGAGATGGGTCGGCACGGAATTGAATATTCAATTGGCCGCTTAAGGTGCTTTGGATGTTTTCCTTAAATTTTTTAGTTATTTCAAAGAACCTAACTCAAAATATGTGCTTTAAGGCTGTGGCGACAAACATACCTGAAGATCCTGAAGAAATCGATGGAGGCAACACTTGAGATAGTCCTAAAGTTCACGCAAGCACAAAGGCGACGACGACTGCTTTGCATTGACAACTTATGAATAGGCATAGGGTGAAAATGATAGGTCAAAAAACCTATTTATAGGAAAATGTGCATTAATGGCCCACATTTAATGCATGTACAGCGGTCGACGGGGTAGTTGGGCACAATTTCCGAAAGAGCCAATGGCAAGAAGGTTAGATCCCGCAAAGCGGATAGAAACTTAGTTGTTGTCATTTGATGGTCTGCGGACGAGGGCGAAAGTGAAGGATGTAGGACCCGCCATGTGGGTGGGCATCCTGCATCGGCCACCAATGGAATGGCTAAAACAAGATAACGGCATGCATAGGGAAGCCCACAAGGGTGGACCCACAAGAGGCAAAGGACGCCAAGTTTGAAAAGCAAAGGGAAACCTGCCAAGGGAACCCCGCAAAGGCCCATGACTAAGAAATTTCTTGGTTAGTGAACTTTGGTTGACTAAAGATGAAGACATTTGACTTCTTTGACCACTTGGAACTCAAAATTAAGGGGTACACAAAACAAGGCAAAGGAGAAAAGCGACCAAACAAAGGCGAAAAGAGAGGGTCTCAGTTCCGAATGGGGTGTGTGTGCTATAGGAACAAAAAATGGTGACTCTATTGGGAGAACGCTCCCAATCGTTCTAAGGGTAAATGTTCATTCAAAACCCAGAGTCTGTAGTTTCACAAACCAGAAGTCAGTTTCTATGAGTGAACTAAGAAACTCAAAGAAGGACGGGATCCTTAGCTGAATCAATTCAGGGAGTATCTCAGAAGTGTGTGCGGGGTGAGTTCATTCCCTTTCTTCAGAAACCATAATGGAAAACAATTAATTGGTCAAGGCAAGCTATGTAAACCATCTAACCCCAAAAGTAACCTGGACATTGCTCCACTGTCAGTCAGGCGTCCATAACCCTGACAGAGTTGTCATTGTGACCCAATGAACAGTGCTCTATTGCTAGCCGGGTGTCCATAGCCCCAATAGAGTTGCTCGCACACCCACACAGTTGCTTGTTTGATACTTTTCTATTCTTTTCCATTAGATTTTCTTTTAACACCTTTTCTTTTGCTCAATTGCATAAGCATCGAAGCTTACCATGGTTTTGGAATCACAGTGGTCACTAGAGAAGACTTAAGATTTTTTGCTTGTGGAGACCTCCTAACAGCCATCGTACAGCTCTTTAGAAACATTAAAGTGTGTCTTGTGCATGATCTAAGATAAGCGTGAAAAGATTCAACCAAGGGTCCTGTCCTAGGTCAAGTCAGAGTTCAATAGGGAAACCACTTCAAGGAAGCAATAAAAAATCAATGGTTACGAATGAAGATTTATCCAAAGAACAGACAGGAACGGACAACACAACAAGCCTTATGATATGCCAAGCACAGCCACCGCATCAAGAACAAAGGAACACACCCTTAGAAAGAACAAAAGCAGCCGAGAAAGCAAGCAAAAATGAAGCGACAATGCATCAACAAAGCAAAAAGGAAACCTAAGCTAACCTATGTACAACTATATACAAGGATTAACTTAAAAAATTCAGGTAGGGAAATAATGTTTGAGGTGTTTCCCGTTGATGGGCAATGGGACATCCTCTCCAGTGAGTGTCTAGACGCAAAAGGAAATATCTCCCAAATTTTCTGAAATTTGAAAGGGGCCAAGCGAGAGCTTGTGGAATTTGTCATGTCCCCCTTTCTTTTCATGGGCCTTGTTCCAACAAAGGACCAAATTATCAATCCTAAAGGCCTTGAATTTGGCTTGACAATCGAACCATCTCTTAACTATACCCTAATTTTTGGTGAAATTTTCAATTGCGCGATCACAAACTTCTTCTAGGTGCAGTAACTTAGAAAAATGGGCTTTTTGACGATGACCCTCCTCATAGTAAGTGTTGAGGAATTGGAGGGTGGGAATCTTAAGGTGGACAGGAAAGACAAGCTCCAATCCATAAACGAGGTGAAATAGGGAATCACCTAGGGAAGCCTTATGGAATGTACGATCTACCCAGAGGGAAAAATGCAGCTAGGTGTGCCAGTCTTTGGGGTTTCTGTCAAGCAGTTTTTTTATCACAGTTATCAAGTTTTTGTTTGTTGATTTAGCTAGACTATTTCCTTGGGGGTAATAATTGGACAATAATTTCAATGTGATTCCATAATCGAAGGCCCAACTAGCAAACTTAAGTGAGGAAAAGGTGGAGCCATTATCACAGACAATAGCATAGGGGCAACCAAAACGATTCAAAATAAAACTTTCAAGAAAATTCACCACTACCTCAGTAGTACATTGCCTACATGATATTGATTTTTTCCATCTAGTACAATAATCAGACATGGTTAGAATGTACCTATGTCCTACAGAGGATGGTGGGCTTACCAGACCGATGAAGTCGAGGCCCCATTGAGTGAATGGTCTTACCTTCAGGATAGGTTGTAGCGAAACAACAACATTTCTTTCTCTAGTAGTGACAACCTGGAAAATGTGACAAGTCCTAACATAATTGTGTGCATCCTTAAACATCGTCACCCAGTAGTACCCAACCCACAGAATTTGGTGGGAAGTTGAAGGGTCGGATCCGTGGCCAGTGCCAAATTTATCATAAAATTCCTTTGGTACTTTGGCTGCTTCCTCTTTTTTTGAGGCATCTAAGGTAGATACCTTCATGGTTGCGCTTGTATAGTATGGATTCCTATAGCATATAATTGCTGCTCTTCAACCTCAAAGCTCATTTTTGTACTCCCTATAGTTGAGATGGACACTTGTTTTTCAACAGATAGTAAATGATGTCGTCGTACCATTCTCCTAGGGAAACATCTTCCAGTTGGTACTGCTGCACGGTGAGCTCAGGTCTTGCTTCGGCTAGTGTTTTAGCTATCATTCGAGTAAGGGCCTGCCCTCAGACTAGCTTCATGGGATGAAATTCCATGTCATACTCTTGTAACAAGGTGACCCATTTGGCTCTCCTTTCTCCCAATTCATTTTGCATCAGCAAGGTCTTGACTACTGGTTCAGGTACAATTACAAATACCTTCTTTCGAAAGATGTAGTGTTGGAATTTCTTGACTCCTCTAACTAAAGCGTATGCTTGTTTTTCAACATTGTGGTACCTCAACTCAACATCTTTCAACAGAGCACTCATGAATGAAATCGAGTGTTCACTCCCTTCATCATCTTTCTGAGTCAATATGTTGGCACAAGAGTGATTTGAAGCAAATGAATAGATGTAGAATGACTTCAAGTAATCTGGGCTGACTAACACTAGTGCATCAACAATTACTTTTTTTATATCTTCAAAATCCTTCTTAGCTTCCAGAGTCCACTCAACTTTGGCATCCTACTTTAGCATAGCATTGAGTGGCTTGACTATTTCAACGAAGCTGGTGATGAACTTTATGATGAAATTGATCTTCCCAAAGAAGGATTTCAGCTCCTTCTTGCTTCCTGGAAGCTAATTTTTTTAGAATGGATTGGATGCGTTTGGGATCTATTGAAATTCCCTTCTATGAAATTACATGCCTGAGTAACTTGCCTTCCATAACTCTAAAGATACACTTCTTTAGATTTAAGGATATTCCAAATTCCCTACACTTTTGGAATAATTTTGCATAAATCAGAGATGTGATCCCCTCTTTTCTTTGAAAACACAGTTAGGTCATCCATGTAAATGATGATGCATTTTCTGATTAGATCCTTGAAAGCAATATCCATGGTATGTTGAAACATTGTGTCGATGTCAATTAGTCCAAATGGCATTCTTATGTATGCAAAGGTTCCCCATTTTGTGGTGAATGTTGTCTTATGTATGTCCTCATATTGTACCATTACCTGATTGTAGCCAAAATATCCATCCAAGAAAGACATCATCTGAGATCCATTAAATATTTACAGTACTTCGTCCAATGAAGGCACTGGATAGTTGTCTTTCTTTGAGACTATGTTTAGGTTGCAGAAGTCTACACATAATCTAATTTCCCCATTCTTTTTTCGAACCAAGACTAAGTTGGCCACCCCCATGGAGTGCCTAAGTGGGAATATGATTCTAGTAGACAACAACTTTTGTACTTCCTTGTAGATGATGGGTTCCAGAAATGTATTTATAGGGCGTTGACGCTGCCAAAAAGGTCTCGCATCTGACTTAAGGGGGATGGTATGCATAATGATGGAAGTGTCATATGTCTCCAAGTCCTCATAGCTCCAAGAAACCACATCATGGTACTTGCAAATGGCATCAATGATCCCTTTCTTTTCTCCATGTGTGCATACTTTTCCAATGAACACATTTTTAACTTCTTCGTCAGTCCCCAAGTTATGAACATTGCACTGGTTGGAAATTGAATCCTTCTTTATTTTCTAATCTTGATCTCTGATCTGATCCAAGTCAAAAAAAATCTCAAGTTGAACCATGTCTCGTGGTATTGTATTTTTCTTGAGGTTGATGACTCCTTCTATATCTAATTCAACCTCTTCAAGCTCTGCATCAAAAATTATTTGAGTCGCAAACACATCAGAGCTGGTGATGAAATCCAAGATATGTTTGTCATCATTAAACACTTGGAATTTGGTGATGTTGTCTAGCGCCGATAGAGTGGAGGTAAGCTCGATAGTAAATTTCTTCAATTTGAATAAGGAAATGGGTTGGAGGGTATGTGCAGCCAAGGCTAAGGCATCAGCAATATGATTCTTGGAGCAGGGGATCAACTAAATATTAAATGCGTCTAGGCCCTCTATGAGATCCCAGACTCTATGCCTATAATTTCTAATCTTCTATCATGGTAGGTCTATAGTCTTCTGACTTGTTTTACTACTAACTCCGATTCACCAAAGACTTGTAGCATTTTAACTTTTTTCCTTAAATCCATCAAGAGACCATGGACTAAAGATTCATATTTTGCTAAATTGTTTGTGCAATAAAACTGAATTCTATGAGCAGTGAAGTATGTCTTACCTGTAGGGCTAATAAGCTTGAATCTAGCTCTTGCTCCTTTCTTGGACTTGGACTCGTCAAAGACGTCCAAAAATTAGAGGAACCTTGGGCTTTGGATTCAATGGAGCACATTTCTTCTCTTGGTTGGACATATTTTTCAGCATCTTCAAGCGGAGGCATAGATTTAGCGTAGTTGTAGTTCAATTGTTCTATTTGGAGTTCCCCTTTTAGGGTGACTTGTCCTCTTATATGCTCAACGACTGTTTGGTACATACAACATTCTAGTTTTGAATGGGAAGCATTATATACCCGACACCAACTGGGTAGTAGGAGCTCTTTAAAATCCATTCTAACCCCTAGGCTGAGCTGATCTTGCATACATTTCTCCATGAAGTCCTAGAATCCGTCCAACAATCCCAGGTTTTCGTCCTCACAGGATTCTTCGTTGTCTGATTCAATTAGCATCTCTATGCTCTGAGGTACATAGGTTAAGTTAGCAGGAGGACTGTATAGCACAAGGAGGACCTCTTCAGTCACTTCCTCTTCCTGAAACTCTAGTTCTTCCTGATAAGCCACATGACAATAGTTGCCCAGCTTTGTTTCGGCGAAAAAAACCTCATTTGTGTTATTGTATTCAGTGATCATAAACTTCATGCAGGGATCCCAGTCAATACGGATCTGGTTGGGCATCCCTTTCCATGGTAGCCACAAGTGAGAAAATTTGGTTGCAGCATATCCATTTAATGCCCAGGTGAAGTCCCTTCCTAATATTTTGTCGTATGTGTCTAGGATATCAACAACTTGAATGTCGATGACTTGTTGCACCCTTAGGTCAACAACAATCTGCATAGGGATCTTGTTGATTTCACCAACTATATTTACCTCTATTTTATCAAATTGGGTCACCTTCTGTCGGGAAGGAGTAGGGACTATTCCTAATGCCTTGCATATAGCAAGAGGCATAACATTGGTCGACGCTCTTGAATCGAGCAAGCGGTTGTGCAAGTTCTTTCCAAATATTCTAATGGTAGTCAAGAAAGGTGGTGTTTCTAGCTTCCCCTGGAACAAACCCATGGGCGTGTTTGCATGGGCTACTTGAGCCTTATCTTTATCATTGGATTTATCCTTGGTTTGTGCTTGGTTTTGTTCCTTAGTAGGTTGTTTGCTTTTTTGTTGATTTGAGGGTACATTCATTTTCTTCCCTAGGATTTCCTTGATTAATGGCTCATTTTGTGACTCATCAAACAAGACCCTTTTGATGGACACCTCTTGATTTGATTTGGAGGAGGCAGTCTCATTAATCATTCTCAAGAAAGCATTCCTAATTGTTGGAACTCTGAGCAATTCAAAGAATGATAAGCTTATCTTGACCTTCTTGAATTCTTCAGCCACATATTCACTTATTTGCTCAATTTCTACTTCCAAGGATTTACCTTGAGAGGAGCTAGTGGGTTGGATTTGGGTCTAATTTGATTGCCTACTCTTATTGAAATACTGAGTGGGCACATGAGGATAGCCTGGGTTGTTGCTAGAATTTGAGTCAGGTGGAGTGCTAAAGTTATTGGGTAGAGTAGAGGTTATAAAAGGGCCACCTACTTGCCTATTCCTCAAGTTATAAGGAGTTTCCCTTTGATGAAAAATTTGGACTTCATCCTCACGTGACTCTTCTTCATCCACTGGACCATTATCTACTGAAGTGAAAAGCTGGGATAAAGAGTCTTCGTTACTTACCTCTTTTGCTTCTTTGTCCTTTGAGGCATCAGTCTCCTTTTTAGGTGCATTACTTTCACTTCATGGGAAGGGAGCTTGATTGACCACAAGCACTGGAGAATCATATGGTTCAAATGGGACTATGTCTCTGCAGCTGGCACCATCTACAGCATTTTGGACCTCCACTTGAAAGATTTGTATGGTTTGGATGGGACTATGTCTCTACAACTGGCACCATCTACATCATTTTGGACCTCCACTTGAAATATCTATGCAACTATTTGTAACTGAGGGAAATCCAATTCAGAGTTCCTATTGGTTTTGTGAATGTGGCACCACCCAGACAAAGTTGCCTCAGCCAAGTATACTCCACTTGTAGCCTTCTCTGCATTGGTCGACTGATCAATAGGAGTAGGAACACCTCTATTGTTTGGCCTTGTATTCCACGTCCAGTTCTATCTTTGTGATGACCTCCTTTCAAATCCTTGATTAGAACTTTGACCTCTCTCCTAATTATGCCCAGAGGAAGCACCTGCATCATGGTTGTCTTTGTTATCTTGACTGAGGTTGGCCCAGATGCTTCTTTGGGAATCTTGCAGCTTGTTGTTCTGGTTTCTTAAGTGTGTCATTTCCATGGACATCTTTTTTATCATCTCTTTCAATTCATCCATATGATCCTTCTCTACATTGTTCATATGTGGTGCTTGATTTTGGAGAAAGACTGATTGTACTGCTAGTTGGTTTTGTTGGATGAGTGAAAACTCAGATCGTTGCAGGTATGGAGGCACTTTATGTTGTTGTGGTTGCAAGTAATGAGGCATGGGGGGCACCTAGTTCAATGACTGTCTTGGATGGGGCAGCATTGGCAGCTGTGGAACTTGATTCATGATTGGTGTTTGATGTGCCAAGGCTTGGGTAATTCCTTGAATCTACATTGGATGAGTAGCTAGTCTCAAGGATGGTAGTGGACCAGTAATGTTTTGTCCCAAATCTGCACGTGCTATGACTGCTTCAGCATAAGCTTCCACTAAACTGGCAGGTGGTGGGTGCATTCTCTTCACTAGTGTGAATGTGAGGTTGTCTAAGGTAGCATAATAGACCAATCAAGTTGAGGGATCATCAACCACATATGGAGTTTGCAATCTCATGTATGCATGATGAAATTGATCATTAAAGGAGTTGATTGGTTTGTTGACTTCTCTTCGAACAACCATGAATTGTTGATATAGTTCAAAAGGGTTGACTAGAATCTTGAATTTCTCCAAGAAAGCGTTCTTTAATAGATCCCAAGAGGTGATGGATCCAGTCGGCAAGTTGATATACCAATAAAATTCCTCTTCCCCCAAGGAGTAAGGAAAGAGCCAGCAAGCCACATCATTGTGATCTATTTACATGCCTTTCAAAGTTGTTAGAAAGATCTTGATATGTTCTCTAGCTATCCTCTATGGATCTTGAGGATGGAACTCCGTGCAAAAGCCCTCTAGATTCTTTGGAATATCATGGTAGACTTGGAAGGACAAGGGAGAAGGGTTATTACCCAACCAAGCCATGGGGGGAGGTGGAGGTTGATCTTGTTGTGCAACAGTAACTTGGGGCTGCAAAGGAGCAGCAAGACATGAGGCAACACCTTGGCTTGGATGTGCTAGGATGGGAGCAACGCCTTGGTTGTGAGAGGAAAAGGGCTAGAAGGTAGCTTGGAGTGGCCGAGAAGAGGAAGTGGGTGCTGGAAAGGAAAGGGAAGTTTAGGGAAAATGGATGGAAGGAAGAGGTGAGGATGGAGGTGAAGTCGATGGAGCGGATGAGGCTAAGGAAGAGGATGCTTCCCCTCTTTTGGCTCTCTTAGCCTTGGTAGGGAGCGTTAGCTCTTAGAATTCCCCTTTGTTGGGTGTAGATCTTAACACTCTTTGGAACCTCTAATCTTAACACTCTTTGGAACCTCTAAGGAAACTTCACTTCTCAACACAAGCAACACACAAGTGCACTACCTCTCTTGAAAGGAAACTTCCTACAACCAAGTTGCAGAAAATTACCCTAAGGTCTCTCAGGTGTCAGGTCATGACTTGCAAAAAAAACTCAGTGGATTCATGTGAATTTTTGGTAATCACAAGGAGCATGGAAAATTTCTAAGTTGGAAGGATATTGGATCTTCAAATGAAGTTTATGAGATTTCAAGGGTGATGTGCAATTGTTGCATGTTCACAACAATAGTCTAAAACTCCATGTGCAACATCAGATTTGGATTTACAATGATGTTGGAACTTCGCCTAAACTACTATTTCAAAGAGAGGTCAAAAGGGAAAAGGGAGGTAAGATTTCCTAGACCTACAACTACTGATGAATAGTGAAAATGGAGGATGCTACAGTGGACAACCTTCCCAAAACTGAGTTCCACTTAACCAAATAACATACAATCTCATGAAACTAGTGCTATCTTCTAAGGTCTACATATTTTCAGCTATTCATTCACCATAAAGCATGAATAAAAGATGAATTTAAGTGCAACAATGAATTAATGTTCAAACTAGCTTTATACTATTGTTTATCATCAATAACCAGCAAAAAGCATGAACATGGAAAGCATCAACACCATAGCATTCTTCAAAAACAATGGACAACATCAACTAAACAACTAGAACTACTTGAAAATAGTTAGAACAACAAACTCAACCTATCTAAATCTATCAAATATGAGGAGAAGAATCATGGAACATGAGAGAAACACAAGAATTCACCAAAAGAAATGAAATTATATTAATTTTTTTACAGCATGTCTTTACAACAACTCAACTCTATCTTTGAAAATGAGAGAAGACCCCCTATTTATAGTTTTCCAAAAGTGAAATGAATGGCCAGGAGTTACTCTCATTGTGTGGCCAAGATTCATTTTACATTAGGGTTTCACCTACCCCCAAAATTTACTAATATAAAATACAATTTTGTCTTTTCCTTATTTTGTCCTGCAATGTCCTGGCACTGTAGCAGTTTTGTCTTCTAGTGATTGCCTTCTTTTTTCAACTTATACTGTCAGGAACTCATCATCTATTACTGGCTTTCCTTCATTCTTCTGAAGGGTGGTGTACTCCACAAATTTCCTGATCAGAGCTCGAAGCTTATTCCACTCCATAATATCAGATTGGATAACCTGGAAGGTTAGCTTCTTAGATCTGCTCATGATCAGCTCCTAGTTCTTTGTGCATTTTGGTGTGTCCTTAATCACCTGCTCTAACTAGATGAAGGCTCTTGCAAAAAAATTGATGAAGTCTGGTGTTAATGAGTCTACTTCTGCTTGCTCCATCTTCTTGTGGAAGTATGGTCTGACCTTTTCTAGATCCAGTTCTAAGGCAAGGATATCATAATCTGTCATCAACTTCAAGTAATCTTCGTTGTCCATCCTATGTTCCTTGACCCATTCGAGGTCAATCTCAACTTCATGTAGGAATCTCTCTAGGACATCCCTCCTATGATCCAAGCCCATCTTCCGTGTTTCCACTAGCCAGTGGTCATCCTTTACAAGGGAAAACTTCTTTTCCCAAGTCTTCTCAGGCATTTTGAGGATGGCCTCGAGCTTAGGATAAGTAATCCTGTATAGCTTGGTGAATCGATGAAAGATCTTCTCCATGCCCTCTAGCTACTTTTTTACTTCTCAGAATTTATTGGTCGTCCGAGCAGTGTGGCCTATTCCCATGTCACCATTATAGAGCACTCGTATGAACCAATCTGTAGTAGCCTTGGTCTAATTCTTCATCTTCTCCATCATGGAGAGTTCCTCCTTAGAGGATTGATCTTTGTTTATCTATTCCACTATCGTGGCTACTAATCCCTAGAGTTAATCAATCTTCTACTCTCTTATAGTAGCACCCAAGTTGATGGTGGAGATGTTGTAGCTGACCAATTTTCCTTTGTCTATTATTGGGGTGGCTATCTGCACTATTCTTGATCTAGATGCATCGATGGTGATTCAAGAACGTTCCCTTGGCTTCTTTTCTTTCTTTTTCTTTGTTTGTGCCCTGGAAAGTATAGCCTCAAGTGGGGACTTTGGATCGACAAGGGCTAGGGTTTTCTTTTACAGATGCTTCTCAAGCCAATCAGGCATCTAAGTCCCCCCTCTTGGTGATTCATGATCACCTTCCTCTTTTTGCTCATACTAGGGTTGTTTCTCTTCATAGCCTGGGGTCTCTCATTTGGTTCTTTCTTCTTCCTTGTCAGAGTCTTCAATGTGTATGGTCGGTTTCCTTCCTGACTCAGTGACAATTATGTTCTTCTTAGGAATACCTTTTATCTAAGGCACCCTTTTTGTTTCCTGATAAAGTTCTTTGTGATGCTCAGGACTCTTCTTAGGAGCATCTTCTTCCTTCTTTTCTTCTTTCTCTAGTGGTACCTCTTCTTCTTGAACAAGGCCTTTTTCTTGCCCCACTAGTGGAGGCTCTTTGAGTATCTCCACATTAGCTTTGGTGTCCTTTCCTTTCTCTTCAGGAGGTTTCCTCTCAGATTCAACTTCTCCTACATCCCTAAGATGTTGGGACAACTCTTCCTCAAGGTCTTGATTGAAGGTCTCTATTGTGCACTTAGCATTGAGGGATTTAGCATCCTCCTCCAAAGATTCTAAATTTTATTCTTCCAATGCCACTTCATCTACATTTACGTTTAACTTTCCCTCTGGATGTTCAAAGTACTCCTCCTTGAAAGGATCTTCAGGCTCACCCACTATTCCTTTGTCGGCTTCCCTTTGGTGTCTTTCCATTTCTTCGGATATCTACATAGTGGCCTCCATTTTGGGTGGTTCTATTAGGGATGGAGGGATGGGGAGGCTGAAAACACCCTAAGCCATTGCAACTTGCACAGTAGGATTCATTAACACCCCAGAGATTCAGTGGGTATTCTTTGCATATGTTTTTGAAAGGCCTCCGGCAGGGTAAGTGATGGCATAGTGGTTGTGGCAATTCAAGATACTGTAGTGGAGAGGGTAGGCAATGGAGGAGACAACGAGGTAGACAACAATGGGGTTATTGGGGCTATTGGTGAGGTAGAAGCAAGGTGGACTGAGATGTCCATGGCAGGTGGAGAGGAAATTGGTGGTTCCTGAGATGCAAGCGGTGGAGGGGTGGCAACGACTACAATAATTGTGGGAGAAAAGGTAGCAGGCAGTGACTTCGGTTGCTCAATCTCTTCTTCTCCCTCATGTTGTGAATCTTCCGCAATGGTTGGAATCTCACTGAATCCACCTGACTTCTTTCCCTTTTTTGATGAGGATTCTCCCTTCAAGGCCTTTCGTGTATAAACTTTATGTTTGGGTTGACGCTAAGACACGACCTTCCTCTTTCTCGATCTAGTAGCCATAAGGGATTTGGGAGCTTCTTCTACTAGGGTAGTAGTTGTTCCTCTATCCATTTTTCTTTCGAGCTCATCTATGAGCTCACTATATGTCAGCACAACACCTTGTGCCTTTATTTGGGCGATCTGAGCATCCACCCACTATCTAGTTTTGTTCTCTATTGGTCATGTCACAATGTCGAGGTCATTGACCTCTTCTTCTTTCCAATTAATCAGTGGCAATGATAATTTGGCTACAACATCAAACCTCTCATCAAGAATGGTGTCCTCTTCTACAATCTGGTCAGGTATCAGGAACAAGTTGCTCGTCCACACAAAATAGGTTGTCATCCTCATGTAGTGCCTCATTCTCACCTCCTTGTCATCTTTGCAGTTGGCCCAGAAATGTTCTATGTGAGGAAAGTGGTCATATTGTTTCTTGACAAACTTCTTTAGTTTGCTTTTGGGATCCATCCTAGTTCAGGTTGTGTGGAGGTCCAAATGATACTCCACTATTTCCTTCTCTGAGTATTCCACACACTGGTTTGTGGGAATAGCATACATTCCTTGCCCGAATGTGAGGGGGTATGGGATTGTTGTCCGATGTTTATCACTCAGCAGAGTGTGAGCATTCTGCAGCTATCGGGAGACTTCCAATATAATCATCCAATCATTAGGGTATCGGGGCAGCTTGTAGGGCCTTTCAGAGAATCCCTCTGTTATGATGTATGTGAACTTTGGGAACTGAATTAATGGGAACCCAAACCTCTGAATGAATCCAAAAGCACTATGTGAGACTCTCCTCTGAAATTATCTTCCAAGAAACCTGATAATATGCCTGATGAAGGCATAATTTACCCTTTGGTACTCCCTCTTGAAGTTCCTGTATTGCAGTTGTGGGTAGCAATCATATACCTTGAGCTCCCTACCTCTTGGATTTGGATTTCATGCAACAAAGAGGCCTTTGTATGGGAATGCCTCTACTAGCAGGTAAACTAGAGAGGAGGTCATGTAGAATTGTGACATCATCTTTATGACCATGAACTGTGCATGCAGGATTTCACTGATAATCTTGGCCCAGTGGATTTTTGTGTTTCCACGTACAATCTCTTTGATGAAATAAAACATCCACTCTTGGAAGAAAGCTTCACTAGGGATGTCCATTACTGTACTTAGTAGAGTGACTAAATCATGGTACTCTTCATAGAAGTCACTTCTGAATGCTCTTGTGGCACCTTGGCAGTGCTACCCCTCTTCTCCTTCAACCAATGTTGGTTGATTAGCTTCTTACATGCCAGGGGATCTTCCTTCCACATATTCTCGGTGTATCCCTTCTTTGTTTCTTCCATAGGGTCAAATGTAGGGATATGAAAAGTCTCGCCCATGGACCGAGTAGACAAGTCCGCCAACACCCTGCCCTCATGATCTATGATTTCTCTATTACCATTGTTGTAACACACTATGCATGCCATTACAAGTTCTAGGGCCACAAGCACAGGTGGAAAGCCAATTTCCTTGGCTAGACCACTTTTTCGAATCTTTTGTGCATTCTCGGTGATGGGGTTGCTTGTGATTCTTCTTCTGAATTCATCTATGTCCATGTGTCCCAAGTTGGTATTTGTTATCGAGTCCCACATTGATGTAACATTGGAGGTGATTTCCACCCTGTGCAAACTAATACTTCATTTGGTCTTTCTCCTCTTTTCCCCTTGGTGCTTTGGTAGTTTTCTTTCCCTTTTCCTTTTTTGTAGACTACCCTGATGTGCCCACAAAAGATTCGATAAATCCTACAAACAAAGGCGGAGTAAGCGTATTCACATAAAATCAAGGAAACATTAGTGGAATCCTACAAAACGAAGGATAGATCCAATAATTCATCTTTCAAAGATCATAAAGTTCATTAATGCTCATCATTTGGCACTCATTTGGGTCCATTATAGCAATTTGGGCCCATGGATGTGGGTTTCCCTGGGCTGGTATCCGTTTAGAGGAGGTAGAAGAGAAACAACGCAAGGAGCACGACGGCCTGCAGACGGCCACCCGCACTCAGCATTCCACATTTGGATTTTGGAGGTTGGGCACAGATCCAAGGCCTTAGGTACGTCAATCAATCATCATGAGGTTTGGAGATGCTCAAATCATCATTTTTCTTATGCGGGTATGAGGCATGCGGAGGCAGGGGACACCATGAACGTTTAGAGCTCAGACATTGAGAAACGACATTCACATGACAGAGACCTGCAATAGGAGTCTCACATGGTGGGGTCCGCAAATGGCTTGGATGGATCGAGCATTATCTCTTTTGGTTTTAGCTGCTTGAAGTTTGTGGGCAGGCATCATCGGAAGGCCGTCGACAGATGGCTATTCAGGGACAACAAACATGGGATGGAAACCAGTAGAGGGCGGCCCGCATCGGTAGGTCTGCGAGGCATCTTGGCAAGGCTCTTTTGTTCAAGGGAGTTCAAATGACAAAGGAAGGTTTGGGCCCCACTATGCGGAAGGGAGGTACAACACGGTTGTTTGTGAATGGTAATCATTTGATGGTGGGCCGCAGGCCATGACCCTTGAGGGAAAGCCCCGTAACACTATACTTAATCATTTTCTAGCTTAGGAGGGCTTGAGGGGAAGCGACAAAGTCAAGGTCCACAAGGCGGGAAGAAGCAATGGCTTGGCTGCTCACGATAAGCGTTTGGAAACGGTGGTGAGAAGTAGCTGGTGACCTGCAGAAATGTGTCCATAAATAGGACTTAGTTGTTCTGAAAGCTCGATGGAGACAACCTCATCGAGATCTGCAATGCGGGAGGTTGGCAGGAGACAGCCATTTTGGAATGGTGATACAATGGGGGCCACCCGCATGCACCGCCCATAGCAGTGGACCTGCATGGGTGCCAAGCTTCGAGCTTCTCACTTAGGCTCTCTCCGTTTGAGGTTTAGGTGGTGATGGGGGGACATCTGCCCACAAAGGCGAACCCATAAAAGGAAAAGCCTTGGATTTTCATGCTTGAAGTTTTAGATGGTTTAAATGGCAGTGATGAAGGTGCTAGTTGTAGAGGCTCGAGGGCTCTGGTGATGAACGTCAACAGGAAGGTGAAGTCATGCATGTCCCTTAGAGGTTGATTTTGAATGATTTTGAGGGTTTCTTGAAAGGGTAGGCATGGAATTGGATGTTCAATTGGCCGCTTAAGGTGCTTTGGACATTTTCCTTAAAGTTTTTAGTTATTTCAAAGAACCTAACTCAAAAGACGTGCTTTAAGGCTGTGGCGGTGAACACACCTGAAGATCTTGAAGAAATCAATGGAGGCAACACTTGACATCATCTTGGAGGTCACGCAGGCGTGAAGGCAGCGATGGCTACTTAGCTTTGACAACTTCTGAACGAGCGCAGTGTGAAAATGATAGGTCAAAAGACCTATTTATAGGAAAATGTGCATTAATGGCCTACATTCAATTCTTGTATGGCGACCAGTGAGGTAGCTAGGCATGAGTTCCAAAAGAGTCGGCGACAGGAAGGTCAGATCCCACAAAGTGAATGGAACCTTAGTCGTTGTCGTTTGATGGTCTATGGATGAGGGCGAAAGTGAAGGATGCAGGACCTGCCATGTGGGTGGACATACCGCATCAGTTGCCGGTGGAATGACTAAGACAAGACAACGACGTGCATAGGGAAGACCGCAAGGGTGTACACACAAGAGGCGAAGGACGCCAACTTTAAAAAGCAAAGGGAAACCTGCCAAGGGAACCTCACAAAGGCCCAAGACTTAGAAAATTCTTGGGTAGTGAACTTTGGTTGACTAAAGATGATGACATTGGACTTCTTTGACCACTGGGAACTCAAAATTAAGGGGTACGAAAAACAAGGCGAAGGAAAAAAGTGACCCGACGAAGGTGAAAAGAGAGGGTCCCCGTTCAGAATGGGGCGTGTGTGCTATAGGCACAACACTATTAAGGAAATATTTTTACGTTGATGCTTGCTCTTGACCAGTGCTAAAAGTTGATACTATTGGGTCCATAGTTTCTTTCTCTCTGGATTTCTGATTTTTGCTTTACTGCTTGGTGACATAGACAACTACATGTCACAGTAGTTGTTTCTTCTTTTCTCTTCCATTCTGAAAACACTTCACCAATTCCTTTTCAACTGACTGAATTAAGTATAAAGGTTTTCCAAAATGACACTCTATCGACTATCATTATGCTAAATCATGTGAATTTAATTCATTCTCTTGAAAATTGCACACCTTAATGGAAATAAGCACGAGCAACTCACCACACCATATTTTTGGGAACCTCGAATAGTGTGCATTTGTTAAAAGGAAACTTGACCATCTTTCACATTAAATTCAGCCCCAAAGGGGTGTTAAAGGTAATTTCTCAAGATAGACTCAAAAGGAACACCAAGGATAGCAAGACACTTACTGCGAGATCAAAAAACATGTGCGAACAACACTTATTAAAAGGAAAGCGCATACATAAAGCAAAATAACTATTTACAAAGGAATCCCCACAAGAGACAAATAATTAATAAAAATGCTTTAAATAGATTTCATTTACTAGAATCTCTAAAGTGTTTCCCTCTAGATCCTCAAGATCGAAAGTGTTGCTCTCTTTGCATTTGATGATACAAAGAGGACCCTTCCATAGTGAGTCAAACTTAGCATGTTGACCTGGCCTCGAGGATCACTCATCATACTTCAAGACTAGATCCCCTTCATGAAAGCTAGGGTTGAAGCTTTTCAGTCAAAATATTTCTTCACTACTCCTTGTCGGCTTATTATAGCCTCATGAGCTTTTTCCTAGGCTTCCTGCACTTTGAGCAACTCAGACATCCTTACTTCCATGGCCCCATTCTCCTCTATTTTGATGAATTTGAGCAATTGTAAAGTAGGTATTTCCATGGAGATTGGTAGAATAACCTCCTTTATGTAAATCAATTCCTATGGTAACGCCTTTAGGACTTGCTTTGGGGTGATCCTATTAGCCAAAAGCACCATTCTTAGATGCTTGTGCCATTCTCTTTGATGATCAACACCAATCCACTTGATCAACCTGATCAATTTTTTATTTGTGGAATCTGCTAGTCCATTGCCTTGCAAATAATAATTGGAGGAGATCTTTAGAAATATTCCAAGCTTTAATGCAAACTCAGACATCTTTTCCCCAAGGAAGACTTTTGCATTAGTTGATATTATGATTTTCGGGGGGGAAAACCATGTTACTAACTCCTCCAAAAAGCCTAGGATTTCATTTTTTGTAGCACCTTTTAAAGGGACCGCCTCTGACCATCTGGTGAAGTAATCTGTGGTAGTGAGGATTCATTTGTGACCCATGCTAGATTTTGAATTGATCGCCCCAAATTGATCATCCCAATGAAATCTAGACCCCATTGAGCAAAAGGCTTATCGACCAAAATCAAACTCAGAGGCATGGATAATTTTTTACATTTTCCAACAAAAAATTGGCACTACAGACATTTTCTAACTAGATTATGGGAATTTGTGAATAGATCCCACCAATAGTATCTCACGCACATGATTTTTGTTGCAATCATTTGAGTCGAGAAGTGACCACCTATGAGAGTGTTATGGAACTCATGAATGATTTTTTCAGCCCGATGTCTGTCTGTGCATCTGAGGAGTACTCTATTAATGTTTATTTTAAAAATGATTCCTTCTACTATTGCATATTTTTCCCCTTGCAATCTATAGAATCTTCTTTTATGGGACGGGAGACTTGCCAGGTATTTTCGAGTTACCATGAACTAGGTTCTATCACCGACCCATGATTATATGGCTTCAAAATGATTCATTAGGATTACTTCGATACATTCCCCCTTAATGAGGGATTCAACCTCATTAGCTAGATATTCACATAGTCCTCTCCCTCTGATTAATTTTGTCATCCTAACCTCAATATCATATTCCATAATCTTGGTGATCTGGTTTGCTCTTTTGTCTATGATCTCACCCTCCATGATGTATTCCCTCATGCTAGAATGAGCCACATAAACCATTATCTTGCTCCCTAACACCAAGTGTCTGAATTTTTTGAGACCTTTCACAATGGAAAATGCTTGTTTTTCAAAAAAGTTATACTTGGTCTCATACAATTGCAAGGTTCTTGAATGGAAGGAAAATAGATCTGCTCCCTTTTCTCCTTCATCCTTTTGTGTAAGCATCACCATGATTCTATGTTCACCTCCATAGAAATACATGATGAAGTCCCTGGAGAATTCAAGGTTAACTAAAACAAGGGAGGTAGATATTTCCTCCTTTATATTTTTGAATGTGGCTCTTCCCTCGGGGGTCCATTTGAAAGTTGAGTCCTTTAACATAATAGTGATAGGCCTGACTAGCTCAGCAAAGTCAAAGATAAATCTACTGACGAAATTGAATTTATCCAAGAAAGATTGAACTCATTTCTTATTAACCAGAAAGGGAAATTCCTTGATAGCCTTCACCCTTTCAGGTTCTATGGAAATCCCTTCTTTATAAACCACATATCCAAGTAGCTTTCCCTACGGGACCAAAAACACACTCCTTGGGATTCAGAGACACCTCGAACACCCTAAACTCTTGGAACCTCTAGAAAACCTTCTCCAAATGGTTGAAATGGTCTTTCTTAGACTTGGAGAACACTATCAGGTCATCCAGATATATAAGGATAATCAAATTGATCAAGTCCTTGAAAGAAATATTCATTGCCCACTTAAAAAGTTTCCCTACATTTGAAAGAATGAAAAACATCTTGGAATATTCAAATGTTCCCCACTTAGTATTAAAAGTATTTTTGTGCTAGTCTTCCTCTTTCACCCAAACTTGATTATATCCAGAGAAACCATCTAGCAGAGAGAACATTTTTGACCCTACCATAGTTTGTAGGATTTGTTTCATGGAAGGGAGGGGATAGTGATATTTCAAAAATGCTTTGTTAGATCTCTAAAATCCACACAAATTCTAATGTCACCATTCTTCTTTCAAATAGGAACCAAATTAGATATCCAGGTAGAATACTTAATCGAATATATGATCCTGGATTCTATAAGCTTCCTCAATTTCTAGGCCACGAGAGACTTTGTTTTAGGATTGATCGACCTTTGCTTTTGATGGGTCGATTTAGCTCCTTCCATTAGATCTATAGTGTGTTGGATCACATTGGATTCATAACCTTTCAGGTCATCATAAGTCCATGCCATGAATTTATCATACTCTCTACAAAAGGATATCAACCTTTCCTTATCCTTTTGTGGAACATATTTTCCAAGTTTTAGTTTCCTACCTCCTCTAAGGTCTAGTTTAGAATAGTCACCTTTATTTGTGATGAACTTTATTTTGTCTTTTTTGGCATCATTAGAATCAAAATATTCTCTAGAGTGATTAAACCCTTCAAAATATTGTTAGTTATAAGCTAGATAATTTGATCTTAATAAGCCTCTTCAATTTTGGGTTGTAATTGTTCTACAAATTCACCAGAATGTTGAATAAACATGGCGATATAAGAATCACTCTCAAAGACTTGCTAGTTTTGATCATTATCAGTGATGGTTGGTCTCATGATCACCCACACTGCATGTTTGTTTGATAGTAGGTATGTTACCAAGTAGAATTGAGAACCAATTGTTGTCATTCTATTCGCTACAACATTCTGAGATCTCAAAATGACTTGGATGTTGAAGGCTTAAAATCCTTTGATTAGATCCCATAATCTATGGTGGTAGGAACACATTCACACATTTTTCACAGTTGATGTCCCTCTTATCTATTTTATCACTAGCTTTAAATCCCTGAAGACCCTTAACCATTTGATTCCCATTCGCTTTGCAAGACTCAAACCATGGACTAGTCCCTCATATTCAACTTCGTTATTTGTGCAGGTAAATTGAAAACAAAAGGATTTGATATTTTCAACCTCAGAAGGGGACACGAGGTAGATATCGACTCCTAAACCCACCTTACATCTCACACCATCAAAGTGTAGAGTCCACAGGCATGATTCATCATTTGGGCTCCCATGCTAACTTTCTTGACTTTTAGTCAACTAAGGGATGACTTGATCTTCATCATAAATCACATATGTGTTGAGGTTGGTAGCATCATAATTTCCTAATGGATCACCCCTCATGAATTTGTTTATAAGAACTTATTCTTTTAGGATTCTATCTCTAGTTGTTTCTTCGTCTTCTAACATCTCCATACAATACATTTCAATTTTTTTTAAATGAAGTGTGTGTGGCCTCAAAGTTCATTACATCATCTACTATGTGCTCTAGGTATAAAGGTTCTGAT
Organism: Sequoia sempervirens; assembly: GCA_007258455.2. Classification (NCBI taxonomy): domain Eukaryota; kingdom Viridiplantae; phylum Streptophyta; class Pinopsida; order Cupressales; family Cupressaceae; genus Sequoia; species Sequoia sempervirens. The sequence continues at coordinate 605,043,724 of VDFB02000015.1, read as the reverse complement.
AACACTTTCACCTTAGCACCATGCTTATTCCTTAGGATTAGATAAGACCAATCCAAAGACAAATATCCCCCAATCTTAGGAGTGAAATCTCTAGATAAACACAGTCCAAGAATGGGAGGGATATCTATTACTACCACCTCTTGGGTAACTGTAATGTTGGGACATGAATACAAGGTTAAGGGGAGACTTTTGATTAGACCTACAACTCAAACCTTTTTCCCATCTAATTGCATGATTCCTCTATCGAGAGGCTCATATTCTAGTTTTAATGAATATGTAATTAATTTAGGCATAACTATGGTGTTGGCACTAGAGTCAATCTTAGAATTGTGTAGCAACTTATCCCATACAATGAGGGTTAAGAAGAATTAGGGAGGTTTTGGGTTAATTACCTCTTCCTTCACTACCTTTTCTTTTGTGTTTATGAATACTACAACTCCTAAGGCCCACAACTCTTTAACTTGCTCTTTTCCTTTCTCTTGATTACATTCTTGGACTGCATTGACTTGTGGTGATCTTTTATCCTCTCCCAAATCCTCTCACAACAAATATTTCTACTATGGGATAAGCCGAAACATCCCATAAAGAGACATGGGTTGGGGCTTTCTTCAATTTCTCTACCACATTGAGCGGTCCATATATGGGGCCCTTTAGTTCTTTTATTTTACTTAAGGTTTTCTTGCTCTACTTATGGAACGTTGGAGCTTCTGTTGGTGTTCCCAGGGTTTTCTCGGGGATGGTCTTTGGTTGTGGTATAATGGGTATATTTTCTCCGATCAACCTCCTTTTGGACCGGGTATAATAATTTGATTAAACTTGAGGAGTTTTTGATGTCGATGCCTCATTGGTGAACATTGCATCTTCTCCCTCTATCCAAGAAAATAGTGCATGATTTAAAGAAATTTCCCCTTCTTGCTTGAGGGACATGCCTTGCAATTGCACTAATAGGCTAGCATTTTCCACACCCAAGGATTGATAGGCATATGCACTAGCATCAACAATGATTCCTTGGTTCCACTGTTTTGAGACCCTTTGTTGGAGATTACCCCTAGGGAAGTTTTGGGGAATGTGTGCATCATTAAAAGGGAAGCACCATGAATTAGTGTCATCTACCTAGTTATTTTGGTTGGCAACTAGTTCCCTATTATGATTGGGCATTATGACTTGTAACGGGGTCAGGACTGGGACTATCTGATTCGAAGGTTGAGCCTAATTATTCGTTCACACTCCTCCTTGGTTTTGGTTATGCTAGAAGGGAGGTTTATTACCTTGAAAATTCTGGTAAGGGGGCTTACGAGGCACATCCTACTACCTTTTAAGGTTAATTATTTTGTTAGAGAAGGTTTGCAGTAGATTTTTCAGATCACTCACTTCCATGGCCAATAAGGTAGAAGCAACTGCATTAGCTTGTGCATTAGGATATACATACATCAAAGGAGATGTAGCAAAGGTACTGGGGGGATCCTCTAGGGGTGGGAGTGGTATTTTAGGTAATATAAGCATAGGCAACCGAGGAGGGAACTTTCCAATATCTATAAGGTAATTCTCCGCTCTAATAGTCAAGTCGTACTCATTCAAAAGGGTTTCTCTTCCCAACGACTTGATCATTATGGCTATGTCAAAATTAAATGCCTTCAAATAGAAAAAAAATAGTCATACATGTCAGTAGTATAGTTGTCACAAGGATCCTTTTCTAGGTTTTTCGAAACCTAGTGTTGAAATCCATTATAGCTTCCTGGGGAGCTCTTTTAATGGTTATCAATTTTTGGAGTAAGGAAGATCAATCACCTTTCTTTGTAAATTGGATGAAGAAGCTATCTCTGAGTTGATCCTAGGTACCAATCAAATTAGGTGGTAATGATCTATACCAGTCCTAAGCTTTCCCTTTGAAGAAGAAATGAACAACCTTAATGCTACACCTACACTTTGTTTCGTTACATGATGCATTGTGCACACGTCAACAACATCTTGCAAATGTTTTGCCAGTGTCTTAAAATATTCTCATGTGAACTTAGGGAGAACCTTTAAAGCATTAGTGGGAATTGGATCCCATGCAGTTGGAGGGACTAGAGGAATCAGTAGGCTTCCACTATTCCATACTATGAAATTTCTAACAACCATTGGCGGTTGCACTTGTTGCACTTGATGGTGCAGGAACACCAAAGCCATCATTTGCAAATTTGAACTTTTGAAGGTCACTAGGTTGAGTCTAGGGTTTTGGGGTAATTTGAGTCTTTTTTCATTAAATAAGGTCTATTGAGACTATTTCTATGTAAGTTGGGTCAGTCTTTAGTCATTTATGTTAAAATGTATAAAAGTTGCAAAATTGTGAAATGTTGTCATAGAAAAAATTGAAAAATGCAACTTTTAGGAAGTTGGAGGGTCATAGGAATTTGAAAAGCAGTTATAGACATTTAGGTGGTTGAGTTTTGATGTAATAATGTATATAAAGCCTCTAAAAGGCTCGAGCATTGGTTGGTGAAGATTGTAAAGAATTATCTATATCAATAACAATGTTTATTTCTATAATTTTGTACTTTCTAGGAATTTTACGACCCCGTACAGACTGTATTTTCCTTGAAACTCATTGTATCACTATAGAGGAATGGACTAGCTCTCATTTTCTTTAGTTTTGAGATTATGTCATTGAGATTTGTGGGACATTTCTTCAATTTTCTGAGACAAACTGTGAAAGGGCAGAGTAAGGGTTTGATTGGTGTTAAATGGTGTTCTAAGTCATTCTACCCACTTTCATGATTTGTAACTTGGTGGAATGACTTCTCCCATTGTAGTATAGGTGTTCTGATGGTTTGGTGGTTAGAGAAAGCATGTTGCTAGGTTTTGGGTGATGCCCTAGGGAAGAACAAAGTGTTTTTCAAGTGAAAATGGGGTGTTAAAGCAGGGTTTTGATAAAAAGTTCAAGGAATTTCCTATGTAATGGTTGTTTGAGTTTGTGCAGGGTATTTTTGGATTGTTGGAGGCATTGGTTGGGTTAGACAAGACCGAGACATAAGACTTTCAATAAAACCTTGTTAATTGTATGCAAATTGAGGGTTTTGTGGTTCAACAACTTAGAGGTCATGGCTTTGTTCAATAATGGTGGAATTTGAAGTTTTGCAACACAATTAAGGATGTTACATTGAGTTTAGGGGTTAACTTGATGTTTTGAGGGTACCTCCTTTGGAAAAGAGGGCTATTTGGGTGGTCTAAAAATAGGGGCTGTCGTTGGTTCTCCCTATTGTTCCAAAAAAAACCTCATAAAACCTTTTGGAATGTTGAGTTAGACCCTAAGAGCATCCCAAAAGGTGTCTAGGTTGTATTGGTATGGCCTTCTTTAAAATATATCTCCAAAAAGGCAGATTTTGAGGGCTACAAGCAACCAGGTGTGTGTTAGAGAGAAGTAGAGTGGAAGGGTTGAAGGGGTTGGTTTCATGTTTAAACCTAATCATTTTGAGTTGGGTTGAGTCATCACCACCTTTCTTGTCATCAGGTGGTATCAAAGCAGTAGTGATTAGATCTTTTTTTATTAAAGAGTTGCAAATTTGAAGAAAAGTAATTAGAAGTTGAAGAGACAAAACTTGTAAAGATGCCTCCTAAGAATGTTGGTGCTGGTAGAGAGTTGTAGGAGTTAAAAGAGAAACATGCCAAGCTTTTGGAATCTCATAATGTTGTGTTGGCAAGGCTTGTTTCCTTGGAAACAAAGAAGAGAAGAGATGAAGTTGAGAGTGAATCAGATGAAGAAGAAGAAGAAGATGATGAAGAAGAATATGAAGATGTAGATGAAGAATTAGGCCCTAAAGATCAAAGGATGGAAAATTTTCTCAAGGAAGTCAAAGGTGATTCACATAAGGTAAAGGTTGATTTGCCTATGTATGGTGGAAATTTGAATAAGGAAGAGTTACTTGATTGGATTGTAGCCATGGACAACCACTTTGAAAGTGAAGATATTTCTGATGAGCAGAAGGTGAAGGTAGCAAAGAAAAAACTCCAAGGTCATGCACTTCTATGGTGGGACTATGAGCAAGCTGAAAGGAGAAAGAAATGTAAGTCAAGGATAGTTTCTTGGGACAAGATGGTTGCTAGACTTAAAGGTAAGTTTCTTCCTAAAGATTATGAAGTTCAATTGTATAAGAGATTACAAGGTCTGAAGCAAAATGATTTAGATGTTAAGGCCTATATTGATGAATTATACAAACTAAGTATAAGGTTAGGAAGAAATGAAGATGAAGTTGAAAAAGTGGCTAGGTATCTAGGTGGCCTTAGATTCAATATACAAGATGAATTGGTTGTTGCTAACCCAAAGATTGTTGAAGAGTGTTTCCAATTGGCTATTAGGGTGGAGGAAAAGATCAAAAGAAGGCAAGATAAGTCTATTAGAGGTAGAGGCAATAATACAAGAGGGAGAGGATCATTCTCTACATCAAAACAGCCATATGAGGAACAAGAAGAAATAAAGGTAAAGAGCAAGGTGTTGATGCAAGAGGAGGTTTTAGGGGTTCTAGAGGAAAATTTAGTGGTGGCAGAAGTTCAAATATCTTTTAAGGAAGATGCTATAATTGCAATGAATTTGGGCATCCATCATACAAGTGCCCTAAAAATTTTGGGGCTTCATCAAGTGGAGGTGAAAGGAGGACTGAAAGGAGGGATCAAATAGTACAAGAAGAAGAGTGTGAAAGTACCAATTCTTCAAGTCATCTTGTTGCTCCTGAAACAGGTGAATCATTGATGATGAAGAAGACTATACTCCAGGCATCAAAGGAGAGGGAACCATTGCAAAGGAAAACTCTCTTCAAGACCACATGTAAGTGCAAGAACAAGGTATGCAAAGTTTTCATAGATTCAGGCTCTACAGACAATATGGTATCAAGTGAAATGGTTAGTAAATTGAATTTGCAAAAGATTCCTCATGAATTTCCATATAAGGTGTCTTGGTTGAATGAAGGGTAAACACTTTTGGTTAATGAACAATTTGTTGTTGAGTTTCAAAATGGTGGCTACAAGGACAAGGTAGTTTGTGACATCTTACCCATGGATTGCTACCACTTACTTCTTGGAAAGCCCCGACAGTTTGACAGGCATGCACTATATGATGGGAGAGAAAATACATACACCATAGAGAAGGATAGGAATACATTTACTTTGAATCCACTTGTGGAAGAGGACAAAGGTAAGGGTAAAGAGGCTAAGGTGATCATGTTTAGGAAGAAAGATTTTGCAAAAGTTGAGAAATAAAATGTGACAGTCGGTGTGAAGGTTGAATCAGATTTGAAGGATGAATTGATAGTGAATTGGCATGTTGATGTCATGGTAGGAACCATTGTGTGTCCATTGGTTGGGAGTAAGGTTGCAAGGAAAGTAGGATATGCAAGTATAGTGGGTTATGAGGACATTATGATGGTACATGAGGCAAATAAGACAAAGGGTTTGATGACAATGATGAGAGGACAGGGTGTTCAAGGAACTAGGGGTAGATACAAGTATGAGGTTGAGATAAAGGGGAAGATAGTCCAAGGAACTATTGGTAAGTGTTTGTTTGTAGGCATGAAGGTAGGAGCAATGTCAAGTTCTGATTGAGAAATAGTTAGCAGACAACCATTAGGTCTGATTGCAAAGAAGGAGTCATGTTCATGTGCAAACAAGGTCAAGGATGCAAGGCAGGGTACATGAACTCAGTATTTGAACCAATAGAGGGGATTTTCAAAATACAGAGTATGTGGAACTGAGATGGAGTAGGTGACAAGGTAGTACTCATGTGACATGAGTCATTTTTTAGGGGGGTTGTATGGTGTAGGAGCACCAAAGCCATCATTTGCAAATTTGAACTTTTGAAGGTCGCTAGGTTGAGTCTAGGGTGTTTTGGGGTAATTTGAGTCTTTTTGCATTAAATAAGGTCTATTGAGACCATTTCTATGTAAGTTGGGTCAGACTTGAGTCATTTGTGTTAAAATGTAAAAAAGTTGCAAAATTGTGAAATGTTGTCATATCAAAACTTAAAAAATGCAACTTTTAGGAAGTTGGAGGGTCATAGGAATTTGAAAAGCAGTTATATACATTTAGGTGGTTGATTTTTGATGTAATAAAGTATATAAATCCTATGAAAGGCTCGAGCATTGGTTGGTGAAGATTGTAAAGAAGTTTCTCTATCAATAACAACGTTTATTTCTACAATTTCTCTATAATTATGTACTTTCTAGGAATTGTACAACCCCATACAAACTATATTTTCTTTGAAACTCATTGTATCCTGTAGAGGCATGGACTAGCTCTCATTTGCTTCAAATTTGAAAGTATATCATTGAGATTTGTGGGAGATTTCTTCAATTTTCTGAGACAGTCTATGAAAGGGCAGAGTAAGGGTTTGATTGGTGTTAAATGGTGTTCTAAGTCATTTCACCCACTGTCATGATCTGTAACTCAGTGGAATGACTTATCCCATGGTAGTCTAGGTGTTCTCATGGTTTGGTGGTTAGAGAAAGCAGGTTGCTAGGTTTTGGGTGATTCCCTAGGGCAGAACAAAGTGTTTTCCAAGTGAAAATGGGGTGTTAAAGCAGGGTTTTGATAAAATGTTCAAGGAATTGCCTATGTAATGGTTGTTTGAGGTTTTGCGGGGTATTTTTAGAGTGTTGGAGGCATTGGTTGGGTTAGACAAGCCTGAGACATAAGACTTTCAATAAACCCTTGTTAATTGTATGCAAATTGAGTGTTTTGTGGTTCAACAACTTAGAGGTCATGGCTCTATTGAATAATGGTGGAATTTGAAGTTTTGCAACACAATTAAGGAATTTCCATTGAGTTTAGGGGTTAACTTGGTGTTTTGAGGGTGCCTCCTTTGGAAAAGAGGGTTGTTTGGGTGGTCTAAAAATAGGGGCAGTCATTGGTTCTCCCTATTGTTCCAAAACAAACCTCATAAAACCTTTTCAAATGTTGAGTTAGACCCTAAGAGCATCTCAAAAGGTGTCTAGGTTGTCTTTGTACGACATTCTTTAAAAGATATCTCCAAAAAGGCATATTTTGAGGGCTACAAGCAACCAGGTGTGTGTTAGAGAGAAGTAGAGTGGAAGGGTTGAAGGGGTTGGTTTCTTGTTTAAACCTGATCATTTTGAGTTGGTTTGAGTCATCACCACCTTGCTTGTCATCACTTGAGTCTATTCTTGTGCTTGTGTTTCTTCGCTTCCTACATCTCTCTGTCGTCTGATAGCTACCAACGAGGGTAAGAGTAACCTAGGATTATGTGTTGTGAATGATATTGTGATGGGTCTCTATCTCGTAAACCCGCTTCTAATCTAGCTTGAGGTATTTTCAGTCCCATTGAGCATGCCAAAACGAAATTGTTGACCTCGAAAGCTGATACTTAAGAGATGTAGTTCTGGTAAGTTATGAGGATGTAGGACTAAAATTTTATCCTTAAAATGACCTCTAGGATTTTAAAAAACTAACTCTTCATTTTAACTAATAGGGGAGAAAAGGGGAAGAGATAAAATAAAAAGAATACAAGTAACTATTTTAAGGCGATGTGCTAGAACATGTTAATGGTGTTTCACATCATACAACATATCATAATCTCAATTTTATGGTAATTTATAGAAGTTCAAAAGAGTGATAACAGGATCCAATTTTTTCTGTATGGGAAACTGAAACTATAAAATCTTGTTATGATAATCAACAACTATAATTTCTCAATGAAAACACATAGCATAATTATATTTTAGACAAAGGAAATAGAATGCACAATAGAGGCCAATAGAGCACAAAATTATGCATTCAATATTTCTCATATAAAACTAACTACTAAGGTCTGAGAAATTACATAAAAATAACTATTATCCTTCTAAGTATTTGGTGGTAAAATGATGAACAACCCTCAAAACAACACCACATAGGACTTAAATAGAAAAGCATCCCTTCCCGACAAGAGCTGTAGCAACATAAAAGATTCCCCCACATTTGCACTTGCAAGTTTCACCATCATGGTGACAATTGAAACAACTTGACTGGGCAATCATGAGCACCCCCTACAGGGGGTGATGATTCCATCTATCCCTCCACGATCTCCCTTTCCAACCACCCATGAGCCTAATTACTGAGAACTGATGATGAGCATTCATTCCTTAGGATGCACACGAGTTTATCACACATCGACCTCCACCATTTTCCATAGCGGACTTGCCAAAATTCTCATCCAACTATGCATCACATATCACTTGCGGTGCCTAGGGACCTCTTCAAGCTACACCAACTTGACATGTGGCTTGGGTGAAAGCAGACACTTAATAAAACACAAGCATCACTCAATATTTTTAGTTGGTGTGTGAAGCCACCACATGACAACCCACCATATTGCACTATAAGCATAGTCCTCAGATCTGGTGGCGATTGCGTGGCTTTGACATGTGGCTTTCCTCCATGCAAAATTCAAACTTAAGTGCAAAAACCATGGAAACTCGAAAGAAAAGGCATTATTTTTCACAAAGCATTGGAGAAGAACCATTCACAAAATAAGGGTGTGGTAGACAAAGTCTACAGGGTTCACTATCAACTCCAACAAGATCCTTGATCATTAATGAAGTGTAATTTCTTGCCTCCTATATCAAAGTTAGATATGGAAATATCCCATGTGTGTAAGGCTCACACATACCCCCCCAATTACTTCAGAGTTATGTGTTCTTCTAGCTCTCGGTTCCTTATGGTAAGATCATTTATCACCTTGCCTCTCCATTGTGTGACAAAATTTTCTTGAACCTTCATTTTATGGTTTCTCTTTGCTATTTCATCACTTCTCTGACTACTATGGGTGAAGGTATGGTCCAAAGGAGCCTAACAATTATGAAAGCCTGAAGAATGACCAATAAGTCTGGTATTTTCTTCAAAAGGGAAATCTTACCCCCTAAATTGAGGTGATGAAAGTCAATGACCTCACCCTCTCAGCTAAGTTTTCTAATTCTTGGAAGGACAACTTATTGATGTCAAGGGACTCTCTTTTTCGGTTAATGATGATCTTATCTCAACTGCTATTGGTCTCTCCCTAAAAGGCACCAATTTCCCCAAATAACCCAAGGGTAAATAATAGAAAGACATGGAAAAATTCTTGAAGAGGGGCAAGAGGATCAATCAACTACAAAATGGGTTTAACAGACATGACCTCCTGGGGGTTTGGAAGAAGATTGTAGAAGTGCTTATGAGGTATGTTACTCTTGAGGGCCAACACAAAAGGTTCTATTCTTAGCTGTTTTCTATGCTTAATCATTTTAGGCATAATGTGAAAATGAATTTCACTTTATTGATTATTTCCTCATTAGAGCAATCTATGAAAGTTGTGCTTAACAAAGGTAAGTACCTGCCTCTCCACCAAGGCTTAATATATCGTCTCTACTAGTTTAATTTGGCCCTTACTCTGACTATCTTTTGCTTCCATGAATTATTGACCCCTCCCTCATCCATGTGGGAATGAATTCATACTTGGCATTGTTAAAAAAATTGGCACTCCTACCTTGGTTGTTAAAAACACCCCCTCCCCTCAAGTAGGGAAGCTTGGTCCAACCCCCCTCATTCCTCTAAAGGAGAATCTTTGGTTGTTGATTCCCTTGTTTCCTCAGGAAAGAAAAAAGTTTCTTTTATGGAACCCATCAGATATCTATCTCAGAAGATTATTTTGGGTCTATTTGGTTCCCCTCCCCCAATATCACCCTTGAGGAACCCCCTATCAACTCCCCTCACTCCCATAGAATCTCTGTCATCCCCCTCCCTCTCCTTGAAATGAGGATTTACAATCCCAAGACACTATTGTAGATCCCCTGACCTCTTAGAATCCTCCCTCCTGCAAGAATTGTGCTTCTCTTTGTGACAAGGTTAACAACCTGTGCAAGGCCACCAATATCCAAAATGACATTCTTAAATGACAGCTTGCACAACTACTTACGACCAAGAAAAAGATTCAAACTCTAAATTTTATTGTTTTGAAAAAAGTTTCAGATTGGCCTGGAGAGGAGGCAGATGAGGAGCATTGAGACCTAACAAAAAGTATGACTAGTACTTTTGATAATTGGGTCAAGCTTGAGAAGAAGGTCAAGAGCTTAAAGGATGTGACCAGGTCATCTAAGGATCATTTAAAATTGGAAAAGGTGGTTGCCATCCTTCAAGGAAACCAAGACAAAATATTGTTTAATTTGTAGGAAATATCAGATTACAAAAAGGAGATTGTTAAGAACATGATGATGACCATTCAAGTTTTTCAACAAGAGTTAAGAATAGCTGCACAAAGATGGAGAGGGAAGACGCCTCTGCCGCTTCCCCTTCTTGCTCCATCAAGAAAAGAAAATCAAAAGAGAATGCCATGCCTGCCACTCTGGAGGAAAATGTTAAAAATAGTCCCAACGTTCTATCCTTTGAGGACAAGTTGGAGTTCCTTACCAAGAAATGAAAGGCCATAAAAGGCCTTCACCTCCTCGACGACCAATAATTGGTCTGTTTGTGTCGTTGATCTTGGTCTAGTCCTATTTGTGTGTCTACAAGTAGCTGGCCTTTTTGTTTAGTGCTTGTTTATTTTGGTTTTTGTTGTCTCACTCTTGGTGAGACTCCTCTCTTCTACCTCAATGACTTGTTTGTAATGGGTTTGGGACCTTCTCGCTTTATCTTATCAAAACTATAACTCACTCTAGTTCATATATGAGTCTATAGATCTTATTTGACTTGTAAAATTTAATGACACATAAAAGTAATTTGGTAGGGAAGTGACAACTATATCAAATGTGTCTTGACTTGTACCCATGTTTGAATTGGAGTGGTGTCTATAGACAATACTTTGACAAGTTGCTAAGAACTTATTGTCCTTTGGCCAAGCCCTTAGGTAGGCCAATTCAATAGCTATGGAACAATGATCGAAGCTAATAAGTAAGCATACAAGGATGTCTAAGATGATGCGTGTGATGATAATTGTACTATAGCTTTGTCTAGATGCTTTATGACAATGCTCTTCAATTATTCTTCAATGATGTGCAAATATATTAGGGCATGTCCTAACATACAACACCATAGTGTACACATTAACGCAAACATGTCTTAGGTTGACTTACAATGACTAATAAAAATACATCAAGCAAGATTTAAATTAAATTTTTTATTTTAAAAATTTAAAAATTAAATCACCACATAAAAGTTGCTTGGATCAATTTCACACTCGACAATAATTAAAAAATTTATATCAAAACTTAAAAATAAATGACAGTCAAAATGTATTAAAATAATATCATAAACCAATTTTCATGTAAAAATATGCTACTTATAAATTTGGTATTAGATTAAAAAAACACTAATCAAAATGATTCCAAAACATAAAATAAAAAGAAATTAATATAACTTAAATTTGATGATCATACAACCATATTTAATGATTTTTGTTTTTAATTGTTTTTAAATATATGATAGTGAACATTTTGAACAAATTATCAAAAATTATATAAAATCATAAAAAATATACATCTAATCTATAAATAGATTTTAAAATAAAATATTTTTACATTTTAAAATAAACTTCAAATGATAACCTTGGAAAATCGACCTGACAAATGAAGTTGACCATCCAATTTAGGCCTTGGACATGGGTTTGGGCATTACCATTTCTACCATTGCAAAACCCAACTAACAATTAACTGCTTTGCGAGTTGAGAAGCACAGTTTCCTCAAAATTCTGGGCGAGGACTTGATAAACAACAAAATGTTCTACACAGTTTAGTATAATTATCAAACCTTTTATGAGTGACCAAAGGAGAAACCTTCAGTCAACCATTTAGAAAACGACAATAGCTTTTGTCCCTTTTTTGGTGTTTTCACTACAAAAGTCCAAAGCAAACATTGGGAAAATGCACAAACCTCTCCTTCCCTGAAACTCCTTGTTTAGGATTTCGTAAATAATTAACGTTGGATTAAAAAAAGGGAAAAAGCCCATGAACCGTGTTTCAGGCATGTGCTCCGATCCTTCTTTAAAAGTGATGGGGAGAAATTAACTGGAAATCACCAGGTTGGCACCTATTCAATTTGAAGTTTACAAGGAGCCCAGTATTTTTTAATTTGACCGCTAACAGCCATAGCCTATACCACACGCACTCTCTTTTTACTGCATTGCTTTCACGGGCCCAACAAAGATGGATCTGCCATACAGGAAGAAGGTCTTCCTTCTTTTTTAGCAGCCTTAAAGTTCTGACTTATCCACAGATACCAGGCAAAGTGAGAGGAAACAAACAGCAGTAAGAGATGCAGGATCAGTCTAGGAACATCCCCTTTATAGGAACGCTGGAGCCCAGGCCAACTCCCGCCACCCTAGATTTACGTGGCAGGCATCGCAGGTTTGCAGAGCTGAACCGCTTAGAACAAGAGATCAAGCTTTTGACGGTAAGTAGCCCTCCTTCATTTAATCTTGCCTGTTAATTGTTCCCCTCTAACTTGTTAGCCCAATTCAATTCTCTTAGATTAGACCATTCTTCTAAGTCATTTTAAGACCCATTCCCTACTGCCCAATTCTATGCTTTAATTTAGCAGCAGAATTAGTCTCTGGTTTCATGGCAGGGACCATATTGGATACATGTTTCTTTTGAATTTTACTTCAAACCTAATAAGCCCAACAGCCGGGGCTATATGGTCAGCTGTTAGTTTCAAATTGAGGCTTGGATTCATATCATGGGCAGGAGAAAGTAGGACATGGCTGTGTAATGCTTGATCTCCATCTTCTGGCTGCAATGCCCATTCTTGGTACTTCTAAATTCAAACCAAAGAATAAGAGTTGACTCAGCACTCAAGCAATAAAAATGCAAATTAACTTGGTAAGGAGTTGAAATTTCGTTATTGGCTTTGATGTAAAGTCGATAATGTGTTTGAAAATTTGCAATAGCTAGTTAAAGAGATAATTTTGTTTGGAAGCCAAGTAATCCTCCCCTGAGCATCTGGCTCTGTATGGGAGGCCTTGCCTAGCGATCCCACAGAGAGGGTTTCCAGTAAATAGTTGTATGGGATATGAAATTTTCAGCTCCCTTATAGGCTGTTAGCGGTTTCCGCCTAAGCTTACCAAAAATAAAGATCTAGTAAACGCGTGTTCCCAACTTTCAGAGCACCCCTGCCGCAGCCGCCGGAAGTTTCCCTTCTAAACAATAGTCATTGATTTTCATAGGGTAAGGTTCCAAATTTTTTTCATTTTGTGAAGTAACTACATTCATGGGGTCAGCTGCAGTATAAAAATTGGAGTGATGGTGCCCTTCATGGGATCTCATTCTTATCCCAAAAATGACACACCTCCTTCCTGGTATTGGTTGGGCATTGATTTGATTTTTGTAATATCACTGAGATCATGGAGGTCGTTCAGATATTATTAGAGTTTGAAGTCGATTGATTTGTATCAAGGTCTTGTGGTGTAGGTTTATTTATTTTTTATACAAAAGACAATAAAAAATGATTTGGCAATTATTGAAACATCTGAGAGTGCCTGCAGCAAGCCTCAACGACAGTGTTCAAATTATGGTGGCAGTCAGGGAATGCACTAGTCAAATCAGAATTTTACCTGGAACGGCACCCCAGACTAAAAGGTGTATCTTGTGCATCGAAAATCTTCCAGAGACCGCACCTGGCTAAGCCTTGTCTTTGACCCCATTAAAATTTCTGGACTTCTGCAGTGCAGGGTCCAGCATGGCAGGGTTCATGTTGGAACCCGCATTGTGGTAGTTGCTCTGCCTTTAGGCTACACCTGCCAGACTTATGTCATAAGGTCCTTGTTAGCACTTTCCCTAATTTATTTAGTTTATTTATCTTTACTAGTTGTTGAATGCTATTATATTTTTTGCAGCAAGCATAAACACTAGTGCTCAACTTATGGAGGCAGTCAAGGAGTGCACCAGTCAAACATGGATTGTATCCACGAACAGCACCCTAGACCAAGGGGCATCTTGTCTGTCAAAATTCACCCAGTGACTGCACCTGGTCCTGCCTTGTTGTTGACCCCATTATAATTTCTGGGCTGCAGTAATGCAGGGAAGGGGGTAAGCATGGCAGGTTCCAGCTCCAAATCAGCACTGTGGTAATTGCCATATCTTTAGTCTATGCCCATGAGGCCTATGCCACACGGTCCTTGCTAGCCATTTCCCCAATTCATTTATTTTCTTTATTTTGAGTAGTTGTTCAATGTTATGTTATATTTTTAGCACACATGGCCTTTAACAAGCATATATTGAAATAAAATGTTAAGCTTGAGTTCTATGCCAAGCCATCTAGTACTTGAGGCTTGTGAATTACATATGAATTAGGATATCATGCCATTGAAAAATATAGGTTCGAACTGGTTGATAGTGATTGAGACATGAAGGTTGTGAGTTTATCTTCCAGTAATTATACTTACATGTGTAATCTCCAACAAATACCAAGTCGAGTTTGGTCTGAGTTCTGTCATAAATATGATAAAATTACATATGTGAAAATGCTCAAATAGGATGCTGTAGTAATATTTGGAAATAGCAATCATGTAAGACATGAAGAAAGTCACCACAATAACATCCTTGTAGTATAGAATGTGTAGGTCATGCAAACGAATATGGCATTAAAGATAAGCAACAGACAATTTTGAATTTTCTGCCTGCAACAACAGATCCTACAGATTTCAAATTTTCAGGTGCTCAGCAATACACAGGTTCTTTTCAGTAACTATTAACGTCCGGGAAGATTGGAAAATTAGGAAGGTTAAAAATAGATTCAAAGAACATAGAACCAGATGGCTACACACTGAAAACATATGCTTTACTTATGTCCAATCCATCATCTTTCTCTGAGTGGATTTTTTCTTTATGTTCTTCTAATTCTAAAGACATTTAAGAATTTGAATTTTCCCCTAAATCAGATGATTGTAAATTATAATAGTGAGAATCAACACGAAAGCAGCTGTTCTTTCAATGCCAATGGAAGGTTTAAGTAGTTAGATTATATTGTCTTTTTGCTGGTGAGAGCAGAGGAAGGAGCATTGGCTCAAGTTGTCATTCTGAGCTAGTGAAGGATATGATATGAGTTCTCTTACAATCCAACATATTCTGTTATGTAAATTCTGAAAGTGGAGTACTGGAATACTACTGAACTGTGTACAACTGATTCTGAGATGAGAGACTTGGTAATTCAATGTGAAGAGGACTTCCAACTTCCGACATATTTACTTCATCTACTCTGAACACATGTGGACAAGAAAGAATAGGAAATTCTCTCTCAACTGGACAGAACTAAAGTTATAAGCATAGCTGCAAGGCAGCAAAAGCAAAAAAAAGGTTAATAAAATATTGGCCAATTCCTTCCTTTTAATGCTAGAGCAAAAGCTAGCTGATTTTAAAGCCTTTTTATTTATGTTTCATTGTAGCCACCTGACAAACAATAGGAGTTGATGGAATCTCAATCTCAAAATATAAATTGGGAATACCTGCAGAGAACTAAATTTCCTTTTAAAAAGTGCTGCAGTCATATCATAAACCAATGAACTAGTTTTTGTTTCAAGACTCAAAATAGCTTATTGTTGAGGATGATGGTGTGTTACACCATCCACCAAGGTTCAAATCCCTTGAGGTGCAATTGGACCAGGTTCAAGTTATGGATGATTTGGATAGAATGAGTCCTCCTGCTCGTAGCAGCTTAACAAAAGGAGGCATCTGGTATAGGTGTATGCTTACTCAACATGTTGTGATCGACTTAAGGGCACAGATGCCAATATCTGTGTAATCCAAAAAAAATAGCTTAATTGGAAATTATTCACGCCACATTAATTTTTCTAATCAAGTTTCATTAAATCTACTCCTATTTCTTTCTCACTAGGAAATCTTCAATGGTTTTTGCTACATGGTCCCAACTTCTGAGCTTAAGCACCATTAACAGGCAATCATAACCTTTTCCTTGGTTAAAACGTTTGACATTTGTATGCAGGAAGAATTGGAGCAACTGGAACGTGCACCGGAAGCATCAACAGTTTGCCAGGAGTATGCCATTCATTTTCTTTAAGGCTACCATTAATTACTTTATTAGATAATTTGGACCAAATAATAGTTTTGTTACTGCCAGTCAGATTCTGATATGGACCTCTTTCACAGGGTACTAGATACTATTGAGAGCAGACAAGATCCCCTTCTTCCTCAGTAAGGAATACTTTGGCAGAAAGCTCATTCCCTCATCAAAATCAAAGTTTGAAGAATGATGAATTTCATTCTGCTAATCTTTTTTTTTTTATCTGCAGCACTGTTGGTCCAGAAAACCCTCAATGGAATCGCTGGTTCGAGGGAGATGCAGTCTCTCAAAGTTGCTGTTGTGGCCTATGATGATTTTCAGTACTCTGTCTGCTTAGAGAAATCAAATTCTCTAGTTGAGTGTTTTGTATAATGGAGAAAGCGAAGGATGTTTTTTTTTTCTGTATTCCTACAAATGATTTCGTGTGTTTCTTTTCTTATTCTACCATAAAATAAACTTTTTTCAGCTCTGCATACTTAATTTTTGCTCCAAAATTATATATACCTTCCTTTTTGTACTCTATTTATGTACCAAGGACTGGAAAAAGCAAAAAATGAAAGAGAAGATTTAAATAACCTGTCATGGTATCAGTGGGCTTCTAAAGTGTTGTACTTTGTGTATATGATGTCCACCAAAAAATAATTTCTACAATGAGAACCAATTCTTGGTTTTTTTTTTAAATGGATACAACTCTGTTACATAGATATTTGCATCTCTGCCCTTAAGTAGCTGGTTACAACAGAGTAAGTGTTCACCTATATCAGAAGTCCTTAGGCTAAGGGTTAAACCTGGCCCTCTCTATATCTAGTGTCTCTAGAAAGTTTCTCATAATTTTCTTCGTATGTGCCAAACAGTTATGCATCTTTCATGGAACTTGTAGGTCAAAAAAATGTGATTAATTGTATTGCTTCATCATCTGAGTTCTATACAAAGCAAAAAGGTGGTGTTTAATAATTGACCACCAACTGTTCACTGACTTATAACAAGATGTGATAGTACCTAATGTTCCTCCTCATTACTACATCGTGTTTGTTACTAGGGTAAGGGTACCCATAACTAGACTTGGACTAACACAATAACCCAAACAACCACTTGTTGAACTATGAGACATTTAATAGTTCACCAAGTACTTAAAAGTTCATGGACCGGGACATAGTATAATCTATTTCTTACATTATTAGGGACACAACCAATTGTTCACATTAGTGGAATGGCCTTACAAAACATTGAAACAAGGATAGGAACACAAGCTATCCATTCATGAAGTTGTTTAATAGGGACACATTGTCAACAATAGTGATCCTTTAACAAATGTGGATTATAACTTGTTGACCTTTGCCATTGATGTCAAAGGGGGGGAAAGTGAACTCAAAATGCTATATCTTTCAAGGGGGAGATATGGGTTCGATATGTGTTCGTGTGTGACCGGCTAGTTTTATGGGTGGCCCAACATTTTGATGTTTGCCATCAATGACAAAGGGGGAGATTGTTGAACAAAGGTTGTAAGAGGACTGATGCCAAAGTAGTTTATTGTGTCAAGGGTGTAAGGCTAAGTAGTACTTGAATTATCATTATATTCCCTTGTCGTATATGCATGCTAATCAATGTGGTTGCATACCTATTTGTGTTGGTACTTTTACTGTGACATCAATCATATCACTAAATCAAAAAGCATAGATTTTGAGTTTCGGAAGGTGGTGTGACTATTGTATGCTTGCAATATCATGCATGTATCTATTCCCTATGACAGTGGTGGTCTAGAAGGTTGTACTAGAATGTTTCAGTTCATAATTTATCAGGTTAAGTGTTTCTTAGGTCTCCCTTCTGGAGATGTTGTAGGCTTTGTGGTTTGAAAGGAGAGTATGTCTACACATGTTCTATATATTCTAGAGTTTTCAAAGGATATGTTCAGCATGCAAAAAGTTTAAAGCGACAAGGTTTTTTGTGCCTATCTGTCAACCAGTTGGCATTTGGGACATGTGTGGTAAGGGCTAGTAGAGTGCGGAATTCAAATCTTGCATGTGGAGCCAAGATAGGACCTAGTTAAGGTTCTTGTGGTAGCGCACAACATCATGTTCCTTTGGTGGCAACAAAATTTGATTTTGGATCGGCTTGTTACACGTTTCATTAATTTGAATTTAGGTTCACCTTATGTCGTCTTGGTTTTTTGTGGATCCCTAGCCAACATGCAAGAGTGTTAATGCAATGTCATGTATATATTTCTTTGTTGTGTAGATGCACAATGTGTAGGATGTGAAGAAGAATTAATGATACATCTAGTTGTTTAGGTCCTACCTTTAATGAAAGAGTGATTGAACCTATAGTAGGGAAAACAAAACCATTATGCATTTTAATCAATGCTTTCAATTGTTCATAAGAATCTTGGTAAAGTTCATGCACAAACAAGAATTCCTCGATGATCACATTCTCTGCACATGTGGGATCAATAAGTAATCCTTGTGCATGTATGTTATTGATACAACTAGCAATGTAGAGAGGGCCATCAAGCACATGTTAAGTACATCATCATTAGCGAAAGCAATGTTAGGCAACAAAGTGGTTTGGCCATTGCGAGGTTGAACGTCTATGAGACCGACCTATATCACTCTTATTATTATCATAATCACTTATGTCCTCAATCTTATCAATATTCATCACATCATTCTTGACTTCACTAGCTTTCACAATGTTAGTTGAATGATTTGGCATTGGATTGGTAATGATTTACAAATTTTGGTTAGGCAAGGCTACAAATTTATTCCCTTGATCATTAACACCACCCAACTAGATATGATTAGAAACAATGAGGTATTGAACTTGATGTTTAAGATGCTTGCATCGTTCTATATCAAGTCCACTTGTGCGATGATAGTGACAAAAGACATTTGGATTAAAGTGTGGTGGTCAAGGTTTGGTGGTATCCACTGGTTTTGTCACGTCTCAAAGTTTTGCTTGCATTTAATAAATGTTAAGTTATTTCAATATTTATGAAAAATGAAATTTATCAATTTGACTTGTGATAAATTTAAGATTTCATTGTCATTTGAAATATATATATATATACCGTTGCGGCTCTGCTGGTCACGAGTTCTAGTCTCCTCGGCCCAAGTGGTGGTACCGAGGGAAGGTTTCACGGCCACGCTAAAAGTTTAATGTGTGCACCTAGTTTATGGGGGTCGTACATCTCGATTCCCGCAAAATTTCCAATAAAAAAAAAGAAAAAAAAAATATATATATATATATATATATATATATATGATTGAATATGAAAGATGAATGTTATGATGTGAAATGGAATCTTTTCGTTTCGAGCATTGGTTAATGGTTACCAATGAAAGTCTACAAGTGCAAGTGTGTGATTGTGGGAACAGGTTGAAGACCAAGAACATAGTTGAGGTAGGAGTATTTAGCTAGATGACAATCGATAAGCATGATGGAATCTAGGATATGCCAACACCATTGAAAATCATAGCATCTCCATTGAACTTGCAATTTGGTAGAAATCATTTTTGCTTGTGTGAAATGTATGAATGAATAATTAGGTAAG
>VDFB02000015.1:604941149-605024069 GCA_007258455.2 Sequoia sempervirens | reverse complement strand
AGCTCAAACCTAAATCTATATTTATAACTAAATTTGTAACTCGTGGATCTGATCTAGCCACATCCTAAGAACAATCCAAATCAAATTGTGTCATTCTACTTCCAAAGCATCTAAGAAGTTGTGATTATGAGTTAGGATTAAAAAATTATGATTGAAATAATGGATAGTTATCCATTGATCATTGAAAACTAAGTACTTTTATTTCTTTTAATTTTTAGTTTTTTATTTGTGTTACACAATTTGTCACATTTCTAAATTAGGTTAATTGAATTGTATTAGTTGTTATATTCATTAAACATAAAGTTATTTAAGAGATTAATTTTATTTATTTACATATTGGTGAAGTCAATTTATCTTACACCCTCTAGAGTTTGGCCTTAGGGTTGTTCCTTATACCTTAGGGTTCAAATCTTTGTTTTGTGAATATTAATGTGCCATCTCAATTATAATTATGGTTTGAATCCACCCTTTCTTGTGCGTGTCAATTTATTTATATTTGGGATTGGTCCTTTGTTGTTGATATCTACTTGATCCCTTCCCAGCCACCTTTGCTTGTGCATCATCAATACATCTTTTTATCATGGATTCTCATAATTCATTGATATTAGCCACTACTCATGCCTATATTACAATTGTGGATATGTTTCAATGCTCTATAGTATCTAATCCTTTCATATTTGACACTCTTGTGTCTTTTTATCATGTAGATGGGTATATTTTTTATATGGAATTTTTGTTGTATCGTGCATATGTTTTTCATCTTTCATAGAGTCAATTAGTAATTTCCCTTTCCTCTTGCATACACTTGCTTCCCTTATTCATGAGTGTTATATTGCTTCTACGTTTCCTATGGCCAACGCTAGTGATGTACATGACCATACTAATGTTTTACCTTTTACACACCTTCCCTATACATGCTTTGATTCATGTGGATGATACTTTATCCCTAAACACACATGATACATCTAGGGGTCTTCTTTCATGAAATGATGTAGATAATAAGCATATCCTTTAAATATATCAAGATAACTCTCCTCCATGTGTTTATAAGAACCATCTTTTGTGACTCTAGGAACACTCTTGTCTTTTCTAATTTTGTATAGCATAGGCATACTTCAAACAATATGGCTATTGTTAATTGCTAACTCTATAATTAGTTTACTTGATTGTGATAATAATGTACTTTTACTCTATATGGATGCTTACTTATTTTATTCACTAATTCTTGTGTTCATTGGTTGAATTCTTATTCATAAGTCAGCATTCTTGATTCGATGCGTGATTTTGATGATGGCGATCACTCTTCATTGGGATTATGATTACAATTTTGTGAATTATTGAGTAATTTTTAGTATATATGTATTAGGGAGCTCTTTGTATGTTTTCTTACAATTACTTTAACTTGATAAAATTTGGTTAGTCCTATGATGATAGATTAGAGATCCATTGGCTAAATTTTAGTTATCCAAGTGTTTCTTCTATCCATTGTGACAAATTATGTAAGTGAAGCATAATTGAAACTTGAAGACACATCTTGTGATAATATTGATTGCTACTACCAATAGTTAGAATTATATGGTTCCACATTGTTGATATAGAATAACTTTATAATTGTTAGATGACTAATCATGATTAGATTGATATTATTTTTCTCTGTCATTTGTGATTGTTGCATCATGTTATATGTTGCATCTTAGGGATAGGATATTTTAATTTGCAAGACCCATGAGGTATTCAATATATGTAGATAACTCACCAACATGGGCCTTGAGTTCTTCTTTTGTCTACTCATCTCTACTCATTCAACCCAAGATGGTGGATTGTTGTCTCTTGAGATTGCTTCTCTCCCTCTTGTATTAGTAGCCAAATTTTATTATTTGCACCTAATAGTATCCTAGTTGCATATGTGCCCTTCCTTCTATGCTAGATTGTAGTTATTATTTGTGCAACTATGGCCCTTTTAGCACCAATAATATGGTACATAATATTCTATCTCTTTTTGGCCTTCATTAGGCCTTGAACCTTTCTACCACTTTTGAGAAGTCTTATGTGACATGTTTGTACGCTCATTCCTTCTTCTCAATTATGGATCTTAGTCATACTGATAACCCTAAACTACTCCCTATTATTGTTTCATGTGTATGTACTCTATGTGGACTTGGTTGTGGTGAAGGATAAGAGTGAGTCGGGCCAGGAAGTTGAGAAGGGACCCTTGTAGAAGTAGATGCTAGAGAGGAAGAAGGTAAAAGGGTCCAAATTTGAGTCATGGTATGTGATTGGGACTCAGAAGAAGAAGAAGACACAACATCATGAATCACAACTTCCTCATGTTTTGTAGTAGGTATTTAACCTTCTCCTTGTGATGTCAACTCTTGTTATGACATAACTTTCTACTCATCACCCTTTGTCAATTGTTTTAGAAAATAGGCTTTAGGACAAGAAAAGATGGGAACACATGGAGGAGAAGGATGCAAAGGAACTTGGACCTAAACTAGATGGGATGGTGGTGTACATTATCTTCCTCTTGATCAACAGATACTCTAGTCCTTATTATTTATAATTGTTTTGTATTTTTAGCCTTTTCTTCCTCCTCTGAGGCTATCAACAAAATGGAATCCTATAATGTCTTCCTTTTGGTTTTTCCCTTTGAAATGGAAAAAGATTCCCCCACTCAACAATCACACTTGGGCCCTTGGGGGATTACTTTTCATGGATGATGGTAATTCATGGTATGATTGATTAAATTGTCTCTTGGTTATCTCAACTAACACTTGATTTCTAACCTTAATAAAGAATCTTCTCCAATGGATAATGCATTGATGCCCATTGGTTGGTTGAAGATTTTTTCCCTATAGTAGGAATTTTCTAGGACCCTTCCATCTTCATGCATATTCTTCAAGACTTTATAAATATGGTAGCTTTTTATTAATGGGATTTTTAGGTGACAATAATCATTGATCCTTACTTCATTCTCATGTAAAAATGTTCCTAAAAGTCTTCTAGTGTTCCCTCATGGACAAATAATGAGCCAATAAGTAGCCCAATATTCCCAATGGGATCAAACCTATTTTTATCACATATTGATCCATGGAAAAGATTATCGTTTCTTGCTCAATTTTCTTAGCTTCTTGTGTGTTTGAGTATGATTATACTCAAAATTTAATATGGAAATCAATCCCAACCTTGTGATTATTAGTGATCAACTCTTGGATCTCCACTACTTTCTTAAAAACATTTGGTAGGATTATCTTATCATTGTGATGTCTAGGGAGCATGTATGGTGCTTTGTGGAATCCACCAACTCTAATGTGGGATATTTTTGAATTGGACAAATCAGATCCCCAAATTTTCCATTTATTGGGTTACCTCTATGGATAACCTTTTAGCATAATCATTTCCATGCATTTAATAACCATAAAATACAAAGGCATCATTGATCTAGTTTTAGTGTTTCTAACTTTATTTTAGCTCTAGTTGGGACTAATGATCATAAACTTTGTTTCACCCAATTGCAATGTTCCCACCTATCCAAAGCTTATAAAATTGACATGAAAACCTAGTAGATACACTAAATAGGAAGTCTTATGGAATCTTCTTAATTCTAATACATAAATTAATTGATCGTGCAATGTATCACTAATGATTATTGTATGATCTATCCTTTTGGAATCTTCAAAAGATAATATTAAATAATACATCTAAGGATATAAATCCTTGTAATTAGGAAAGCCAAAAACTCTACTCAAGAGAGTGATGGTTTCCTCAACATCTTATTTGAATTCTCTCTTATAAATGACCTTAGTTATCTTGATTGTTGTCTTTCTCCTATGTAGGAACATGTTGTCATTAATGAAGTTGGTAGTTGATGTTGTCTTGTTTTCATAATAATTTCATGTCTCTTTCATGTTGATTTCATCATATTGGGCACAGGAGGGTAGCCCAAGTACTATTTTAATTACTTATGAGTTGATATGCCAAATGATTTGGCCTACTGGCCCAAACACTTTCCTTTCCTTCTAATTGTAACTCTAATCATAGGCCAACAATAGTTTAGGAGATTGGAGAGATACTAGAAATATCGCAACCTAAACTAATTCTAACCCAACCATGTACCAAGATTTGAAAATTCTATCTCCTTTTGATGCATCTTCTATAAGAATTTTTGGGCATGCAAAATGCCCAAGTTTAATGTCTCTAATCTCATCCTATGGAGAGAACATCTTTGAGGTAGGATGGTAGCCCTTGTACTTGTACTTCATTTCTCTAGGTGGCTACCCTCATTACACATGTTCTTAAAAGGAAGTAGGGTATGGAAAGTCTTCTTACATTGATATTATGAGGAGAGTTGTGAAAGTTTTAATATATTAACAATTAAAGAAAATAAAATCACATTTAAATAGAAAATAAATAATTTATACCATAACACACGTGTACATGAGGAAAACCCTTTTGGGAGAAAAAACCCCACTCCAAAACAACTCAATATATTATTTAATAAACCACGATTAAAATACACTTGTAGAGCAACCCTTTAGGAATATTGTTGGTGTGAATAAGGTCTTTTACCTAGATAATTCCTAATAGGGGGATTATTCACATGTTAATTTTACTTAGGTCCTAGGTGACCTTCTAGAAGTCTTAGTTGTCTAGATAAGATCTTATTATATCTCATCTTTTTGACTTTTTTGTCAAGTTAGTTGTATCATAACATAGGATTAAGACACATGTCACAATCTTGTATAATCATGTCTTTCACCTTACCTTTATAAGAAATGCCTCTCATGTACATTTCATATTAAATCTTGCAATATTTCATCCATAATCAAGCAAGTTATTCTTACCATTCTCTCTCTTGTGGAAGAAATTTTGGTCTAGCAATTGTTCTTGGGGTGTTGGGAGTTCACCATTAACTCCTACATGGTATCAAAGCACCAATGTTGCAGATTCCTTCCCAAATCTGAGGAACATATCTTGGTTTGAATATTTTTATGGGTGCATATTTTAGTGTCAAGAACCTCATAGTTGAATCTAGGGCATCAAAGAAAGTAAGGTTTTCCTTTCATTTCGTCAAATTTTGTTATGTTTTGTCAAGTCTACAAGGGTTTCAAGTAGGGTTAAAGTTGCTAGATCCAAGAGATATCTAAATTTTTTTAACACTTTGGGCCAAATTTAACCTTTCCATCATGTCTAGATGACCCAAAAACCTAAAGATTGATTATCAAATTGTCAAAATCAAAGATTTTTGTTGTAGGCCCTCAAAGGAACTTTTTAGAAAATATCACCATATTTCATTTGTACACCTATATGGAATCCATATCGTACATATTCATACCATGCAAAATTATGTTATAGTTTGCAATCAACATCTCAAGAAGAATATTCTTCTCTAGTGTCATCCTTGCACATGCAATACTAGTCTAAGTACTTGGTTTGTCTCATATTTAGCGAGGTACAAATTCTTTTTTAATCAGTGTTTTTTATTAATAAAAAAATGGTTTTTAAATTTTAAAGTGTATCACCATATGTATTGTCCACCAGTTGTAGGTCGTGGTCACAGGTTTTAAACCCACGGTCACTTGCCCTAGTGGGAGGGGCTTTAAAGCCCAACAGTGCCAATGGGTGGCACGGGAAACCCATCACCGCTCTTCACCACAACTACCTAAGCAATGTCGCCACCCAAAGTAGCACATTTTTTTAAATTGCAAGTGCTCACATTCCCAATGGGTGATCATATTACTGACTAAGCACCAACCCTCAAGGCTTGATTTTGACCCCCTTATGCACAAATAGGGGCACTTTTTCAAAATGCTATAAATTTTTATCCAAGAGGAAAAATTATGAAAATAAAATATTTCTAGAAAGTTGGCTCTGTGAATTTCCAGTGTTATAGGTTATTTCTTCAAATTTGATTGTTTGATGCCTATTTTTCAACTTGAATTCAAATCTTATGTTTCAACCTCCAAGCTTGTAACTTTTTTCTTTGAACTCTATTTTTATCGGTTATTATGGCATCAAGAAGGTATCCATGAGCACTTCAGGTTTATGCATGTACTTTTTGCATATTTTTTTCTAGATTTTCAAATTCTAAGTTTGAGTCCAAATTGGTACTTTGGCATATCTTGTTGTATTTGTAAAAAAAGTGGCATTTTTTTTTCACAAAGGGGTTATTTGCTTATATCGTGAGGGTAATTTGTTGATCCTCTACTTTACTTTCTAATTTTATCATGGATTTTCCAATATTTGTACTTCTTACTCCATATAACTATCATGAATGGAAACCACAAATGGGGGTTTTATTATTAAAATTGAAGTTGCAAAGAATCACACCTTTCATAGATCCAAAACCCACAAGAGCTACAAAAAAAGAAAATGGTTTGATAGAAGGGATGAAGTCCTTGGTACTCTAATCTTTTCCACTTCTTCAAATCTTAGATATCATGTTGCATCTTGTACACATCCTAATGAAATTTGGACTAACTTAAAGAGTCTCTTTGGTAAGCCCGATAAAATGAGGAAATTTAAGTTGGAGAATGAACTTATGAGTCTTAATCCTTCAAATTTTGATAATAACCAAAACTTATTCATTAAGCTCAATTATTTTAGACTACAGTTGTCAGACTGTAAGGTCACCAAAGAGGATGAACAATTGAGTATTTATATTCTTGCTAAGTTAGGTCTTGATTAATTAGTTTTTGTTTCTATATTTTATGCTACTATGGATGCCCTAGACAATCCACACAAAATGCCTTCTCTTGATAGATTTGTAGCTCAACACACAAGGGAACAAGCCAAGTTAGCACACATGTGAAAATTGAAACCTTCCAAAATACATGATCTTCTTGCAAAAGATCAAAAGGCTTCATGTGGCAAAGGAAAGAAGCAAAATAAGGACCCTGAGTCTAATGAGAAAGGTAAGGATTCACCTTCACAAAGCACTCCTGAGTCCACTTCCTCTTCCAAAGAGGAATCATCTAAAAATAATAAGTTGAAATGTGCATATTGCAAAAGGCCGAGACATGATGAGTATAGGTGTTATGATAATAATAATGATAAATTAACCTACCTTCAAAAAAAAAAAAAATTATTGCCCCCATCAATGTCTTCTTCTTATTCCAAATATATCAATCTATAACAGCTTCATCATCATAGTCGAGGACTGTAGGAGTTACAAATGGACTACACAAAATGAAAGGACAAGCACTCTTAGCTTCTACATGTCCTTAATCTAGAAGGTGGCTTCTTGATTCAAGGGCATCTCATCATAATGCATCATTATGAGAATATTATCTTCTTTTGAGCCTTGTAATTCACCCAATATTTTGATGGTTAACAACACATATATGGTGTATGGGAAGGGTTCTATTTGCATTGGAGAATGCACTTTTAATGATGTACTTTATGTTTCTTTTCATCTAATCTCCTTTATGTTTATGAAATTACCCATAGTGGACAAGGTAAAATTGTTGAGTTCACTCCTAATAGAGTATACATAAGGGACTTGGAGACTAGAGAGATCATTGTTATAGAGATGGTTGATCATTCATCTTGTTTGTATTCCTTTCCCATCTTTCTTTTGCTATTGATAATGTTCCTTTGACTAATATTCACACTCATTCATCGTGTGAATCATGTTTGTGAGGAGAAGTTTGGTCATATAAACCTTGGTATTTTAGAGATTAGTGATGAGCTTCCTACTCCTCCACCTCCCACCTCTTTAGCTTTCAGTGCTTCTATTCAGTAGGATGATCATATTTTTTCAGATCTTGCCTTGTGGGATGAATATTTGACAAGGATTTCTAATTTATTTGTGGGATCTCATATTGTAGATTTTGAGGACACACTTGAGGGGTTTATCTCATCTTTGATAATACTTTCAACATAATTTTTATCCTATTTATCTTGTCTTTGGAGATTTTCATTCATGAGTTTTCTCACTCCATTTATTTTTCATGTTTCTTGGTTGAGTTTTATCATGATTATGTTGTGGTTTCTTCGAGCTTGGAGACTCCTAATCAATTTTCAGAGGCGTACATTTTGATACTTCATCATCCCTTCCTTCAGTTGGACATGGAGTGGCTTCTTCATAAACCTATGGATTTGTTTCTTCCTAAGGGTAGATGTGTTGCTTGCAAGCATTGGATCATCTTTTGTTTCCAAGCATTCTTCATCTGTATTGTAGCTTTTTCATTATGGGGGGATATTGTGTCTCTCTTTTTCCCTCTTATGGGGGAGTCATTAGTTGTAAATTCATAATGGATGCAGTCCTTGGGGTATCATTGATTTCTTCATACATCATCCTTGTTTTTTATTTTCTTTTTGGAGAGGAGTTTTTTTCACTGGGTTTCCTCCTTTTCTCCATTTGTGAGAGACACATTGTAAATGGGTACCTAACATGGCCTAGTAGCTAAGACCCATAATAATCATTTTCATGTTTTTTATCTTTACATAATAATCTACTCCCTAAGTTGAACTTAAGGGGGGGTGTTGGTCTGAATAAGGTTGTGTACCTAGCTAATTCCTAGTAGGGGTTTTTATTCACATGTTAAGTTTACTTAGGTCCTAGGTGACCTTCTAGAAGTCTTAGTTATCTAGATAATATCTTATCATATCTTATATTTTTGACTTTTTTGTCAATTTAGTTGTCTCATAACATAGGATTAAGACACATGTCATAAATTATTTTCTAATCCTATCTCTCACCTTGCCTTTATAAGCAAGGCCTCTCATGTACATTTCATATTCAATCTTGCAATCTTGCATCTATAATCAAGCAAGTTATTATTGGAACTTTCTCTCTTGTGGAATATATTTTGGTCTAGCAGTTGTTCTTGGAGTGTTGGTAGTTCACCATTAACTCCTACAAATATTACCAACCAAAGATCTAGAATAATTCTTACAAATTTAATAGTATATGCAAAACTCTACAACCAACCTCCATCTCGAGCACCTAATATATAGGAGATGTAAAAATAAAAATCATCAAATGGTAAGTAGAAACTTGTGAGCTTAAAACACCTAAAAGTGGTGTCCAAATTATCCCCCATTCAAAAATCACTTATGATATGTCATAATATGCATCATAATTTGGTCCAAAGGAGTAACTCCCCTTTATAGCTCTTTTATTCATCCAAAAACTTTTTACATTTCCTATGCAAACTTTTGGAGGCCACAATTTTTTATTTGGTTGGCTGATTAGACTATTTTAAATTGAAGTACTTAAAGAGATATACACAACAACCACCTTTGTAGGTGGTACTAAGTAACCCGAAATTTCTATTTTGACAAAAAAATAACCCTTGTAGTATTAGAAAAAGTATCCCTTTTCCTTACTTAATTCAGAATAATTAATGATAAATAAGCCTAATGTTGCCTTGATTTAGTGTTGTAATGTGTTTTACACATTCACATTAAGTCTAGGACCCTTTTTAATAAAATGGACTTAATGATGCCTTATTCAGGGTGTTGTAAAGTGTACCTTTAGACTTTCACACTAATCTAGGGCTTTAATTAATTAATTGAGATTAATTGAGCTTAATTGGCCCCTTAAATTCAAATCCAAGCCTAATTAATTGTATTTTCTAAGGGATAAATCCTGACACTCATTAATAATGTTTCACAACACTTAATTTTGCAAGGTTTGAGTCCTAGGCTAGTGACCTAGGACCCATTCGCCACTTGGAAAATGGTTCCTTCTAAGGTCCTAGGATCCCCTTTTCACATATTATTTCATATCCTTGAAGCACGTCCTAGTTGAGTGTGTTAGGACCCATTCGCCCTATGGCGAATGGTTCCTCCTTAACTTAGGAAACACCTTTTTGAACTTATTCTTAGTGGGATTTTGATAATTTCAAATCCTAGATCTGATGTCGGCTTGTGTTATTTGAATTTCGGGATTAAATCTTAAGTTAAGTATAAATATAAGGTTATTTCACTATGTTTTCACCTAGAAGACTTTCATGGGATCAAATAATCTTCACAAGAGCATTCAAGAGCATTTCAAAGACATTCAAGGGAAGATTATTGAAGTTTACTACATCAATCAAAGGTCATATCATCATGTCAAAGGCATAGTGCATCATGCATGTTGTTGAGCTTATGTGTTGATGTAGCCTTGAAGATCCAATTCAAGCATTGTTCCACATCCAAATTCAAGATCAAGATCTACATTTCCAAAAAGCCACTTCATGTTAGATTGTTGATTTATCTTCCAAGACTTCATCCAAGGTATCATTGTTTAATGTTTTATGTTCATCTTTCATTGTTTCATCATAAGTTTAATTACCTAAACGAGGTTTGACCAAGGCAAACCCCTATTCCCTAACAATCAACATTTTTTCTTCTCTCTTGATGTGTGATTGCAAGTTTTAGATTGAAGATCAAGTGGAGAACAAAAGTTGCAAAAGTTGTCAAGATTGCAAAGTTGTGAAAGTTGTCATCTTTATTGCAAGATTACGAAAAGTACTCTACATAATTTATTTCCGACTTTCAAGAGCTAAGCACCTGGGATCTGGGAGTGCAGACATTGAAGAATAGGATCTCAAAACTGATTTTCCAGATCCCTAATAGGGACCCATTTTCCACTGGGTGAATGAGTCCTCAATGAGCCCCAAAACAACACTTTTTCAACAAGGTACACATCATTTGAACATCTAAAAACATTCCCACTTGTTGTAATAATAGTTAGGTTTGTTTTCTGATTGTTATTTATGCATTTTACCTCTCATAATTGAGTGAAACATCTGGTAAAAAATGTAGGTGAACCCATTTGATCAACCACACATTTGGGTTTACCCCCCTATTTCTATGTTTCATTTTGGTGAACCTAACTACTTGAACATTGTAATTTTTTTATTTTGGAGTTTCTTTTCATCTTAGATTAGATATTGTATTTGTTTGCATTGAAGTAGATCTAATTTAAGGTGTCTTAGTTTGCATTCAAAATTTGCATTTCATATAGGATTTTAGAATTGCATTTTTTGCATTCTTTAAATCTAAAAAATACAAAAAAATCAGTCATTTTGCATATCATTTAGATCATATAAATTTGCATTTGAAAATCAAAACAATATTGCATATCAAACTAGGTCTTGTAATTCATTATTTTGTCACATTTTCAACTTGCATTTCACATTACATTTACAAAAATTTGAACTTGAAACTTACTCTAGCAGACTTGAACCTAAAAATTATTAGAAAAGGCTTAAAAATCTATAAAAATTAGTTTCAAAACCCTAATCTAGGACCATTCGCCCTAGGGCGAATGAGTCCCTGATCAGACCTAAAACTATATTTCTGGAAATTAAAATCTTTAGTTTTGTGCTTTTAGATCTCCAATTCAGTTTGTTTAATTTATCTTTCATTCATTTAATTAGATCTAGCTTAATTTGGTTCATTTAGTGCATTGTCTAAATTAAAAATTGCATTTACAATATTTCATTTTCAGATTGTTGCATAGTGTAATTAGCAAATTTCCTTGTTTAGAATATGAAAATTGCATTCTAGGACCTTGCATTGCATTTCAAGCCTCTTTCCATTTTGGGTTTGCACATTAAGTTTGTAAAATTTGTATGAGCTTTACAACTTGGTGTCCTATTAGCAATGCTATTGTTAGATGTAGTTCAAGGCTCATGTCATCCTGCGATATACCATTTGTTGTGGATCTTGGGTTTTCTAGCTCCCTTCCTAATAGTGTTGATAATCAACCTTCTATGGATCATAGTATGCATACTTCATTTCCCATGACTTCACTACCTACAACCAATGTGCTTAATGTTAACAATACCATCCCTACCATCACTAGTTCTACTCAAGCTTTGGGGTGTACTCAAAGCCAAGGTGGAACTTCAATTCCTCCTTCTATAATACCCATTTCCATTCCTACATACACTAGTACTCAATCTACCACAACCATTCAACCTACTAGCAATGTGAACACTTCCTTAGGTATTTCCACAGGGAATCCTTCTAGCTTTGTGCATTTGAACACAATATCTCCTCAACCATCCACCCTCGCAAACTTACAATTCACTTGCCCTTCGCATACATACACCACTTGTTAGGGTTAGAAAGAAGATATCTAGCAGTTAAATGCATATTTGATCAATAAAACAGAGAAATAAAACACATAGAAAATTATAGCACAAACAAGACAACACAGAGAATTTAACGTGGTTCACCCAATCCGGGCTACATCCACAAAACCGCAGCCATCCAATGATTTTATTATCCAGTGCAAAACTTATTACAATCTCGTGAATAATCACCTTTTTTCTACACACTCTAACCCCCATCCCAACCCCTTATAACAAGCTTTTAGAAGCTTCCAGAATTAGGGTTTTTACAAAGTCATTTTTTTTCTTTTTTGGTGATTTTTCCTTTTTTGATGATGACGCGAAAAAAAATGAGAAAAAATATCTCGAGGGCTGCCACCCCCAAACCCCTGCCCGGGGCCCGGCCCAGCCTCAGACCCCAGCGAGGATACATGTCGGGGTGTAAAGTATAGCATGATCAGTTGCCACATACCAACACCACTCCACCTTATTCCCCTCCACCTTACAATAACAATGATGCTATCCTTAACACACTTATGCAAACCATGTCATCCATTCAACAAAAAGTTGAAACCCTCAATCAAAACAACAACGGTCAACCTTCACAATACATCAAAACCAATTTATTATCCCTGAAGATATTGAGAGCACAAATACCACAAGGTATAGAAGTTCCCCAATTAGAGAAATATGGTGGGAAAGGAGATCTTGTTATCCATGTTTCCGCTTTTACAATCCTATGTAGTGATTTCATCTTCGAAGATAAACTTTTGACTAAACTATTCCCTAGATCCTTGAAGGATACTGCTTTAGAGTGGTTCTCTTCCTTACCAAATAATTCAATTGGTTCATTCAATGAGCTTTTTGATGCCTTTTACAACCACTTCCACATTCACATGGGTCCCAAGATGACCCTAGCCGATTTAATGACATGTAAACAAAAAGATGATGAGAAAGTGATTGATTTCATAACAAGATACCAAACACTTTATTCACAAGTAAACATTAAGATTCTTGATGCCAACCTTCAACAAATGTTTATTTCCAGCTTACAAAATAAACTCTGAAACAAACTTGAGATGTTGATATTCTCGTCCTTTACACAGTTATGTACAACCCTTTGTGATTATCAGAATACGACTTATGGTCATGAAGCAAAAAATCCCCTTAGTTGTCCTAAAAAGTTTCAATCCACAACTCAAAATAATTACCAAGCTTTCAAGAAACAAAATAGGGGCTTTTTACAACTTAACTCCCCTCAACCAAGTCAACAAACTAATAACCAAGTGGCTGCTATAAAGACAACAAATACTTTTTCCTTTGGGGATAGGAATATAAATTTTGCTCCTCTACCCGATACCCTTCATAATATCATGTTACAACTTGTTGAAAAGAATATGCTTTCCTTACCTCCTTTCAAGGAGCGTGATCCTAATCTACCATTGCCAGCAGGCTTTTGAAAAAACTCTTATTGCCATTATCACCGATAAAATGGACATGGTATGGAATATTGTAATTGTCTTAAACATCTTGTGCAAGACCTTATTGATAATAATCAACTTCTAATTGGAGGTGTGAATGATCAAGGTAAGAATTTTGTAGCTCCTCCTAACCAAAATTTACAATTTTTTACAAATCCCATGCCAAAACATACTATTTCATTTGTCAAAACTAGTGAAACAAAGAATGATGTGATGAATGTTGACACAGATGATGAAAACATAAAACATGACAATGAAGAAAAAATGATTAAAAACATTAGCATTAATTGAAGCTAAACCTCGTAAGGGCTCAACCAAAATGCCTCTTGATATTGCTTTCTCACAAAAAGAGATACTTAAACATGCACCCGATGGTCCTCTTTACATAGCTAGAAGAATCAATAACAAGCCCACTAATGGGATATTAATTGATCTCGTTTGTGGAGAGAATGTGATCACCAAAGAATTCCTATTTGTGCATGAACTATAACAAGATACATATGATAAACCGAAAGCATGAACTATATCAAGATGCATAATGGTTTTTCTTGTCCTATGATAGGCTTAATAGATCTTCCTTTAAAAGTTAGACCGAAAACATTAACTGTCTCATTCACCATCATCTCGCAATCAAACCAATTTCGTGTGAAGTTAGGCTACCCATGGCTTCACTCCATGAATGCAGTCTCATCGATTGTGCATAAATGTTTAAAGTTTCCCTTTGACAATGATATCTTTACTGTGCATCATAGTGGGTTTAATCCTATGTCTTCCCGAGGGAACTTTTCATTAGATTTCTTTCAGCACGAGCCTATTGAACCTATTAGACCTCGTGAGGAATTTTTTCAAATCCTATCAAAAGAAAAAGGCAAAGCGTATAGCATAATTATCCCTTAGAAACATGCCTCAACCCTTCATTGAGCCACCTATCCTTGAAAAAACAATGATCAAACGAAAATTCCTTCCAAACATCCAAGAGTAGTCTATGACAAAACCTTCTACCATTTCCTACAAGAGACCATGAGACAATCAAAACAATCCCGTTGTACCTCCTAAAATTAAACAAGTATACAAAGATAAAGAGAAAGTGGTTGAACAACATCCTATGGTTCCTTCTGTTCTTTCCCCAAAGGAAGAAAAGAAACCTATGGTTGACAAACCTGCTCTTACACAAACACAAATTGACAACAAATTGAAGCGAACCTAAAATGCTAGAGAGCGTAGGCGTAGACATCATGCTATTGCTCGTATGTTATAAAATCAAGAAGAGAAGAGAAACGTAGAAAATCAAAATCTAAACTTACCTGAAGCAATGCATGATGACTCTATACCCTCTCTGCAACATAAACAAGAATCTTCCATGGACATTGTCATCCAACCTCCTGTTGCGATTAATCTAGATGATGACATTGACATTGCAAAGATTGATGAACAAGTGCATAATGAGTTGAACACATTGTTTTCCTCTTCTATGAGATTGAATGATAAATCTCCTAATAAGAGTGTTGAACTTGGTGCTTCCCCTAGTTTGGCACTTGTTGTCTTCCTTCTATTTATATCGACTGAGATTGGAATGCAGATGACCTACTATAGGTTGAATCACATGTGCCTTACTAGTATTTTGCTTTATTTGCTTTATGTGATTGCATGTGCATAATGTGATCCCCCATACTGTTTTGTTTGATGTATCTCTCTCTCTCTCTCATTTTTGTACATTCCTCTATATGTATCTACATTCTTCTCTATGTCGTAAACATTTTATCTTTTCATTTGTCTTGTCTTTTCCTTTTGGGGATGACGCAAGGTGTTGAGACATTTAGGTCTCTTCCATGTTGACCCGAAGGATTTTTCCTTTTTTTCACTCTCTTTGTGTCATTCTTCTAGTTCTATGAGTATTTGGGGAATGATGACAGTTCCGAGCTCTATAACAACATTTTAGAAAAGATATACTAACCCCAAATCCATAGATCCCTTATGTATTTTTACGGGAAACCCCTCCTTCCTTTTTCATGAAGTAACTTTATTTCGAAAACATATGACTTGGCATAGGGTTTTTCATGGAAATTTCCCATGTTTAAGGAGAAAACATTGGCTACTTTAAAGCAGTTGCTCACAACAATGGCATTAGCAACCACTTTAAAGTGGGGGCATACATCGATAACATCTTTCGACATTTTGCATATTTCATGGTGTGATGTTCTTTTTCTTGCGATGCATCTTTTTCTTGGTGGTGTCATTGGGTTTGATGTCCTCCAAGAATGTGATATTTCTAAGTGTATGATTTCCCTTAGTGGCATGATGGGAAACGAGGCATCCTATAAGTGGCAATCTGATATTCTTGACTTGTCCTCTCTTGGAGACATTAGGCACAATGTTCCCTAAGAAGAAGACCTTAAATGAAGCAAGATCCCCTTGAACAAAAACCTATAGACATAATATTCATAAGCATTTAGCATTGTGGTGCCTTATCAAAGTTGTCAGGAGGATAACTTTGGTATGGTATGGGAGGCTAATATGATTCTTTCATTTGCCACCATTTTGGGATACTCACCTAGTGGATGGCCTGAGGTTCCACTACCCCAGAGTGAGCGCGCGCGTGTGTTGTTTGCATAGTGGACATCGTGTTTTGCTTGTGAATGCTTTTGAACAAACAACCTAGACCTAGTCCACATCGTGTCAAACAGATTGTCTAAGCTTGATCCTTTTCTCGGACAAACATCCACGTTCCACATTGCGTTGGAACAGTCGAAGCTTGATCCTTTGTTTTCCTTTGTTTTTCTTGGTCTTTGATAAGGTATTATTGTGTATCTTTGTCATTGCTGCATACATAGGTATCTTGAATGTCTATTTTAGTGTGAGTTTGTCATGGGGGAAAAATATCACTAAAGTGGGGGGAAAATGTAGTAGTAGAAAATGCATCCATTTTCCTTTATTCAAAATAAGTAATGATAAATGAGCTTAATGTTGCCTTGATTTAGTGTTGTAATGTGTTTTACACATTCACATTAGGTCTAGGACCCTTTTTTAAAAAATGGACTTAATGATGCCTTATTTAGGGTGTTGTAAAGTATATCTTTACACTTTCATACTAATTTAGGGCTTTAATTAATTAATTGAGATCAATTGAGCTTAATTGGCCCCTTAAATTCAGATCCAAGCCTACTTAATTGCATTTTCTGAGGGATAAATCCTGACACTCATTAATAATATTTCACAACACTTAATTTTGCAAGGTTTGAGTCCTAGGCTACTGACCTACGACCCATTCGCTGCTTGGTGAATGGGTCCTTCCTAGGTCCTAGGACCCCCTTTTTGCATATTATTTCATATCCTCGAAGCCTGTCCTAGTTGAGTGTGCTAGGACCCATTCACCCTATGGTGAATGGGCGCTCCTTAACTTACAACACCCCTTTTTGAACTTATTCTTGGTGGGATTTTGATAATTTCAAATCCTAGATCTAATGTATTGTGTTATTTGAATTTCAGGATTAAATCTTACATTAAGTATAAATATAAGGTTATTTCATTATGTTTTCACCTAGAAGACTTTCATGAGATCAAATAATCTTCACAAGAGCATTCAAAGCATTTCAAAGACATTCAAGGGAATATTATTGAATTTTATTGCATCAATCAAAGGTCATATCATCATGTCAAAGACATAGTACATCATGCATGTTGTTGAGATTATGTGTTGATGTAGCATTGAAGATCCAATTCAAGCATTGTTCCACATCCAAATTCAAGATAAAGATCTACATTTCCAAAAAGCCACTTCATGTTAGATTGTTGATTTATCTTCCAAGACTTCATCCAAGGTATCATTTTTTCATGTTTCATTGTTTCATCATAAGGTTTAATTACCTAAATGGGGTTTGACCAAGGCAAACCCCTATTCCCTAACAATCAAAAAAATTTCTTCTCTTGGTGTGTGATTGTAGGTTTTAGATTGAAGATCAAGTGGAGAAAAAAAGTTGCAAAAGTTTTCAAGATTGCAAAGTTGTGAAAGTTGTCATCTTTATTGTAAGATTATGAAAAGTACTCTACATAATTTATTTCTGACTTTCAGGAGTTGAGCACCTGGGATCTGGGAGTGCAGACATTGAAGAACAGGATCTCGAAACTGATTTTCTAGAACCCTAACAGGGACCTATTTGCCACTGGGCGAATGAGTCCTCAGTGAGCCCCGAAACAACACTTTTTTAACAAGGTACACATCATTTCAACATCTGGAAACCTTCCTACTTGTTGTTATAGCAGTTAGGTTTGTTTTATGATTGTTATTTATGCATTTTACCTCTCATAATTGAGTGAAACATCTATTCAAAAAGGTAGGTGAACCCATTTGATCAACCACACATCTGGGTTTACCCCCCTTTTTCTAGTTTCAACCCTATATCCTAAAAAATGAGTTTTTTTAAATTTTATATCCAAAAATCATACTTTTTTTAATCTTAACATTGGGAGAAAGGTTGAGACACATTTCCAAACATTGTACCACATGTTGAATGCCTTGAAAAAGAAAAGGGATTATCCACAAAATTCATCTAATTAACAAAGATTTAAAGGCCCATAGACTCATAACACCACCTAAATTATTTGTGCCCGTTGGCTTTGTCAATGCCTCTGCAACATTCTTCAAAGTGTAAATATTTTACAACATCACCCTTCTATCCTCTATTGTATCTTGAAGGTACTAGATATCAATATGCTTCGTTCTCACATGAAAGGTTGGGTTCTTTGCAAGAAATATGGCACTCTGTCATTATGAACCATAATGGATTGTAACTCTAGCCCAACATTTGAACATAATATTTTAAGCCAAATTCCTCCCTAACAAGTGTTATTTTCTTACATGTACTTTTTTTCTATAGTGGACAAAGCAACTATAGTCTTTCGCTTACTCATCCAACTAATTGCACCACTAAACATAGTGAAAAATATACATAAGTGGATCTTTTGTTTTTGATATCTCATATCCAATCTAAATCCATAAATCTATGAATTCAAATAGATGTGTCTCCCCTATAGGATAAACATGATAGCATAATTAATACTATGAGATACCCCACAAATGCCTAAATACCCTCTTTACTACATCCTAATTCCCTCATCTAGGATTAGCCATAGATTGACTAAGGACTTCCACTACTTGGAAAATGCTTGATCTTGTATAAACCATAACATACATAAAATTACTATTTGAAATATCATAAGGTACTATACTCTTATCCTCCGTCTCACTGGGATAAAGACATTGGTTTGCGATTGGATTTATCCCCCCATCATCCTTAACACACTCAAAATACATCAATCTACACATCTTTTTAGTTTTATTTGTGTGTTTGTTTCAACTGACATGTTTGAATGTACATAACAATATAAGGTGTTATTATAAGCACATTCTTAGAAACTTTTTCTTTTCCTTCACCATTAAAACATTAAATCTGAAAATATTTCTTTTGCTCAATTACAAATGGAATCAAAATCATCAAATATTGTACATGAACAATGAGATTAATACCCAAATTTCTCTAAAACATCATAAATTTAAAATTATTGTTATTTCTAGGATTTTCTATACAAATAAGGGTTTGATATAGATATTTCCCAAGCGCAACATATTCTGCAAAAATATTTAAACTTTCATAATACCCTTAATGACAAGCCAAAGGGGTATCATGAAAATATCTCAATAATTTATCCTTAATCTTGGATCTCGGTAACAAGAAAATCATGTTATTATAGTAAATCAACCCATCAACCATTATGTACCTACTATCTTCCACCAACTCATCTAGAATATTAGAAGAAAATGAATCTTTGGCATACTCTAAAATTATCAAAACCTTCCAATCAACAAAAATAGTGAACAAGGAACATAGAGTGGGCCTCCTAGAAAGGGCATCAACCACTACATTTTCTTTTCTTTAATGTACTCAATTTCAAAATAATATTATTATAATTTACTTACCCAATTTTTTTTGTGGTCATTCAAGTCTTTTTGATTCAATAAATTGAGACTATTGTGATTAGTCTTTACTATGAACTTTCCACACACAAGGTATTGTCTAAACTTTTCACTTGCATGCATAATTTCCAACATTTTATTGTCATAGATTGAATACCCCTTCTCTAAATTTCTCAACTTTATACTTTCAAATGCTATTGTATGTTCCTTTTGAGTTAGGAAAACCCCTATACCTTCTCTTGATTCCTCACATTCAACTACAAAAGGTAAAGAAAAATCAAGAACTGTGAGCATTGGGCATGAGCTCATTACCTCCTTAAACTTGTCAAATATTTTTTGTGCTTCCTATGAGCATGCAAAGGCGCACTTCTTGGTAAAATTAATCAATGGGGTAGCAAGATGAGAGAAATCATTTAAAAACCTTTTGTATTAACTACATAGTCTAAAAAAACCCTTCAGCTGTATTAGATTGGTGGGTGGGGTCCAGTCTAGGATTGCTTGAATTTTTTGTTGGTCCACCTTCACTCCCTTGGAACTTATGACATGTCCCAAATATAAAATTTTAGTCAAACCAAATTTACATTTGGAAAATTTATTATTGAAGGATTACTGCTCTAGAATAGCCAAAATGGTAACTAAATGCTTTGAGTGTTCTTTCCATGTTTTGTTGTATATCAAGATATTGTCAAAAAACACCAATTTTTTTTATTTGTCTATTTAAAACCTTGTTCATGCAGGATTGGAATATTACTGGAGCATTGGTAAGGACAAAAGGCATGACCAAGAACTCAAAGTGTCTAGAGTGACATTGAAAATTTATCTTCTCCACATCCTTCTCCCTTATGTGAATTTGGTGATACCCTAATCTTAAATCAATTTTGGAGTACATTGTTCCATGTAACTCATCTATGAGTTCATCTATGCTTGGAATGGGGTACCTATTCTTGATTATTTTCTTGTTTAATGCTCTATAATCTATACACATCCTCATGGTATTGACCTTCTCCTTCACAAGCACTATAGATGATGCAAATGGGGTAGAACTTGGTCTAATGAAGCCCATATCCAAAATCTCTATAATAGTTTTTCGATTTCCTCTTTGTAGCCTCTTGGAAATTTGTATGGGGTGGTTATAATAGGTTTGGAATATTTTTCTAACTCAATTAGATGCTAAAATCTCCTATCTAGAGGTAGTCTTGGAGGTATATCATTAAAAACTACACTACACCTATCAAAAAAAAATGAATTCCAAAATGAAATTTTCCTTTCCCTTTGGAAGAACTTGTGGGGTGAATTAAGACACTCACTGCCCATGCTACTTTTCCTCTATGAAAATTTATTTCCATCCTCTTTTTTGTCACCACTCTTGGAGCTCCATTTGATAAGCCTTTCAAAACCACTTCTTTCCCATCTTATTTGAACTTGAACTCCATAGTTTGATAATTTTGGTAATGTCCTCCAATAGAATGCAATCGGTAAACACCAACACAACATCAATCTCTCCAATACCAATAACATTAAAATCATCACAAACCTTGAGATCACCCAATGTTATATTTAGTTTCCATATCACTCTTATGCAAGGCATAGTGAATCCATCTACAACTATGACATTGAAGCCTTCAAACTCTTTAGTCTTCAATCCTCTTTTCATCACCAAACCCTCATCAATGAAATTGTGGGTTGCCCCACTATCAATCAATACAGTCATTATTTTCCTAGGTAGAACCCCATGAACCTTTAAGGTATGGTATCTAGGAGTTCCAAACAAATCTACTAAAGATTCTCCCTTGTTGATTTCTTTTCCTTCTTCCTCATGAATGTGACCTTTTGTACCATGAAACTCTTCATTATCATTAAATTCAAGATCTGAAATAACCTCAATAAAATACACTTTCCCTTGTCTTAAACACCTATGGCGTGGAACCCATGGTTCTCTACAAGTAAAGCAAAGCTTCTTCCTTCTAAGATCACTCTTTGTTTCATCATCTACCTTCTTGTTTGTTGTTGGGGGTGCACTCTTCTATATAGGGGTATGAATGGTCTTCTTCTAAAAATTTCCCTTATGTTATCATGGAGTAGAAACCTTAGATTGGTGTGTCATAGTTTTCTTTTGAATATAAGTTTCAAGCTACAAAATTCTTCTATTTGCCTCCTATAAAGTATAAGGTGCAAAAAATTTGATAAAACCCCTTAAGGGTTCTTCAAGCCCTTCAATAAAAAGATATGTGATTATTTTCTTTGATATGTTGGGTACCATCATATCAATTTTACAAAATTCATCTATATATTCATTTATGGTAGTTGTTCATTTAATTTTTGACAACTCGAGCTAAAATACTCTTCCTCATCCTTGAGTTTAAATCTATCCAACAATCTTTGACTAAATTTTTTAAATTTGTTTACCTAACTATGGCCTTGGGTAGCCATACCATGATACCACAAATCATAAGTAATTCCAATAAGATATAGGGTTTAATATTGGATTGCATCCCTCTCTTTCATAAGGTTGAGAGTGAGGAAAGTTTGGAACTTACATAACCAAGCCCTTGCTGAATTTTTATCACTTTCATTGAAGGTTGGAGCCAATAATTTTTTCAATTTTCTCTTGAGCTCTTTCTCACCTTGGTATTGATTTCATTTAAATCACTACCTTGACAAAAACGTATTCGTAAGATCCACATATTCCTTGGAAGGAATTGAACTCCTAAATGCCTCATCTTTATTATTATATGTAGCTCTAATTGCAACAAAGTCTCTTGCAGTCTCTTCCATGGGATTGGTGGAATGTTTAACTATTGGTTCTTAATATGTAGGTAGCAAAGTGGGTTGTAAGGATTTGAGAGTATAATTCTTTGTGGTTTTGGAATCTATTGAAGTACTTCTCTCCTAGGTAGAAAACAAACCTTGTAATTTATTAACTAGCACTTTCATAAACTCTCGTGTTTCCACTAGGCTATTGTTGGTGTAAATAGTTGTTTAACCTATCTAGCCATTAGTGGATCCTATTTACACGTTAAGTTTACTTAGGTCCGAATTGTTTTTATAGAAGTCTTCGTTATCTAGATAAGATCTTATCATATCTTATCTAGTTTGGTTTTATTTAATGCTTGTGTCTTAGGTCATTTAATACTAGTTGAGTTAGTTGTATCATGACATAGCAATAAGACACTTGTCATAATCCTATTTAATCTTATGTCTCACCTTAGCTATATAACCAAGTGGTCTCATATGTAAATAAATCAATTTATAACAATACAATATTGATCAATCATATGATCATAATCTATCATTTGCATCTTTTGATAAAATAGAATTATTCTTTCATAGATGATCTCTCTTGTGCTTTCATAAAGTTCCTATCTATCTTGGGTGACTATAATCTTCAGTCAAATCTTGCATGGTGTAGAGTATTCTATACCAACTCTTACATGGTATCAAAGCTTATGATATTGCTTCTTGTTAGTCTTTATTGAGATATCTAGGTTGTAAATCTTGGTGGATCTTGAAAATTTGAGTATGCTCTTCTCTTGCATCAAATGATGATATGGAGAATCAAAAAATCTTGAATGAAATACTAGATTTGAGGGTTTCCTCTTTGTTTATTTGTATTACATGTTCAAATTAAAAAAATTTGGTGCAAATCTAAGATCACCATTGAGTGTAAAGGGTTTGAGAAATTCGGTTTTGGCTTTTTTTTCATCCAAATCAGACATCTGAGGCCAGATCTATGAAGGTTTGAAACTAAAAAGTGGTTTCCAAATCCAAGAGGTAACAACAATTTTGGAGTATTTTGGGTCAAAAAATACCCTACCATCACATCCAAGAGGCCCAAAAACCCCAAGATCAACTACCAAATCACCAAAATCTAAGCACTTCACCTAGAGCTTGAGGAAAAAAATCACCCTCCTTTGTTGTCCATACGGTCATCATAATTGCAGGTGCAAGGAAAAAATTTGTCAGGTTGATATTAATTTTGTCGCTAAGGTGAAAAAATAAAAAAATTAAAGTTTTTTTGAAAATTTTCAATTTTAAAAAAAAGGGTTTTACGGTACTTAGTACTTGCAAATTGTGGTTGCAGTACCATGGGCTACTCATGGGCTACCACATGACAGATTCAAAGCCCACCACATAGTAATGACGGGACACACAACCCCGAGGCCCATCAATCACTGATCACCTGTCATCCTTTATTGTACAACATGAAATATTCCATAAGAGGAGTATATATTGACCATTCTTTAGCATATTTAGTAGCA
The DNA here is from genome assembly GCA_007258455.2 of Sequoia sempervirens. Lineage (NCBI taxonomy): Eukaryota > Viridiplantae > Streptophyta > Pinopsida > Cupressales > Cupressaceae > Sequoia > Sequoia sempervirens. The sequence goes on along the minus strand of VDFB02000015.1, from coordinate 605,000,308 downwards.
TCTTCAAGATTCCCCAACTATTGGAATACTCAAAATATTCCTCAAAGATTCCATCAAAACTTGGACCCGTGCCGATGTGTGATGGCTAGATGGCTATCAATTTTTTTCCAATGAATTTTCGACATTAGCACTGCATCAACATCCTTAAGGGAAATTTCCCCCCTTTCTAATGCAATTTTTTTTGGCAATCCAACTTTGCAGGTTCACAACTTGGTCATACAAAATCCTTTTCTCAAGATTTTTTTTATTTGAGGTATAATATCATGCTTTTCTCAGTGGTGCAATTTTTTTTATTTTGATCTTTTTTCCATAGATTGTACATTCTCACATGTGTTGTTGAGTCGTTCTCATTTTGGGAACTTCTGAGGCTCCGTTCTTGCTCCTAAGGTAACTTTTTTGGGTGAATTTTTTGAAATTACATAATTTTTCATGTAACTTGCAGTGGTTTGATCATATTGATCTTGTGGCCAAATTTGGAATTTATAAAAACTAAGATCAATCCCACATCATTTTTTTGACAAGTGGCACCTGTAATTGCACTAAGTATAAAGTGCCAAATCATATATTGTTGGAGGGGGGGTTCTTGATTGAGTAATTTGGGGGGGTAATCTTGCAATGGTTTGTTGCTTTCTTTTGCTTGTTATGTGATCTTGCAATGGGGAAATCTCAAATTGAACTCCTAACTCCATATAATTATGCTTCATGGAGACAATCAATATGGAATTATCTCATGGGAAATGGTTGTCTTGGCTATCTAAAGGAAACCATTCCTCAACCTACTGATGCTAAATAATTCGCAAAATGGGAGCTTGATCATGAGAAAACACTTGGATACATATGTTCATTAGTCTCATTTGATTTACAATTTTATGTTGAATCATGCAAAACACCTAAAGAGGCTTGGGAGGATTTTGAGAAATTGTATGGTAAAATTGATAAGATTAGGGGATATTAGATTGATAATGATTTGACGAATCTTGATCTTAAATTTTTTGACCACATCCAAGACTACATCTCCAAGATCAAACAACTAAAAGATTATAATATTGATGAAGAGGATTTACAATTGATTTTGAATGTGTTATCTAACCTTGGTCTTGAGCATTCAGTGTTTTTTTATGGCTTCATACCCATCATGTTTCTATGGGGATCATCATATGTTGATTCTCTGTTTGATGACTTTGTAAATCTCCTAATGCAAGAGGAAGTGAAGATAATGAATATGGGTCTAATCAAGTATTCCAAGTCATAAGCATTATTGGCTAGTGAGTCTAAGGTAGAGAAAGAATTAGGGAATATTGATAAGAAGAAAAGAACAAGCCACATAAAGAATACAAATCCTCTCCCTCTAAAGGTGAATCACCTAAGTAGGAGAATCCTACATGTGCATATTGCAAGAAAACTAGGCATGATGAACATCAATGTTATTCAAAACACATTGATGAATTGAAGCATCTTCTTAAGAAGAATCAAATCAATTTCCCTTCATCATTAAAGTGTTCATCTTCTTCTTCATAAAATTTTGATAGACATAAGGGGAAAGAACTTGTTGCAATTTCAAACTCTAATTCAAAGAGGTGGATACTTGATTCAAGAGCCTCACATCAGATGGCTTCATCAGAGAGTATATTTTCTTCATTTGGGTCTTTTTCACCACCATACATCTTGATGGCTAACAACACATATATGCATATTTTTGGGAAGGGATCCATTGACATGGATGACGGAGTACTCAATGATGTTCTTTGTGTGCCTTTATTATCGACCAATATGCTTTCTATCTATCATATCACACATGATGGAGAAGGAAAGAGTGTTGAGTTCAAATAAAATTCTTTCATAATCTTGGATTTATATAGCAGAGATTTAGTTACAGTTGGGGAGGTTGATCGCCAGTCTTGAGTCTATGCTTTCGCACATTTTTCTCCTCTTGTTCCTTTGGTGGACATTCACATTAAGGAATCTAGTGTGGAAACTTTTGAGCAGATTTAGTATGGTCATTTGAATCTTGGTATTATTTTTGAGGATCTAGTGACATGTGTTGATATACCATCTCCTTCATCTGTTGTTTCTTTTGATGATGCTTGTGTTGCCACAGTTTTGGCTCCTTGTGATTTAGTGCAATAGGACATACACCATCTTTCAAAGATGACTATTTGATAGACATTGTTGGTTTATTTTGTGAGTCTTGCATATTAGATTTGGGAGACATTATTGGTTGCATTCATCTTCTCTTTGATGGAGATGATCCTTCTTCAATTGTTGTGAGGGAAAACTCTAACCCTCTTTTTCATTCTCTACATGATCATTCCTCACAGTTTGACGTGAGTGTGGATTCTCTTGGACCACATTTGGAGGAGGCTTCTTTGTCTTTGGATTGTGTTCTACAATCATTTATAGGAGATTCTTGATTGTCATCTTTTACAGTGTAGCCTAGAATTCTTGTTTAGAGTATGACAAATTTTGGCATCAAGATGGAGACACTTGAGCATTCTTCAGAGACATCACCCATCATCCTTCTTCTTGTATCTTCCTTTCAAGACCAGGAAGACATCATGCATACCATACTGTTTTGTTTCTTCTTAAGGGGAGGAAAATTGTTCGAGGCTTTTGGATCATCTTTTGCATTTAATGTCAAGCATCTATCATCATTGCATGAGAATCAACATTGAGGGGGGGTTACATGGTCTCTTTCTTCTCTCTTATGGGCGGTATTTTTCCTTGAATGGAATTTTATCCTTCTCATTCATCATTGAGAGCATCTTGTTTTTATCTCTCTTTTGGGGAGGAGTTTTATCCCACTAGGTTTTCTACTTTTCTTTTTTTTGTATGAGAAATTGCATTTGTACATGGGTACTATTAAAATAAATATTCAAACAGCTCCCTTCGGGTTTCTTTTGTAATTGTGTGTTTGCCGACCTATGTATCGTCAAGTTTATTCGGCTTTCCATCAAGTTTTGATCTACCACTTTGCGCTTCTTCTCTTCCCAGCTTTGGGTAGCGGCTTCCCTTTCGGGTCCCGAGAGGCTGCGTTGGGCGTCCACGTGTCTCACTTGCAGAGGTTTTTATTTCTTTTTGCTTTGAAGTCTCTTCGAGTTGTGAAAGCCTTCTGCGGGGGTCGTCATTTCTAAAGATTGTCAGAGGGACCTACATCTTGCTACGTGGCGACATATCACAAGCTTTTCATGCGGGAATGAAATAAACAAATTTGGGCTACATAATGCTTGCGCAGGGTTTTCCTTTTACTTTCTAACAGGTGTTGGCGGGCCCTACCTTCTGTTAGGTGGCAATTGTTCACAGATCTTTTCAACACAGCAGGGAGGTGAGCAACCGCGGGCTGCGAAATGCTACCACACATCTTTCACACCCGGTTAATGCGGCTTTCTCTCCACTACAAGAAGGACCTCAGCCCCTTGAACACATGTTGCATCTTCGCAATCTCTCGGCAGCAATGAGAGAAGTTTTCATTCAAGCAGTGACAGGCTGCCATGTGCCTTACAACTGATCCTTGAAGCAGGAGATAGGCTGGCTGAGGGAGATTATGCTATTGGGTGCTGCTCATCATGGTTCTTTGAAGCGGTGGATGACACTTGTCACCTCGAGCTTGGCTGGGACCACTGCCATCATTATGAAGGGCACGCCTGCAACTGGATGACTAGATGTTGTGTTCTAACTCGTTGCCATTGTAACTGCATTGGGAATCTTTTGATTCTGGCATCATTGCAAGGGATTGTGGGATCTTTTCTGTTACAGCTCTCCAAGCGGTGGGAGTTTTCTCTCCGGCTATATATACTCTCTCTGTCAATGAGAGAGGGGGTCCAAGAAATTTTAGAAGAAAGGATACTGGTTTTAGCAAGAGACACCAGGCCTCTTTTACATGTTTATTTGCAAGAAACTTTCAGACTGTGCCCACTGTTCGGCCTTTCTGTTTTTCATGTTTTGATTAAATTGTAAACTGTGCTTTATTCTGTCTTAAGCATTTCATTTGAAAGAACTTCTATATATTGAATACAAGCTTGCTTATCTAAATCATGTCTTAATGACTCTTCTTAGTAGTAAGGATGTATGCAATACTATTTTATGTCAATAAATGAATTGTTTATGCTATAGCTTTAAGTCCTCGATGTTTTGGAACGTGACAACACCATTCAGGACCCTAAATCTATGATTTATTGTGCCCATCAGCAAACTTTGGCGCATCGCCTTAGATTAGATTGTGCTTCATTATATCTGTTTCCTTTTCCCTTTCCAAAAAACTATTATAGAAGAAGCCGGCTTCTTTAAAATCTGGAGGTCACTCGGTTTGGCGCAAAGGGTCCCCCTTGAACTGAGTTTCCCATAAGGCACTGTTACCTCGCTAATTTTTGGCGTCAACAGTTTGTCTTTTTTCTGGCACGTCCGGTGGGACCTGAACTAATGAAATTGCCTTATAGAAGGGTTATGAGCTATCGGCCTGTAACTAGATCCCAGACTGCAAATAACCCATGTTTACTAGTACCTCCGCTAGGGATAGTCCAGGCCGCAAATCAGTTAGTAACCGTTCCATTCCCACTGCCCTTTCCTCTCACCATGTTGTTGGCTGCGAACATAAACTATATAGCATGGGATGCTGGAAGTCCCCTGGTAGCTCCGGTAGCACCTGCTGTTTGGGGTGCTATCCCGGTTTCAACCCTGAAAGCTCTTCTCGAATTTGCTAGAGACAACACAAAAATGTCAGTAGAGCATTTGCAGGATGTAGCGGATGTATGTCTGGTACACGGTATTACATCGCAGAATGTAGCCCTGAGGCTCCTCGCTGCGTCCTTCAAAGGTAAGGCTCTAGATTGGTACCGAACACTGACTCTTAATACAATTTGCACTTGGGATGACCTCAAAGATCCATTCTATGAAAGGTTCTTGAATGACGGAGATCATTCTTCATTATATTATCAGCTATCCGTCATAAGGCGAGCACCCCAGGAGGCTCTGACGGATTTCAGTGCCCAATTTCACTCAAATTGGCAGAGGATTCTTGTGACTATCCGCCCGACTCCAGAACTAGTATTCATATTTTATCTGAAGTCCATTAACCCTGACATTTATGTGATGATTAAGTCTTTGGGAGGAGCCACTCTACCAAATGCTTATTCTACCGCTATCAAAGCTGAGAATCATTTGATAGATTGTGGAAAGTTGCCTCCTCGACCCATTATCCCGATATTTCCTAAAATATCAAAGTCTGCACAAGAGGTCGCATTGACTAGCACGACAGAACTCCCCAGTCGATGTACTCATATGCGGCCGCTCCTGAAAGCTTGGCTTCTACATCGGGTTCTTCCAAGGATGAAATAGGCGAACTCAAGGAGATGTTGCGAACTATGGCAAATGACATAACAACTCTCAAGCGGAACTAAACAACGCCTCCACGACCCGCATATCAAAACTATCATGGTGGGCGGTCTGCTTATCAACAAAATCAATATCAGAGTGTGCCTCGCACTAATCCACCAGCGCCGACTACCAACCAAATGGTCCTGGTGCCTACTCTGCTCACAAGTGAGTCGCCAAGCTCGAGTAGGGAATTAACCACGGGAAAAAATAATCTTATTGATGATATCAATCCATGGTGTTTCCCCTACAATGATGCACATATGCCCCGAAATTATCCGCGTGGCAACTTACAACAGAAAGTGGCAGAGCAACGCAGTCAAGGTATTATAGCAGAAAATGGAGGACATGCTTATGCCTCGCCAATGGAGAGTGCGGTCCTTACCGCGCAAGTGCAAGGAATGTCTTTAGAGCAAGAGTCTGACATTGCTCCTGATCATGCGCTCTTCTCTTGGATGGAAGATGAGGAAACGGTGTTTGCTAATGATGCATCCATATCTAAAACACTACAGGTGCAATTTAACTATAACACACGCTCAAAGAGGAGATTCACCGGTGAGCTTGTTGTTTTACTTCCAGACAGCCCGCAATGTAAAGGCGTGTCCGATCAAATTCCCAGCGCTTCGACCATCTCTTTGCCTTCTCAACCACAGAAGGAAATTATTATAACAAGAGCAAAGGAGCAGAAATCTCCGAGCTCGTCACCTTTTAATGTGGTGGAGAAATTAAAGAAATCATCCGCTAATGTGTCTTTATGGGACATTCTAGCTATCTTGGAACAAAAGACTATGCTACAGAAGGCGCTTCAGCAAGAGATCCACTCAGCACCAACAGAGCCGTCTGCCAGTACAGAGGTGGTTTATCAAATGCCACTAGCTAAGGTTCTTGCAGACAAAGCGAAGGAATCCCATGCGGAAGGCAGAGGTAGGAAAAAACCTCAACCCTTCTTCTTGACTCTCATTATAGGGGAAAAGCTATTACACAACGCTATGATTGATTCTGGCACTAGTACAACAGTTATGCCAAAACTGATAGCCGAAGCCTTGGGACTTAGCTACGAACCTATGAAGAAAGGGGTGATGCAGCTGGATGGAAATAAAGTTGATACTGTGGGTGTCGTCAAAGCACTTCCGTTAACTCTATTTGCCTTCCCAAGTATCACGGTCCCGCAAGATACAGTGATCATTGATGTTCTTCCTATGTTTGGTCTCTGTCTATCCCAAGAATTTACTTCAAAGGTAGGCAGATATTTGTCTTTAGATTGGTTACATCTAATACTTAGGACCAAGCATGGCGCAAAAATGAAGATAGAATCAGAGGCTCTACATTCTGAACATGTGGCGAATGAGGCCCTGATTAATTTTGAGGCCGCACATACCTCTATCACCAAGCAGGACATGTATAGTGTCGAACTGCTAGAGGAAGAGAAGGTGAGTGGAGACCGAAATGATAAGGAAGATGCTCTGTTAAGCGAACACATAAACAATGATCTTTTCAGGAATTATCATGCTATTGGATTGGGCACATATGTGATTTATGATGAAGACCAGGTTCTTCCGAAGGTCACCAAAGAATCCAACGATAACTAAGCAAATGAGCTGTGAACATTGTATTTTGACAGAGCAAGAAGCAAAGTTGGAGCTGGAGCAGGGGTATGTCTAATATCCCTGCAGAATGAAAAGTTGTTGAGGTCTTTCCGATTTCAATTCGCCTATTCAAACAATGAAGCTGAATATGAAGGGTTAGTTTAGGGCCTAAGCCTAGCGGAACAAATGGGTATTAAGTAATTGATTATGTTCGGAGATTCCGAACTGGTAGTTAATCAGGTTCGGGGAATTTCCACAGCGAAGAATGTCCGAATGAGATCCTATCGGCATTGAATATAGGACCTGATTGAAGGTTTTGAAGCTTTCAACATCCTGACCATTCCCCGAACGTAGAATAGCGATGTAGATTGCATGGCGGTGATCGGTGCTCAGTTTGATCCTGTCTCTAACTTGCTTCGGAACAAATATTCAGTGCAAGTGCTTGTTCGACCAGCGATTCCCGACAATGATCAGAGTTGGCAAGTCTTTGAGAGCGATGAGCACATCGCCTCGTTTATCCAACACTCAGGGGAATTTGTTGATCAACTTCAACCAAAGATCGCCGAGACCTATGAGGGACAAATTATGCAGCTCAAGTCAAATAAACTTCCGAAAGGGTTAGTTACACTCGAGAATTTTTTCGATTGTAATGACGCCCGAAATGATAAGCGGAAGTTCGTGGCAAATGAAAGTGATTATGAAAAGCTCCGGGTCTCCGATGGCAGGAATCTCCGGGTCGGAAAAGATGTCCCATAGCAAGATAGAGAAAGGCTTATCGATTTTTGCGAAAAGTATGGAGTAGTGGCTTAGTCCTACGATGATCTGGAGGGATACGATCTTGGTATCATTCAGCACACTATTGAACTAACAGAAGGTGCAAAACTAGTCTGACAGAAGCAGAGGCTAGTCAACCCTAAAGTTGAGGCCCTAATGGCACAAGAGCTAACCAAGCTCATCGATTCACGCATTGTCTTCCCAATCAAACATAGTACTTGGGTATCAAACTTGGTACCAGTCAGAAAGAAGAATGGTGATATCCGCTTATACGTGGACTTCCGAGACCTGAACAAAGCGTCTCTGAAAGATCACTATCCATTGCCTTCTATGGAGTCAATCCTCCAAACTATCGAAGGATCAGAAATGTTCTCTCTGCTGGATGGCTTCTCTGGCTATAACCAGATTCGAGTTAAAGAAGAAGATCAGCACAAGACTACATTCACCACCAAGTGGGGAACATTTGCATATGCTAAAATGTCTTTTGGTTTATCCAATGCAGGGGCAACTTTCCGGCGAGCTATGGACATCGCGTTCAGCAAACTGATTAATAAGTTTATTCTAATATATTTGGATGACCTTACTGTGTTCTCTAAATCTAAAGATGATCATTTTGATCATTTGGAATTAGTTTTTCAAAAATACCAGGAGTTTGGGGTTTCCTTAAATCCAAAGAAATGTGTATTCGAAGTACCGCAGGGTAAGCTATTAGGGCATGTTGTGTCTAAAGAAGGTATTTCAATTGACCCCGAACGAGTAAAGGCTATCAAGGAGCTTCCCCTTCTGGTAAATAAGAAAGGTGTCTGGAGTATTTTTTGGGCAAGGTAAATTTCGTTAGCAAATTTATTTCCGATTTTGCGGGAATGATTAGACCGATCACCCTAATGCTGAAAAGGATCAAATTTTCAAGTGGACAACGGAAGCTCGGGAGGCTTTTGAAAAGGTCAAGGAAGCGGTCTCCACAGCCTCGGTGCTGATTAATCCAGATCAATGCAAAGATTTTATAATGTATGCCTTCAGTAGCAAGTCCAGTATTGCTACTATTTTGACTCAAAAAGATAGTGAAGGAAAGAGAGAGCATCTAGTGACGTTCTATTCCCGAACCCTAAAAGAATATGAGGTGAATTATAACTTCGTCGAAAGACAGGCCTTTGCAATAGTAAAGGGACTTAAAAAGTTTCGTCATCTAATTTCCCACAACAAAGTTCTGGTATATGTCACACATTCTAGTGTACATGAATACATCATGGAATGAGAGATTATAAAAAAAAGGGCTAATTGGATTACCAAGATCCTGGAGTATGACATCGAGGTCAGGCCTACTGAGAATGTTAAAGGCAAAGGACTATGTGAGTATATGACACAGAACGAGGAGGTACCTGCCAAGGAGGAACAACCAGAGCTCATCCTGATAAATGGATCAGGATCGGAAGACGATTGGCTGACAGATAGAATGAACTTCATGCAAATCGGAAGGTATCTGTTAGGCCTCTCATCCCAAAAAAGAAGGTATTACCAGCTTCAGAATTGTGGATATACGCTGATAGAAGGAGTCATTTTCAAAAGAAATTTTAATGGTGTGCTCCTGCGATGCGTTATTTCAGGCAAGGCACAAAGGATCCTTGACGCATTTCACAATAGTGACGAAGGTGGACATTTCTCCGCCAAAACTACTACCATCAAGGTCCTGCGAGCTGGATATTACTAGCCTACACTTTTCAGTGACTCCTACTCTCTGGTAAGGGCTTGTAAAAAATGTCAGTTCTTCTCTGACAGAAGGAAGAATTCATCGATGCCCCTCAAACCTATCGTTGCGAATGAACCATTTGCGCAATGGGGCCTGGACTTCATCAGAATGATCAATCCGGTTTCTAGTGCCAGACATAAGTGGATTCTAATGGCTACAGACTACTTCACAAGGTGGCTGGAAGCTATTCCCCTTAAGGGGGCAACAGAAACAGAGATTGTAGACTTCTTCGAAGGACTAGTGACAAGGTTCGGCCCTCCGAAGACAATCATTTCGGACAATGCCAGAACATTTCTAGGTACAAAGGTATGTCACTTTGCATTAAAAAATGGCATATTCCTTAAAGCCTCATCAAACTATTATCCACAGGAAAATGACCTAGCTGAGTCAACAAACAAAAGTTTAGTCTGACTCCTTAAAAAGGTTGGCTCAGAGCACCAGAAGGAATGGCATAAAAATCTCCGAAAAGCACTCTGGGCAAACCGTATAACTCCTAAGCAATTCCTTAAGACTTCACCTTATGAGCTGGTATATGGGAAGGAGGCACTGTTACCTATCTCTATGGAGATCCCAACAATATAGTTATTGAAATCCCTGGAGATAGAACAAAATGAAGCCATGGAGGTCCGGCTCGCCGAACTACTGGAAGTATAAGAAAAAAGGGAGAATTCCCTAATAGCAATGACAAGTCGTCAACAGGTGGTCAAACGATGGTTTGACAAGAAGGCTTCCGACCAAGGTCTGAAAAGTGGAGACTTAGTGCTAAAATATGACAGCAGGGCTGCAAAGCCAGGTTAGCACGGTAAATTTGATAGCCTATGGGAGGGACCCTTCAAAATCATTCGATGCAGGCAACACAACGCTTTTGAACTGAAAAATATGGAACAAGAGCCATTAGGAATCCCGGTCAATGAGATTCATCTTAAGTTGTTCCATTAGGCATTAAGCTTTACCTTGTACAGATGTAAATAGCGCTTTTATTTTCCTTTCCTGTGTTTGGCCTGTTCTTTTTCTAAAATCAATTGTCTTTCTACGCATTTGCTCATTATCGTTTGTGGGTAAAACACCAGAGTTGCTTTACACAAAATACACTCATGCATGGAGAAATAGCATACAAAACTTGCAAACCCAAAAAAATTTAAACACAAAAGCAAAAAAAAAAAAGAGCATGGATTTTTTCTTAAAACGAGAAGTATATATTTATATATATGTTCTTTGGTTACAAAATGGCTGCGATGCCGATTTCCAAAATGTACAAGTATCAGGGTATATTATATGCGATAGCTTTTATCAGGCTTATCTAAAGCAGGAAAGTTACATTTTGAGCAAGCAGGCAAAGGGGTTATCTATCCAAAGGCATGACTGGCAGCAATCGACGCATTCACTGCAGCGTCCACTTCTTCCTCGTCCACGGACTCCTCAGTGGCACTGACAGCATCATTTGACGCAACCGTCGTTGGCGGTGGAAACACTAGGTTCTTGAAGTCAGTGTACCAGTCTACATCGTAGAAAGGTATCGCGTTGTAGCTCCGAAACAGGAAGTGTAGGGCCTAGGTAACCCTCTACTAGTGCTGGTCACGGGTCTACAGGTGGAATCCGCTGAGGAATGGTAGCCAAACGATGACAACTTCTCCCTCAATAAAGCGACACAGGTCGATGGCTGTTGGCAGGCCTATTCCATATGCAGCATGTGCAACGACCTCACCAAGCACATTCAAGTATTTTTTCGGGAAGATTTCTTTAACCAGCTTCATGATAAGTGGCCGGGGAACGCAAATGTCCAACATGGACGCTACAAAGTGGGAGCATATGTCGGTATTCACCCTGTACTTATTCTCATATTCTATGCAATCCTTGCCTAGGACCCACTTAATGGCTACCAGAACCAGCGAATGCTTGTTCTTCGTCATCCTTTTTAGCCTCCTAATGGAAATCTCACCTAAGAACGCCGTCTGTGACTTAAACGAGGTTAGGCGAATTAGGGTATTCATTGTTCTGACACTGTCCCTAGTCTTCTAAGATAATGTCGAATTTGCTCACCACCTAACTTATGAAAGGACTTGCTTAGCACTCTGCTACTGACCTATCACCTCTTAAATGCTAAGTATGTTTTGCTCACTATCGACTGACCTATTTATAGAAAAATTGATAAGGTACATGCCAATCCACCTCTAAAAAATGTGATGTTATGCTAGCTACCATCTCGGAAGCCGAGTCTGCGTTTGTTCACATTTTTGGGCCAGTACATCCATGATAGCACAACTCAAAGCATGCTTAATTAAATGAAGCTGATTAATTAGTCTTAAAAAGGTGGCGCTTGTTGGTGAAGAGACATATGGCCGTAGGCTATTGTGTCACCTCTCAAGCGCATCCCAGAGTCCAAGGCGATACTCATATCTTTTCAGGCGGTGATCGTTTGCTTGGCGTAATCATTCCGGCCAGGATAGTAATTGCCAGTGCATGCTAACGCAAGGTTTGAAGGCTAGTTGCAAGCTCCATTTCCAAGAAGATTAGGGCGTATCACACGATCGCGTAAATGCAATAATGAAATCCGGCCACCTCGGAATAACAATCATCTCATCTTGCACGAGTTGCAAGATTAACGATACATGCCGAATTTAATGCAAAAGGCTTGCTCTTGCCTACCACCTTGGGAAATGTTGCTATTATTGCATGAAAAGGCTTAATATTTCAAAGGTTTTTTCAAATGCAAGGGAAGTGCAGAGTTGTTTTCTGTCTGTCTATCTAGAGCAAGCATATTCACAGGCTAGGAGCTTACAATTTCTTCAAAAAAAGGAAAATGTCAAAATTTTCAGCTCAGTCGATGCAGGAGGGTATTAGCCAGGAACTGTTCACGGCTATTTGTTCCTCGGTTGAGGTATATGTCTACGAGGATGTAGCATACGCCACGCCTGGTATACCCATCAAGACGCGAAGAGCCCACACGGAGGAGCTAGATAGACCCAAGGAATGGAGTAACTAGAAAAAAGGTTAAAAAAAAATGGGATAATATCTATGACTCAAGGCTCGTGAAAAACCCTAAGTCCCTCAAGGAAGCAGCTTGTGCAAGGTTATCAGCAACAAAGGTGGATCAATCCACAACAAGTAGAGTCTGGTATAGTGGTCCCCCACAATACATGGTCCCTTTGGTGCACTATTGCCCAGAGGTGGTCGATGTAGCTATTCAGCGCTATAACCCAGATACCCACTACATTGAAGGTCGCAACTTAAGGGTGCATATTAGCCCAGAAGCCATCTAACACATGTTATGTATCCCGGATCCAAGTAGAAGGAAGGAGACTATCGAGCCTTTTCGCCCAAGCAAGGGGGAGAAAATATGGAGGAAGATGAAAACCGGCTCAGATTTCTTATTAGAGGAGACTGGTAAGAAATATATCACATCCGCTAAAGCACCAAGTATCCCATTATCGCGTGGGTCATTCCATGATGATCTCCAGGATGCCATGTCCATGCTGACATTTGTTTGCAGCCGAGACTCTGATGAGAAGATAGAGGCTTTTCAGCTGGGACCTGCAATACAGTTTCGCAAGCAGCATGAACTCTTCTGGTATGATTTTGCTAAGTTCATAGTTGAAGAAAAGAGACAGGAAATTGAGAATTATCAAGTGGAAAATAAGTTTAGATTTCTTTCCTACCTGGTCCACATGTTCCTACATCAGAATCCGGATTTCTTCGCTCGATTTTTTTCGCTATCAATTTTTGATGAACAAAATAAAAGAAAGTCGGTGTCTACATGGACACCTTTCCTTTCTGCAACATATGACTATTATGCGTTCGCAGACTATTTCATAGCCCCGATTTTGAATGATTTAATCAGAGAAGGTGATATCGTCCAGCTCACCCAGGAGTAGACTAGATTTATGTAAGGCTACACCTCTGCTTGTGACTGGTTCTTAGGCAGGGATTTCACAATCCTTCGAATGCGGGGTTTTACTGGCAAATCTTTCCTGCTCCCAGCTTGCGTCACGGATAGAGTGCTCGCACTAGAAATTTTCTGGCAGGTGTGTGTCATTGATTTCACTTTTTGTAGCAGTGGAACGGTCAAAAAGAAGGGATTCTTCACTTGTCCGAAGAGTTTCAAGTCGGTAACTCTGTTTAAAAAATAATCTCACAAGTTGTTAGAGGAGAAGCTGACACATATAGGGTTGGTACTGGTAAACGATAAGTGGGAGTACAACCCTTTCAACAACTTACCAGAGCCACATATGAAAGTTATCCATGTTTCCCGACCATACTGGGAGAAGCAGCTTAATCAGCAGGACTGATAGAGATGAGGATTTTGTTGAATTAGCGCAAATCCCTACGCCGGATACTAGAGGCCCATGGCACAAATTCTACTTTTCAGTGGCTGTGGCCAAGGATAATATTCCAATGGAGCACAACATGTACAATAAGTTGAAGAGGGGTGAGGAATGGAGTGATGAAAAAATAAGAGCCTTATGGAAATATTGTCAGGAAATAGCACAGTTGGATGCTCCTTATAATCAATTGAAGGATGACCAGAAATTTGATAGATGGTGGAAGGAAGGCCACCCTAGCCCGAGCTCTAGTGTTGACAGGAGCGAAGAGGGAGAGGGATCCGAGGAGCAGGAAAAAGAAGCGGTGGCATCATCCTCCTCAACGCAAAAGGGCGAAGCTTCCAAGCAGACCGCCTATGTGGCCACGAACGTACGCTTTAATATATCAAGAAGTTTGCATACACACACTTGGGCTGCTAAACCGGCCAGGCTAACGCCTCAGCAAAAGGATCCGACTGCCGAAGTTAGTGAGTGTCTGCCTGCGAAAAGGTAGCGCACGGAAAGTATTATCGGAGGTGTTTTGCAAGAACCCGCCGCAGGAGAAGTGCCCACTGCTAGCCAGATACCAGAGTTTTCGGGGAAGTCATGAACGATCCTGGAGCCACCGCCGACCAGTCAACAGGTATATTTCGCTCCTTCTTCTTTTACATCTCATTCCTTCGTATCTACCCCTGCTTTATTGGCAACTCCTGCCACAGGTCCAAGCCCTCCACCTTCTACTTCTGGTCCAGCTCATTCGGTCAAATTTGCCCAGTTTTCATAGGCCCAACCGTTTATAATTACTCCTCTGAGTATGCTCACGCCTACTGCTGTCGCTCAGACTTTCCTCACCTCGCTTTCAGAAAATGTTCCCCCTGTCGGCCCCCATTCTTTTTTCGCTATGCTTACTGATCCTCTTCCATTGCAACAAGCTGATACCCAGCCAACAACTACCCTTCCTCGGCCAATGAGCCTTACGACTGAATCCCCGATTCAGCCGCTACAAATGCTTAGCCCTGCTGATAGTTCTTAGGCCAAGCTATGGAACGTGCCACACTTTTCTCCACAAGCAATCACTCTCCAGAAGAAACAAATGTGTGTGCCTATGAAAATTACCTATCCCAATGCCCTACCTTCTGGTGTTCCTTTCACAGGTGGGCTAGTTTCATCACCAGCCGAATTCATAACACAGATAGATTGTGGAAAAGAGACGCACACAAATAGAATGAGGCAATGCAAGGTAGAGGATGATAATGCTCCCACCGAGCTTAGAGTACAAGCTTCGTATGACGAGGCCTGACATGAATTAAAATTCGTGACCATGTACCCAAGGATAAGCAAACCTCAGGGAGAAATGCAACCCGAAGACTATGAGATCTATGCTGTCGGACTTGACATGAAGGTAGCTTGGCCATAAGATAAGGTCGAGATCATGGAGGAGACACAACGGGTGGTCACTTTCGACTTCCTCAAAACTGGTCGCCAGTTAAAGAAGAAGGATGAACAGCTCAGGGCAGCCAAGGAAAGGGTGAGTTTTCTGGAAACAAAAGAAAAATCCTTAGAGATAGATATCGCCCGAATGACTGAAAGGGCGCTGACAGTAGAGAATGAGAGGAACAGACTTCAGGGCGAAATTGCGAAAACCCGGATTGCTGACCCAGGCTTAGTAAAAGAATTGCAAAGCCAGAACTAGGTGGTGCGACAGAGCCTATAGTCAAAAGAGGAAGAACTTGAACGCGTTCGCCTTGAGTATAGTCAGGGGATGGCACAAAAGGGTGAGGTGTTGGAGCACCTACAAGAGCAGTGTGAGCAAAGAATATAAGAGAAAGAGGCTGAATTTAAAGGCCTGAAGGCTAAGCTAGAAGAGGAACTCCAAGAGACAAAAGCTTCCCTGGAGGAGCAATCAGCGAATCATTCCCAAGCCGAACAGAATTGGAATAAAGAAATGAGCAGCTATACGAAGCAGTTGGCGTCCAAGAAAAAGAAGAAGGCAGAGTTAGCCGAAGCCCTTATTTCAAGAGACGCGGAGATTTCTTCGCTTAAAGCCTCTCTGTTGCCTGCCCCTGCCCAACTTGATGTCATTCCGCTGGTTAGGCAATTATACATTTCTCACTGGGAGAAAGTCAAGACCTTTTGCCTAACACTGCAGCCTACCCTCTGATTTATCGACAAGGCATCAAGGCTCAATCAAGAGGCCCACGACACAATAGAGCAGTTCCTACGTTTCATCCTGGAGAAGGTTCCTAAGGCAAGGGACTTGCTCAACAAGCTATACTCAGTCTTGGATGAAATACTGGCCAGGGCGGGTATCGAAGATTGGGACACTGCTACTCAAACAGCAAATAAATTCATTCATTATCACTCCGCTTTCTAGCGTACTAAGGCAGCGGTGACTTTTCTTGGTATGGCACTAGATGGCATTCGAGGAAGTTTCTCCGAATTGGGAAAAATGGGGCTGTTGTCCCCGTTCCTCGAGGACGACTCTATTGCCATAACTACACAGATTGCTGAGGTTATTGAGCAGAAGGAGAACAACCCAGAGGCATTCAGGGAGTTCAACAGCTCCCCAATAGCAGCCGATATTGTGGCAATCATTCATCCACTCTCATAGCTGCTTTTCCATATCCAAGTAGGCGCCGGCCTACCTGAGGTACTGCCTCACAAGGAAGCTATTGATCTCTGCGGAGCACAAAAAAATTTGCGCAGCATGGCAAAGCCGTCCGAAAGTGAATGGTCACCCTTGTAGGCTGCTCTTTCCAAACTCTGACTCTATCGCCTTATGGATAAAGCTCTGGTTTGCCAAACCAATGAGATTTTTGGATTCTCCGTTCCTTATCCGAAACGCCCCTGATAGTCGCCAAAAGCTGTTAAAATAAATATTCAAACAACTCCCTTCAGGTTTCTTTTGTAATTGTGTGTTTGCTGACATATGTATCGCCGAGTTTATTCGGCTTTCCATCAAGTTTTGATCTACCACTTTGCGCTTCTTCTCTTCGCAACTTCGGGTAGCGGCTTCCCTTTCGGGTCCCGAGAGGTTGCGCTGGGCATCCACGTGTCTCACTTACAGAGGTTTTTATTTCTTTTTGCCTTGAAGTCTCTTCGGGTTGCGAAAGCCTTCTGTGGGGGCCATCATTTCTAAAGATTGTTAGAGGGACCTACATCTTGCTACATGGTAGCATATCGCAAGCTTTTTATGCGGGAATGAAATAAACAAATACGGGATGCATAATGCTTGCGTAGGGTTTTCTTTTTACTTTCTAACAGGTGTTGGCGGGCCCTACCTTCTGCTAGGTGGTAATTGTTCGTATATCTTTTCAACACAGCAGGGAGGTGAGCAATCGCGAGCTGCGAAACGTTGCCACGCGTCTTTCGCACCCGGCTGATGCGGCTTTCTCTCCACTACAAGAAGGAACTCAGCCCCTTAAACACGTGTTGCATCTTCGCAATCTCTCGGCAGCAATGAGAGAAGTTTTCATTCAGGTAGCGACAGGCTGCCACGTGCCTTACAACTGATCCTTGAAGCGGGCGATAGGCTGGCTGAGGGAGATTATGCTATTGGGTGCTGCTCGTCATGGTTCTTTGAAGCGGTGGATGACACTTGTCGCCTCGAGCCTGGCTGGGACCACTACCATCATTACGAAGGGCACGCCTGCAACTGGATGACCAGATGCTGTGTTCTAACTCGTTGCCATTGTAACGACATTGAGAATCTTCTGATTCTGGCATCATTGCAAGGGATTGTGGGATCTTTTTCTGTTACAGCTCTCCAAGCGGTGGGAGTTTTCTCTTCAGCTATATATACTCTCTCTGTCAATGAGAGAGGGGGTCCAAGAAATTTTAGAAGAAAGGATACTAGTTTTAGCAAGAGACACTAGGCCTCTTTTACATGTTTATTTGCAAGAAACTTTCAGACTGTGCCCACTGTTCGGCCTTTCTGTTTTTCATGTTTTGATTAAACTGTAAACTGTGCTTTATACTGTCTTAAGCATTTCATTTGAAAGAACTTCTATATATTGAATACAAGCTTGCTTATCTAAATCATGTCTAAATGACTCTTCTTAGTAGTAAGGATGTATGCAATAGTATTTTATGTCAATAAATGAATTTTTTATGCTATAGCTTTAAGTCCTCGATATTTTGGAACGTGACAACACCATTCAGGCCCCTAAATCTATGATTTATCGTGCCCATCAGCAAACTTTGGTGCATCGCCTTAGATTAGATTTTGCTTTATTATATCTGTTTCCTTTTCCCTTTCCAAAAAACTATTATAGAAGAAGCCGACTTCTTTAAAATCCGGAGGTCACTCAGTTTGGCCCAAAGGGTCCCCCTTGAACTGAGTTTCCCATAAGGCACTATTACCTCGCCAATTTTTGGCATCAACAGGTACCTAACATAGCCAGCTCATAGTCGGGACCCATCCTTGCATCATTTACATAATAATCGACCCCCTAAGTTGCAATTAAGGTGGATGTTGGTGTAAATAGGTATTTTACCTATCTAGTCATCAATGGATCCTATTTACATGTTAAGTTTACTTAGGTCACAATTGCTTTTTCTAGAAGTCTTATTTGTCTAGATAAGATATTATCATATCTTATCTATTTGGATTTTTTTAATCCATATGTCCTAGGTCATTTAATATTAGTCGAGTTAGTTGTCTCATGATATAGGATTAAGACACTAGCCATAATCCTATTTAATCCTATGTCTCACCTTGGCTATATAACCAGGTGTTCTCATGTGTAAATCAATTAATTCATAACAATACAATTGTAGTGTCGAAAAATGTACACCTTTACATTTTCACACTATGTTTGGGTCCCCTAATTAATTGGACTTAATTAAGCCTCTAATTGGTCCAATTATGCATTTAAAAGCCTAATTAATCCTATTTTCCAAAAGGGAGACTTGTATTAAACAATTGCAAGCATTAATTAAATTGCCTTGGAATTGGTGTGTCCTACGTTTGGGGCCTAGGACCCATTCTCTCAAGGGTGAATGGGTCCTCCTTATGTTTAGGGCCCCAATTTTTAATATGTTTTTGGTGGTATTTTCATGATTCAAATTCAATTTGCAATTTTTGGCCTTTGATGTTTAATTTTTGGGAAGTTAGAAAATTACCTATAAATACAAGGTCTATTTATCAATTCAAATCCTAGAGAAAGAAAGAGATTATTCCTAAAGAAAATATTATTATCAAAGGTGTTCAAGAGTAGATTTCTCAGTCATTTATTGCAACATTCAAGATCTCAAGCATCATGTCAAAGTTATCTTCATTCATGCATGTTTTTGGAGCTAACATTGTGATGCAAGTTTCAAGCATTCAAGTAAAGATTCAAGCTATCAAATCAAGCATCCAATCAAGCCATTCATGCAAGATCAAGACCTTGGAGGGATTTATTAAATTTCAATCCTCCAAGGGAAACCATTCAAGGGTTTGGTGAGTTGCAAACAAGCTAGTGTTCATTCATCATTCCTTCTCTTTATCATTATTTCATTTCAAGGTTTAATTACCAAAATGAGGTTTGACCAAGGAAAACCCCCATTCACCAAAAACAAACAATTTTTCTCCTCTTTGTATGTTTATAGATTTGTAGGTGAAGAAGGATTGAAGATTGATCAAAAGTGCAATTTTGCAAAGTTGTCAAATTTGTCAACATTTTTGTCAAGTTACAAAAACTCAGATCCTAAATTTATTTTTGACTTTCTGGCAATCAAACCTAGGGCAAATAGAAGCTTGGATCCATCTCTAGAGGACCCCAAAAGTTGAGAAAAAAATCCCTACAAAGACTCATTCATCCTAGGGTGAATCTGTCCCAGGAGGACACTCAAAAACTACTTTTGGTGACAGGTGCATAAATTCATAACCTTCTCAAATCTGCCAAAAGTTTGTGGATTCTATTAAATTAAGGTTTTAAATTGATGATTCATGTTTTACATTGCATAATTGCATTCATTTGGTATTTTTCATGTATCTCCCAAAAGTGCATCTCAGACTGATTTACCCTGTCCTCAATCATAAGGAAAACAACAATATCTCCATTAAGATTGACTCACCTAAGTGTTGAAAGTCAATCTTTCCCTAGGAGATCTCTTTTTCCTAATGAACTAGGGAATATAGGTGTATCATACCCCCTTTTTACGATTTCATTTTGGGGATCCTATTTTCCTACATTTCATTTTGGTGAACCTGACATTCTTGCACTATAAACTTTTTGATTTGGAGTTCATTAAAACCCTAGATCTAGGATTTGCATTAGTTTGCATTGCATTGCATTAGTTTGCATTCCAATTAGGGTTGTCAAAATTGTATTAATTTGTATCTCATTTAGGGTTTTAAACTTGCATTTTGCATTGTTTAAAATCAAAAAAATCAAAAAAATTGCATCCATATTACATTGATCTTCAATAGTACTTGCATATTAGTGTATTTTTAGTCATTTACATCAACAAATTTAGTTAAAATTGCATTCAAAAAGTATCATCTTTGTTCACTATTTATCACTATTTGCATTTGCATTTAGACACCAAAATCTAGAAAAATCTGAGCTACAAAAACCATAGTTTACAACCTGAACTAGAAAGCACAAATAATAACTCAAAATTTGCATTTTTCATTTTTAAAAACCCTGTATAAGGACCCATTCACCCTTGGGTGAATGATTCCTTGAGGGCTCATCAAAACCAAATTTTTTGAGCATTTTTGTGGTATTTTGTACTTCCAAGATCTGCTGGTAAACCACTATTTTAGTCTATCAATTTTCAAGAATTTCTATTTGATGCATTAGGTCTAATCATCCATTTAGTTTAACCATTTTAAATCATTCCAAATTTATTTTAGTTTTGAAAATCATCAGATCTATAGGACCATTTTTTACATTTCCTGAATCATTACATAAGTTGGATAGATTACTTTTCATGTTAGCATGTTTCCTTTTCAAAGATGTGGTTTTAACATGGTTAAGAATGGACTGTATAAGTACATCCCCTCTTATGAGTACAATTTATGGCAAAGAAATGAGGTCATTAAGAAACAAGTTAGCCATCCTCCCACTATCTTTCCTAGTTATGAGATATCTTAGTGCAAGAGAACCAAACCATTGACACATTTGTTAATATTACCTTGCCTATCCTTCACTCAACCCTTACTATCTCTCCCATTTGTGAGGATGTTTTGATACAAGAGGATAAAATCATGGATAATCATGAAAACCATAATTTTCATTGAGAATCATGAAAGTCTTGTTTGTCCCTCTCCATCTACTTCTCCCACTTGGGAAGATATTATGACACAAGAAGATGAAATCATTGACACATTTCTTAACATTTTTTTACCTAGTCTCCATTCATCTACCAACATCTCTCCCACTTGTGAGAATGTTTTAGTGAAAGAGGATGCAATCATGGATAATCATGACAATCACATTTGTTCTTCTCCCAATATCTCTTCTATTTGTGGAGAGGATATTTTGGTGTTAAAAGATCCAATCATTGAGAGCCATGGCAATCCTATTTGTTTGTATTCCCATACCTCTCCTACTTGGGAAGACATTATTGGGCAAGGGGATGTAATCATAGATAACCTTGACAATCATATTTTTTCTTCTCCAAATATCTCTCCTATTTGTGAAAAATATATTTTGGTGTTGGAAGATCCACTCATTGACATTCATGAGAATCTTGTTTCTCCCTCTCCCAATACTTCTCCCACTTGGGAAGATATAGTTGAAAAAAAGGATGTGCTTGTTAGTAAGCAAGAAAATCATAGTTTTTCTTCTCTAGATACCCCCTACTTGTGATGAAGTTATCTTAGAAGATCCAACCATGGAGTGTCATGAAAATCTTGTTTTCTCCTCTCCTAAAAAATCCACTACTAGGGAAGATACCATGGTGCAAGAGGATGATAGCATTGATACATGTCTTTCACACAATAGTAATGTTCCTTCCTTAGATGAAGATGAGAAGGTGACATTAGACTTCACCTTGCTAGAGGATCATCAAAATAAGGATGTCTTTTGAGGTTATGAACATTAGATCTCCCTTGATTCCTCTAATCATTAGACCTCCTAGAAGTCCTTTAATTATTGGACCTCCTAAGCCTCAACTTATCCCCTATCCACCCTCATAACAACCACAAGTCCAAAAGAAACCTGTACTTATCATAAGATCACCTTGACACAATGTTTCGCAACAACCGAGTTACAATATTGTTGCTCACACATATAACACAAGGAATAATAGGAAACCACAAACCATACATACTTCATTACCATTACCTCAACCTATTTTTCCTAGTGCTTCTCATTTTCCTTTCCATAGTGGAAAGGATTATGATCTTGTGGAACAACTCAAAACAACTCCTGATAAGATTTCTTTATGGAATCTTATTCCAGCTTCACCTAATTACCATAGCATGCTTCAAAGTGCTTTACAACAAGTTTTTATCCCTCCTAGTGCACAACCAAATGATGTAGCAACCCTAATTCAAAGTATGAACTCAGTCAACTTAGAAATTACCTTTAATCAAGATGAGTTAACTCCATTAGAAGTGAAAAAACAAAATGAAGCTTTCATGGTAATGGCTATCATTAACAAGTGTGGAATAAAATAGACTCTCATTGACAATGTTTCAACTCTTAATGTATGTAGTGTGAACCTTAGATAAAATCAGAGTGGATAAGACTATGATTGAACCTTATTCTTTATCTATTCATGGATTTGATAATGTGGGAAAAAAACCACTTGGGGTGATAACATTTCCTATTAGAGTTGGAAAGTTCACATCCCAAACTCCTATCCATGTCATGTCTCAAGATCTCTCGTACAATATCCTTTTGGGTAGACCATGGATCCATTAAATGAATGGGGTACCTTCAACTCTTGACTATTTAATGAAATATGTCTATAACAACAAGGTTTATACAATTAAGGTTGACCCTCACCCAAAAATTTGTTTGCACACTAAGAAAGACAAGGAAAGTCCTTTGAAAACATTGATACCAACTTCAAAAGTGGAACCCATGAAAGCAAAAGAAAAAGAGAAGAATATTGAAGAATTCACAAAGCTATTAGATGATGTTTGGGGTTCCTTGGATTTTACACCTACATCCATGGGAGAATAAAAAATTACACACAAACTAGGAAAAGAGAAAGAAACAAACATAAAATCCACACAAGTTGAGTCATCAAAAGCATGTGAGTCCATAAATTTTAGCAAAGAAGAGGAAAAAACAAGTTATACATCTACATATGAAGAGTGTGATCATGAGAAGCCACCAAATCCAAAAGAAATGGAAAAGATTTATGGAAGAGGTTATGAGATTTTGAAACAACTTGGTTATAGTGGAAAAGTATGTGGTACTAGAGAACAAGGTATTCATGTCCCTATAGAGCCTCACAGACAAGAAAAAACTAGTGGTCTTGGTTATTGTCCTTCGAAAGAAACAAAAGCATCAAAAAAGCATTCACTCAATACCAACACTATTACAAAAGTTTATTCTAAGACAAATTTAACCTTGGTGCATCTTGAACTGATAGATACTACATGTGGGAATATCTCATTGGATATGTGTCAAATTGATACTTTGTCTACTCATTATAATCAATAGCATTAACTGCTGCTCCTTGTCATGTGGTAGTTGTAGTATCATATCATGTTCACTACCATGCATGAGGGTATAAACTTGGCTTTATGCAATCATATTTCCTTTTTGCAAGGAGCAACATATCATCATCCATTTTCAGCTCACCTTTTTCCCTTCAGGGGTAAGGGGTTAGGTAGCCTTGTTCTAATATGGCACTTGTTGGTGTCTCTTTTGGTTAGTTGACTTCCTTCCATGTATATATAAGAGAAAGCTTGGGATGTGGATGACATGCCTTAAGTTGGCTTGTATGTGACATACTTTTCTTTCTATGTTAGCATTGCATTTTGGGGGAAACCCCTTTAGGCATGATGTTCCCTAAGGTGAGACCTTTCATGAACTAAGTAAAACCCATTTGAACATCCTATTGCATGTATTAAGGCCACCAAGCATAACACAACTTGCTTGCCAGTGGAGCCTTTATGTTTTTCATGGCCACCAAGCATAACACAATTTGTTTTCCAGTGGAGCCTTTTTCATGAGTGCCTAGCACAACACAACTTGCTAGCCTTGTGACCAATTTTGTGGTGCCTTATCAAAGTTATCAGGATGTATAACTTTGGTATAGTTAGTACAATGGGAGCATATAGACCTGGCATGACTTCCTATTAGCCACTCTTTAGGGCTCACCTGGTGGACAACAAATTTCACTAGCCCATGTGAGTACATTTTGTTTGCATAGTGGACAACAAGTTTCCACTTGTGAATACTTTTGGACAAACAACTAAGGCTTGATCCATACTGATTAGAGAAACAATCGAGGCTTGATTCACCCCTCTTCCCCTTCTTTCTAATTTTGGCATTGTATGCTTGTGTATCTTGTCTTGCTGCTGCATATTTAGCATGCACATGTGTCTCTTTGTGCCTTTGTTGGTTTGTTGTGAGATCTTAAATCTTGAGAGCTTGATCATCCTCCTTGACCTTTGTTGTCTTATCTTTCCAAAAATTGTACAATTAGACCTCTTGACACTTGTTTGACTACTTTAGTGTGAGTTTGAGCATGGGGATCATCCTATCACTAAAGTGGGGGCTAAATGTAGTGTTGGAAAATGTACACCTTTACATTTTCACACTATGTTTGGGTCCCCTAATTAATTGGACTTAATTGAGCCTCTAATTGGCCCAATTATGCATTTAAAATCCTAATTAATCCCATTTTTTGAAAGGGAAACTTATATTAAACAATTGCAAGCATGAATTAAATTGCCTTGGAATTGGTGTGTCCTAGGTTTGGGGCCCAGGACCCATTTGCCCAAGGGTGAATGGGTCCCCCTTAAGTTTAGGACCCTAATTTTTAATATGTTTTTGGTGGCATTTTTATGATTCAAATTCAATTTTCAATTGTTAGCCTTTGATTCGAGAAATTATAAAATTACCTATAAATACAAGGTCTTTTTATCAATTAAAATCATAGAGCAAGAAAGAGATTATTCCTAAAGCAAAGATTATTGTCAAAGGTGTTCAAGAGCAGATTTCTCAATAATTTTCTACAGTGTTTAAGATCTCAAGCATCATGTCAAAGTTATCTTCATCAATGCATGTTTTTGGAGCTAACATTGTCATGCAGGTTTCAAGAATTCAAGTCAAGATTCAAGCTATCAAATCAAACATCCAATCAAGTCATTCATGTAAGATCAAGACCTTGGAGAGATGTGTTAGATTTCAGTCCTCCAAGGGTAGCCATTCAAGTGTTTGGTGAGTTGCAAAAAGCTAGTGTTCATTCCTCATTCCTTCTCTTTATCATTATTTCATTTCAAGGTTTAATTACCAAAACGAGGTTTGAACAAGGCAAACTCCCATTCACCAAAAATAAAAAAAAAATTATCCTCTTTGTGTGTTTGCATATTTGCAGGTGAAGAAGGATTGAAGATTGATCAAAAGTGCAATTTTGCAAAGTTTTCAACATTATCATCAAGACACAGAAACTCAAATCCCAAATTTATTTCTAACTTTTTGGCATTAAAACCTGGGGCAAACATAAGCTTAGATCCATCTCCAAAGGACCCCAAAATTTGAGCAGAAAATCCCTACAACGACTCATTCGCCCTAGGGTGAATATGTCCCAGGAGGACACTCAACAACTACTTTTGGTGACAAGTGCATAAATTCATAACCTTCTTAGATCTACCAAATTTTTGTGGATTCTATTAGATTAAGGTTTTAAATTGACGATTCATGTTTTACATTGGATAATTGCATTCATTTGGTATTTTTCATTTATCTTCCAAAAGTGCATTTCAGGCTAATTTACCTCATCCTCAATCATAAGGAAAACAATAAGATCTCCATTAATATTGACTCACCTAAGGGTTGAAATTCAATCTTTCCCTAGGGGATATCTTTTTCCCAATGAACTAGGGAAGATAGGTGTATCATACCCCCTTTTTACCATTTCATTTTGGGGAACCTATTTCCCTACATTTCAACAACATTGATAAATCATGTGATCATAATCTATCATTTGCATCCTTTGATAGAATATCATTGTTATTTCATAGATAATCTCTCTTCTTCTTTCATGAAGTTCCTAGATCTTGGGTGGCTATAATATTCAGCCAAATCTTGCATGGTGTAGAGTATTCTATACCAACTCTTATATCTATCCACAATTCTTTTTTGATTTTCTTGGATGTCCAATAGAATGTTTTTATATAATTCATCGATTTCAAACATATTCCTCTCCTTTTGGT
The DNA here is from genome assembly GCA_007258455.2 of Sequoia sempervirens. Classification (NCBI taxonomy): domain Eukaryota; kingdom Viridiplantae; phylum Streptophyta; class Pinopsida; order Cupressales; family Cupressaceae; genus Sequoia; species Sequoia sempervirens. The sequence continues at coordinate 604,974,202 of VDFB02000015.1, read as the reverse complement.
TTTCCTCTACTCAAATTTCTTCTTCACTTGCTTTTGAGGACAAGACTCTTGTAATTAACTTCCTTTGCTCACATTGAAGATATATTTTCTCTCTTTCACTGAGATTCTTCAATTTAATAAACTTTTCAAGATGGAAAGATTAGTGCTTTGATACCACTATCATGACCTTCACCATTAAAGAATAATGTGAAAATATTTTTTTTGTTCAATTACAAATGGAATCAAAAGCATCAAATAATGTATGTGAACAATAAAGTTAATGCTCAAATTTCTCTAAAACACCACAAATTGAAAGTGTTATTTTTGTATTCTTTTACAAAAATGAGGGTTTGATATAGATATTTTACAAGTACAATATATTTTTCAACAATATTTAAACTTTCACCACAAAACCACACCAAACAAGATAATTTCACTAAGTGGAGGTCATTTGAAAACCCAAAAAAAACATTGTAAACTCTCCAAATCGGCACCAACAATTCTTGGCTCTTGGGTAGAGGTGTACACATTAAAAAATAAAAAACCCATGTTCACACACCATGCAAAAATATTTTGCAACCCAAAATGCAAACAATAATACTACAAACTGCTCAAATCACACCTACAAACCACAACAGTGAAAACTATTAAATTGCAAACTCCTTCAACTCAAACATAACCTCTAAATGAGATTAATTATTACAATACAAGGCCTCCTATCCTTAGATCACTTGAAATCCATGGACATCCCATCCACAAGCCTCCAACTCTAATGGTTTACCAACCATTGAAGAACACAAGCAACAAGATTTGTGAGAAATTCATATAAATGCAATAATGCTTCAAATGAAAATTTTCCTATTTAAATATGCAAGAAAGATCCAACATGGCATCCAAGATTCCCCACTCATATCATGAATGATAATTTTCCAAATTGTTACCAAAAATTTTCTTGATAACTACCTTATCCATTTAAATTTGTTGATTATGAACGATAATTAATCCACCTGTTTTTCACCCAACAACTGCACCATGCCCAAGAGAATAATTTTAACATTTATTTATTATTTAATTTAATATGTATTTGTTCAAATCATGGAAATTGCACTAGAACAAATAAAATATTAAATTAACATTATATTTCCCAAAGTTATCCTATGACCCCAACTATCTATTTTTGGATTGTGGGAACTCACTATATTTAGTAAGTTATTTTGGGAAAGGGGACATGACACACTTATATGGAAAATCATCTATGTAATAAGGTGTTAAACCTTGCATGTCCAAACTAGCACATGGGTATATTGTCACACTAGTATTGAGATACACTATATAGTGGGTATAGTTTGTTATAAGGAAGTGTTCAATCATAGTTTCAATAACCAATCCAAAACCTCAGGTAAACCCCCTTGGTATTGTAGAGTCAAAAGAGAAGGATTCATTACCCACATCAACAATTGTTCCTAAGTTGTTTTACCTTATTATAGGTTTGTGGCAATCTTTCTAAGTTTGACACCCCTAGCACTTGGGAGATTATCAAATCTTAGGTATTTGGGGTCTACAACTCAGATCACCCAAAAAATGGCACTATTGTTAGGGACTAGTTTAAATCAAGAATCAACTTGAAGATCTAGATTAATTAGTAACCACAATGTAACTAGGAAAATATTGGAACTTAGTATATCAAAAATTGTTGATCTAGATTGTTTTCTCATTTTTAGGAGTGACAACTCTGTCAAGGAAGATCCATAAGTTAAGTACGTAAGATAAAATAATGGAAAGGGATAAGCAATACAAAAGGTCAATAAATGCCTAATATGAATTCATGTGATATAAAAAGGTGGCACGAGCAATGGAAGGCTAAGAATCTAGGTATATCATCTCCACATAACTCTCCAATTATTGAAAAAGTAGATACTTCAAATAGATAGGGTGCATCAAAAAAATATGATCAATATACATTAGATGATTTAGTTTATAATTGTGTAAAGGGGAAATCTACAAGTATAAACGAGATCAAAACAACGAATAAAAACTAATCTAATCCAAAATAATGATCTAGATCTATGCCCATTACTCACGAAATGAAGCTAAACTATTAAGGAAATCAAGAACATAATTGACAAAAAGAAATGATAATGAAATCCAAAACAAATAGCATTACCATCTCGTGTCAGAGTGTATTCACGAAGATGTGGTTGCTTGTATCAATGCGGAGCCTCCATAGTTGCGGTGCTAGTTATGGTGCGAAAGCTTTAAAGAACGTGGGCGTTGATCAAAGATATGTGTTGAAGCTTCAAGGATTGGTTATGGATTCCTGCATTACTTCATTGTTCGAATGATGTTGATTCTCTGATTGTTTTTGAGAAGAAATGAGGTTGTTATATAGATTTCAAGTTTTTAGATGAACGATCAAGATTAAACAATGTTAAAATTGATCAACAGTTGAAGGTCGTTGAGAGGATTTAGATTGATCAGTCAACTGAGTTGATTGATTAGAAGACTAGATGTGAGAGAGAGTTAACCGATTTAGATTGGTCAGTCAACTAGATAGATTGAATAGTCAATCTTAGTTGACAGAAAGAGTGTGCGAGTTAAGAGTGTTGATGAAGAGTTGACTAAATAGATATTTTAGTCAACTAGAAGAAAGTATTCGTTACGTTCGAGGAGATTGTGCATGAAGAGATAAAGAGACAGTTAACCAAATAGATATTTTAGTCAACTAATTTAGAAGAGATAGTTAAGTTTTTGAGGGAAATTAATTAATTAAATAATTAATTAATATCAAGAGAGACATGCACATGTGAATTTGAATTTAATAAATAAAGTTTATTTATTAAAGTGATGATGTTGAATGAATTAAATAATTTATTTAATTATTTAATTTGGAAAGGGGAAAGTTGTTTAATTAAATAATTATTGATAATCATAATTAAATTAAAAGAATAGGTGGGGTTAAATAAATTAAAATAATTATTTAATGTAGAAGTTGAAAGAGGATTAAATGAAGACTTAACTAAATATAATGTTTATTCAACTGAGAGAAAGTGGTCGTTATGTTTAAGGGAATAATGCATGGAGAGATAATTGAATAGTTAACTAAATAGATTGTTTAGTTAACTAAAAGAAGAACTAGTCCATGTGGAAAAGATAATTAATTAATTAATATTAAGAGGAACATGCATGATGAATTATTTTTAATAAATAAAAGATTATTTATTAAAGGGATGATGTTGAATGAATTAAATAATTTAATTTAATTATTTAATTTGGAAAATGTGGGATTACATAATTAAAATAATCATTTAATGTAGAAGTTGAAAGAGGATTAAATAATATTTAATATTATTTAATTTATGAGGGGGGATTGTTTGATTTTTTAATTAAATAATTAATTGATAACTATTTAATTAAAGTAGAAGAATAAGTTAAGTTAGTGGCATAATTAAATAAATAAAATTTATTTATTTAATCAAGAAGATTAATTGAAATGAATTAATTAAATAACATAAAGTCATTTAATTAATAGTGGAAATATGATTTTAGATAATAATTAAATAATTGAACTTTATTTAATCATTAAGAAAAGATGAATATTAGTGTTAAAATGCTAGTTCGTAGGCTAGGACAATTTCAGGTATCTACATTTTCCCCCTCTTTGACACAATGCGATTTTGAGCGTTGTGTCAAAGAAAAATAAAAAATTCCTACCCAGGAGTTGCCCCGGTATGCCCCGATGATGGCGGGATAACATGGTGCCCCCTTGAGAAATTTGGTGAAAATTCTAGATAATGAACCAATTTTTTTGACAAGCTAATGTGATGTGTTTAAGTGCAAGGACTCACAAAAGAAATGTTGACTAGAAGAAAATGTTAGTAGGATTTAGAAGAAGATGGAAGACATTTGATGAGTTTGCTTTTGCTTTGCATAGAGGCTTCGTATCTTTAACAATCCTTTTTTATGTAGCAAACAAACACAATGCACTAGGGTATTAATAACCAAGGTGGCTTTGTATCCATTGTGTGGACTTTGACTCGACATACAAAGCATATTCTTGCTCATACTAGACATAAAGAAAATTTGTTAAAAATATATGGTTTATTTGTGTTAAAACTTTTCAGACCAGTTACATCGAGAGGTATAAAATACCTAACATACAACTGCTACACGAATTGTCTCAAAACAACTTTCATAAATTCAATAAAGCAAGTATTCATCATGGCAGTATCACAAAAAACATCTTACAAACAACAAACCGAAATGACAGGTAATTGCCCCCATTCCTTCTTCTTTAAATCCTTATGGACATCCTCGAGAGATCCTGGGAATGAGTCAGTAAAATAAATGATAAAGTTAAGACTATAAAAAGATAAAACAATGTTGCAGTATCACTTGCCATATCTATTTGGGTCAGGGCTATTATCCGGTGTTGATCATGTCTATCGTAGGAACGGATTTGTTAAGGCATATCTCAGGATGTTGTTGGTGAATTGTCAAAAAGATAGGTAGTTAATGCTTCGTCATTATTTTCGTTTGTTTGTAATCAAAGATTTATGATTGATTGCTTGAAAGTTTTAGCTTTTGATGTTTGCTCTATTTGTTTGTCTGTTTTGTCAAAGAGTGAGGATGAAAATTTGTTTATTATGGATGAAAAGTTTATTGCGAATTGTGATGATGGAGATAGGAATTTTTTTTTTTTGAGTTTTATGATGTTTTTGTTGTTTTCAAGGGACTAACCTAGGGCCTCGGGGGCTCATCAAAGATAAGCCTTGCCTATGTTGTACACATAGAGGCTCTTAGTTTGTTTGGTTTGATGTGAACATGTTTTTAGTCTTTTCTATTTTTTTGTGAATGTTTTTAGATTTTGAGTTTTGTGAATGTTTTTAGATTTTGAATTTTTTGACTAAGTTAAAATAAAAAAATGATAGAAACCTAAGGGGACTAACCTAAGGCCTCGGGGGCTGATAAGCCTTTTCTACGTTGTACACACAAAGACCACACAGTTCAACCAGTATTGACTCAAAGCATAACATGTTTTTGGGATTCAAACAATGTTGATAACTTTGATTGATATTCAAATTCTGTTTCTAGAGGATAAATTGCGGGAAATCTTCTTGAAATAGCCATGAGGTTCAAGCAAATATTGATATCTTAGGATTTTCGAGTGAAGAAATAATCCAAAGTTGTTTTTCAATTTTTTTTGTTATTTTTTGAATATTTTTTTTGTTGTTGTTGTTTTAACCATGATGGGACGCTCAAGGATTGAATTCATGACCATCTTTGAGAATTTTCCCTCGGTTTGAGACAAGACTACTTTCCTACATCAGTAACAGGCCATGGTTGGACACATGTTTTATTTTGGGACGAAATGGGTGGATGCTTTGGATAATGCTGATAGATAATGATGCAAGTCTTATTCAAATTTAGCACATGTTGCCAAGTTTTCACTAAGGTACCTATTCTATAAGTGCCACAAAAATGGTTTTCACTTAAAGAATGCTTTATTTCTCTTTACTGTTTTCTTTCTTTTTGATTTTTTTTGTTTTTGTTTTTTTTTTTAATTTTTTACCCTCTTGCTTGGGGTATTCTGATGTGTTTCAAGTGTAGAAATTGTTAAGGTGGCTGATGTTCAGTGGTTCGACTAAGGGTTCCCCTTCAGGAGTAGCCAACTAATAAGCTCTAGAATCGTAGCTTGTTGTGATGATAAACAGGCCTAACTAGTTGGGTTCAAACTTGCCTTTGCCATCCTGATTCAGTTGTACTTTCTAATTCTCCTTGAGGACCAAGTCACCAACCTGAAATGTTTTATCTTTTATTTTCTCATCATAGCTTCGTTTGAGCCAATTTTGATAAACCTAAAGATGGTTTAACGTGCTCAAACGCCTTTCATCTAGGAGCTCCAATTCATTTAACTTGGTTACCTGATATTCTTCGTTGCTGACGATGCCTTTTAGTGAGATTCACAATGAGGGGATTTCGACCTCGATAGGTAAGATAGCCTCTGATCTGTAGACCAAGGAGAAAGGTGTGACACCTGTAGGTGTTCATATGTCGGTTTGATAAGCCCATAGAGTTGGGTTTAGCTACAAATGCCAATCACGACCAACTTCATTAACAATCTTTTTTAGTATTTTCAGTATGGTTTTGTTAGATGCTTTGGCTTGGTCATTTCCTTGGGGATAGTAGGGCGTGGAGAATCTATGTTGGATAAATAATTTAGAACATAACTCTTGGACGTCTTGATTTTTGAATGGGGTTCTATTGTTTGTTATTATCATTTGTAGAATTCCATACCTACAATTCAGATAATTCAAAATGAACTTTGATATCTATTTTTTAGTGATGTAGGTCAATGGAATTGCCTCTATCCATTTGGTGAAGTACTCTATTGTTGTGATAATGAACTTGTTCCCGTTAGATGAAGCAGGAAAAATCTTACCTACCAGATCTAATCCCCATTGCAAGAAAGGCCATGGTTTTGTGATGGGTCTCAACTCCTGTGCTGGTGTGTGAATGAGGTCATTGTGCTATTGGCATTGATGACACTTTCTAGAATAATGAATGCACTCCTATTCCATGGAGGGCCAATAATACCCTGTTCTAAGCAATTTTTGGGCTAGGTTAGGTCCGTTAGAGTGGGACTTGCAAACACCTTTGTGTACCTCTTGTAAGATAGTTTGTGCTTCTTATGCGTTAAGACACCAGAGTAACATGCCATCTAGACTGCAATGATATAGGGTATCTCTTAGGATTGTGAATCGGGAAGTCCTAAGGGTGAAGGTTTTCTTTTGAGTGTTTGTTAGGTCAAATGGTATGATACCGTGTTGGATGTAGTCAAAGATGTCTTAGTACCATGGGGAGTTAGGACCAATAACAACACATACTAATTCTGATTCTAGGATGTTGAATGTAGGTACAAGTAGTTGCTCCATGAGGAACTCATACTTAGGAACATTCTGTGGAATATCAAGGAGTGATCCTATTGTTGCCATTGCATCTACAACTCTGTTGTTGATTTGAGAAATTTGTTCAAAGGTTATTGTGATAAAATAGTCCTTGAAGCTATCCACCATCCATTTATATGGCTTTAGCTTGCCATATTTTGTCTAGTACTCATCATTCACCTATCTGATCACTAGCTGAGAGTCTCTGAAGACCTGTAGTTCTTTTAGTCTCCACTCAATAACCATTTTGAGCCCTGTGACCAGAGCTTCATACTCTGAGATATTATTTGTGCATGGGAAGGAAATCATGTATGCTTTGGATATACTATTTCCTTGTGGTGTGAGAAATAGAATACATGCTCCCAAGCCATGTTGAGTATGAGACTCGTCAAAGTATAGGATCCAATGGTTTGCCTGTTCTGTCAACAATATACCTTCATCTGGGAACTCTTCCGTAAGAGGCTTGTGATCTTCTAAGGATGTTTTGGCTAGTTGGTCTACTATGATTTGTCCCTTGACGACTCTTCTATCCATATAATCTATATTGAATTCACTTTGAATCATTACCCACTTAGCAATTCTACCTGTTAGGGCTGCTTTTTCTAGTAGGTATTTTAGTGGGTCTACTTTTGAAATCAACTTTACCTTCCTGTTTAAGATATAATGTCTCAGCTTTTGTGTCACGAATACGATTGAGAGACATGCTCTTTCTATGGGTGAGTAGTTCAATTCGTAGCCCACCAATGTTCGGTTGATGTAGTAGACCACTCTTTCTTTGTTATCATCATCTAGCTAGGTTAGTAGAGCTCCCAACATTATTTATGTGGTAGTTACGTAGAGTACCATCTCTTTGTCTGGAATAGGCGGCATGAGTATAGGAGGAGTAAACAGGTAATCTTTGACTTACTGAAATGCTTGGTCACATCTCCCATCCCATTTAAACGTGATGTCCTTATGTAAGAGATGAGTGAAAGGGTGACATTTGTTTACTAGTTGTGCGATAAATCTCTTGATGGATTCTAGCTTTCCTTGTAAACTTCTTAGTTGCTTTAATGTATTTGGTAGAGGCATCTCTTGTATTAATTTTACTTTCATAGGATCTACTTCAATGCCCCTTCATGACACAATATACCCTAGTAGGTTTTCGGATGTTACTCTGAAGACACATTTTTTTGGGTTGAGTCTCAAGTTATATTGTTCAAGCCGATCAAACACCTTTGCAAGATTATCCAAGTGATCTTCCCTTTTGACAGAATTTTCTAGAATATCGTCCACATAGTCTTCCATGATTGTATGTAGCATATCATGGAAGGTGGTCATCATTGCTCTTTTATATGTCACTCTTGCATTCCTTAGACCAAATGGCATTACATTCCAACAAAAGGTTCCCTAAGCACAAGTAAATGCCATTTTATGTTGATCATAAGGGGATATATTTATCTGATTATACCCAGAGAAACCATCCATCAAAGATAACATCTCATGTCCTATTGTTAAATCCACAATCATGTCTATACTTGGAAGAGGAAAATTTTCCTTCAGATAAGCCTTGTTCAGGTCTCAAAAATCTGTGTAGATCCTTATGCCCCTAGTAGGCTTTGATACTGGTACTAGATTTGATATCCATTTCGGATAATCGATGGGTCTAATGAAACCCACATCTAGTAACTTCTTTAGTTCTGCCTTCACCAATAATGCTATTTGAGGAGGCATTTTTTTGAGTTTCTACTTGATAGGCTTTGCTTCAAGGGATACAGCTAAATGATGCACCACTAGTGCTAGATCTAGTCTAGGCATATCTGCATACGTCCACATAAACTTTATTTTTTTGTTGTTGATGAATGCTACAAAGTTTGCTTTCTCTTTAGAATCGAGCAACGCCGCATGGTATGTGATCTTTGGGTCCTCTGTTGTGCCAACATTTATGGATTCTGCTTCTTCCACTATGAGCATTGATCTTTCTTGATATTTAGAAATGGTGATATTTAACCCTCCATCCTCGAGTTCCTCAAGGAGGTTTTCACCTTAAGATGCATCCTTTATTTTCTTCTTTTCTGGATCTGATAGAGCCACATTGTGTCTTCTCTAGGGGATCACATTTCTATTTTTATGTTTTCTCTTTCATTTTTGCAACTAGAGGATTCAATCTCTCCACCGAAGTATGCATCTTGTTCGAGCTCCATGACAAACCTTGCTTTGTGATCTCTTGCTTGTATGTCCATTCGAAGTCCCATGAACTCTACGATTACTTCATCATTCTAGAATTGATCCAAAATAGGTGTATGTTGTTTTTGGTCCCAATGTATCAATTGTGGGTAGAAGAGGGGTAGGCTATCATCATTATCCACAAAGCTTACGGAGGTTGCTGAAATGGTTAGTATGGATCTAGTATCTTTTTCCCATTGGGTGTCTAGGTCGTCATTACTAGAAGTGGGGGAACCATATCCAATGATAAAGGAAGGAGAATCCCATTCATATTCATTAGAGTTCATTCTAGAATCACAATGGATATTGGGAATAGTTTTGATGAATTGGAGAGGGAACCTATCAATGCTAAAGTTGTTGAATAAGTCTTCGACAGGTAAATCATTGTCCATGATATGGTAGATATCCAATGCCTTAATGCTAGCAGAAGTTTCTTGTTTCTTAAAAGAGGTTTGTCTGATTTTTGGAGTAACCACATCTTTTGGATCATAGCCTAGTCCCATATTTTTCTTTCTCTGTTCCACTATGATAGGTTCCCATCAGCCTTGTTTGTGTAGCCCAAGGCCACCTATTCCCCAATATCCCATTTGTTTAGCTAATTGATAACCTCTACTGTTAGGATCAATTAGAATGGGTTGTGGCTTTTCTGGTTCCTTTTGGTACTTTTTGTAAATCGTGGATGAGAAGTCCTCTTTGAATATCTCTTTTTCCTTCATATCCCCCCACTTGGTGAAAATTGTGGGTTTTGCGATCATTTGCATTGTTTGAACATCTTTGATCTCTTTCAAGCCTCCATAAAATTGGGTGTTGGTGGAAGAATGCCAATGTAAAATGCTTGGTTGAAGTGATAATTTCCATTACCCCTATCCAATACTTGAACCTTGGTTTCTATTTTTGGTTGTCCATTTGATATGATCTTGGTTGAGGTTGATGGTAGCATGGAAGGGTCAAAATATGAGAATGAATGGAAGGATATGTCATTGCTTGTCATACATTGGATCTTATTATACTTCTCTTCCAACTTTACATAGAAGTGGAAAGGTTCAGGATCGACATATAATGTCACCTCTTTTCCTTCATGGGGAAACTTTAGGCATTGGTGAAAGGTTGACAGAACTGCTTGTAATGCATGCATCCAAGGGAATCCTAGGAGGAGGTTATATGGTAACTCAAGGTCAAGTACTTGACATATAGTTTTCATGATGGTTGGTGGTGTATGTTAAAACCTCCAAGGTTTGCTTGCACCTAACAACAAGATGACATTACTCTGCCTTCACCATGAACCTAACACTTTCTAGGCTCTGTCTTGGCTTAGATCATTAACTAAGCCTGCCCTGACTCTGTTTCAAGAGTTCCAAACCTTGTGCTTAACCTTAGAGGATTCATCACCACTCAAAATTGTTGTCTTCTTCACAAACACCACTTGAAATTTCAACCTTCCTCACTACACCTAGAAGAGTCTAGATGCCAACATCATTATCTGACTTGAACTCTTTACAAGGGAGGTAAATGCTCTGTTTCCATTCATTTCAACACCAATGGAATGCATCTTTGTGGTTCTTTAACCTTCACTTTACCCGATTTCCAAATCTTGCTTGAAGAGGCCTAGTTTCTACTAGCCTTTACCAGTCCCTTTTTGGCTTTTTCTGCCCAAAATCTCCACATAGCCTAGCGAGAAAAACACATATTCTGACACCCTTTTCAGACTTTTAAATCTTGCCTAGGTTGTCTGATCTCTGGTAATACCGTACAGCTAATTCCAAGGATCTTGGAGTGGAGGCCTAATTGCCCTATCTTCTAGGGTTTCACTGTTCTTTGTTTCAAATCTTCTACCAAAAGCTTGATTAAAACTTCAAACCTTTTGTCAATCCAAGATCTTACCTAGCCCTACCAGGAATCGTACGGATTTCGTACAGTGCTTATATCCCCTGCCTAAGTTCACAATTTTACCCTACCAAACTCCTAACCGGGTTACAAAAGCTCGCCTAGGGTTTGGTCTTGCATAACATAACTTGTCTTTCAAGGTTTCCTACTTCTAAACCTACACAAAAAGGTGGCTCCCCTTTCATATTCTACTATTCTTAGGTAAATCCCGTGGACAAAGTTTAGAGGGGAGCCATTTATTTGTTTGACTGTCCAAAACAAAGAAAATAAGACTTTACACTCTATTCTATGATCACAAAACACTAAAACAACTCAAAGAATCTTGTCCACCAGTTGGAATACACTCTTTGACATTCAATAAACACAAAAACAGTGAGGAATCGGGATATTCAATGTCTCTTTTATAACTATTCCTCAAGAGCTCGGGTAAAACACAGAAAATACAATCCTTTCTATTCCTTGCAAAGAAAAGCTTAACTATTATGCATATATTCTTAGTCAATGAACTATTTACAAAGGAAAAGATGCTAGGATATGTTAAGAAAACTCTGATCCAACGCCAAATAAATACATATAGACCATATACATCACAGTTCTAAAAACACACAGGGTTTTCAGTAAACACACAAAATATAGAAAATGCTAACTGTTTTCTATTCTTTCACAACAAAATTTGTTTACAATGATCTAACTGCTCTCTACGAGCCACACACTCTACTTTTGATGCCTTTTCCACCATTCAAGGGCAGTTGATCGAGCATTATCCCTGATTTCAAGGGATTCCCAACGCCAAGTAGGTTGCATGCAACTCCATAAACCTTGCCATGCAATTTTACAAACATTTTGTAATTTATCAACATGTTATGATCCTGAAGTTAAGGACCTCAACCTCCTTACTCCAAACCATCAACTCCATAACTGTTCATTTGGCATATTTTAATAAAGACCATGTGTTTAGAACACAATAACTGCCCTATATACAACATAGGCTGTCTAAAGCTAATAAAGCCAAAATTTAAAAGCATGATAAAACTAGGATGACATCTATGCTAATGATTAATTCAACACACCCACACAAGACCTTCTAAGGTCCAATTCAAACAACTAAAATCCTGACTTGGATAAAGTCAGTACAAGCCAAAATTTGCAAACAAACATGAAGGAGTTAAGCCAAGGTGCCCCTGCACCATCCTCCCCAAAACAGAAAACTTCGATCCACCCTTGGATTGAGCAAGTTGAGTTCAATTCCCAACTTCTTGAATTCTGCCTCCTTGATCCATACTGCATCTGTATCAGGTTGTCCATTTCTTTTGATCAGGTGTTCTTTATATTCTTTGGTCCTAGTCTTCTTGTAGACCCTTGTATCCAAGATTTGATCAGCTTGTTTGACTGTGACAAGGGGCAGTTTGAGTTCTCCTACATCTTGACTGACTTCCTAGAGTGTCTGATCCAAATCTTGTGGTGGTCCTTTGTAATGTATAAGGTCTGCAACATTGAAAACAGGGGATAGTCCACTGTCATCTGGTAATTGCACTTTGACTGCATTATTGCCATACTTCTCCAAGATAGGACATGGACCTATCCTCTTCATTTGTAGCTTGTGAGGAACTCCTTTCTGCAATCTAGCCTTGTTCAAATGCACCATGACTAAGTCTCCAACATTAAACTGAACCTCTTTCCTATGCTCATCCACCTTAGTCTTATGTTTCATAGTGTTTTCTGCCAAGGTTTTTCTGACTGTCTCATGAATCTCCTGCATTGCACAAGCAAAGTCATTAGCATATCCACTTCCCTTGACTCCATCCTTCAGCTCTCTCAGCTCATAAACACCTCTAGGGTGCAGTCCATAAACAATTTCAAAAGGACTCTTCCCTGTGGATCTATTCACTGTATCATTATAGGCATATTCAGCCTGCCCAATAATCTGATCCCATTGTTGACCATACTCCTTGGTCAAGCATCTTAGAAGGTTTCCAAGTGTTCTATTCACAACTTCGGTCTGACCATCAGTTTGGGGATGGTATGCAGATCCAAAGGACAAATTGGTGCCCATTCTTTGCCACAGAGTCTTCCAAAAATGACTCATAAACTTAGTATCTCAGTCTGACACAATGCTGATTGGTAAACCATGAATCCTGACTATCTCCTTAAAGAAAAGAGAGGCTATTTGACTGGCATCATTGGTTGTTTTGCAGGGTGCAAAGTGAGCCATTTTGCTGAATCTGTCTACAACAACATACACACTATCCATACCTTGCTTTGTCTTGGGTAAACCAACTACAAAGTCCATGCTCAAGCATTCCCATGGCCTAGAAGGGATAGGCAGTGGCTGGTATAAGCCTGCATTTGAAGAAGTGCCTTTTGCCTTTTGACACACTACACAACTCTCTACATACTTCCTGATATCTAGGTTCATCTTTGGCCAATAATAAAACCTTTGAACAAGCTCTTGAGTTTTGGTGATCCCAAAATGACCACTCAATGCACCATTATGCTTTTCTTGTATTAAGTTCTCCCTAATAGAACCTCTAGGAATGCAAAGCTGATTCCCTTTAAACAATAAATCACTTTGCAAGGTATATTCAACATATTTGATATGGAAATGATTCTTGTACTCAAGACATACCTTATAGATATCTGTAAAGTCTTCATCATCTGCATATAGATCTTTGAAGTGATCTATTCCCATGCTCTTCAACTGAATTTCCTGAATTGTGAGGACTCTTCTGCTCAATGCATCAGCCACTTTGTTGAGAGCTCCTTTCTTGTGCTTGATATTGAAGGTGTAAGCTTGCAAGTACTCCACCCACTTCATGTGTTTGTGACTCAACTTCTCTTGTGAATTCAGAAAACTGAGTGCTTGATTGTCTGAGTACACAATGAATTCCTTGGGAAGCAAGTAGTGCCTCCACTTCCTTAGTGCTTGGACCAATGCATACATTTCAAGGTCATAAGAAGAATACTTCTTCTTGGCTTCACTTAGCTTCTCTGAATGAAAAGCCACCGGTCTACCTTCTTGGCTGAGAACAGCTTCAATAGCTACATTGCTTGCATCACATTCAATGGTGAATAGCTTCTCAAAGCTTGGCAACACTAAAACAGGTTGGGTAGCTATCTTTTCCTTCAGCAACTCAAAACTCTTGTTAGCTTGCTCATTCCACACAAATTTGATTTTCATGCCTCCTTTAATGGTATCCAACATAGGAGCATAGATAGCACTAAACTGCCTTATGAATTTCCTATAATACTGAGCAAGACCATGGAAGCTTCTTACCTTTGTTGCTGTCTTTGGAGTAGGCCAATTGAGGATTGCTTCCACTTTGCTGCTGTCCATCTTCAAGTTGCCATGTGATAGCACAAAACCAAGGTACACCAGCTCTGTTTTGATGAAATCACACTTTTCCAAGTTGATCATCAGCTCCTCCTCCTGCAGCTTCTTGAAAATCAACTCAATATGTTTGAGGTGCTCTTCTCTTGTTATGCTATAGATTAGTATATCATCAAGATACACTACCACAAACTTGCCAATATAGTCCTTGAGGATTTCATTCATGAGTCTCATGAATGTGGAGGGGGCATTAGAAAGCCAAATGGCATTACTAACCACTCATAAAGACCCTCATTGGTTTTGAAGGCTATTTTCCACTCATCACCCTCTTGTATTCTAATTTGGTGGTAACCACTCTTTAAATCTATCTTGGTATAGTACGTAGCTTCACCTAGACAATCCATGAGATCTTCAATCCTAGGGATAGGGAACCTATACCTGATGGTTATCTTGTTGATTGCTCTGAAATCAGTACAAAGCCTCCATTCTCCTCCTTTCTTAGGTGTAAGACAGTGGGTACTGCACAAGGACTGATGCTTTTCCTAATAAGACCTTGGTCAAGAAGTTCTTGAATCTGCCTGGCTATTTCCTCATTTTTTTGAGGTGTCATCTTGTAGGCTACTTTGTTTGGAAGGGTGGCTCCTGGTATCAAGTCTATCCTATGACTTATGGCTCTTTTAGGAGGTAAGGTTGCTGGTTGACCACTACTTACAATACTTTCATAGGTCTGCAACAAGTCTTGTATCTCTTTGGGTAACTCTTGCTTTTCAACTGCCTTCTCTTTGCTTACCTCTCTTGGCTTGATCATTACTGCATAGCCAACTCCTTCTCCTTCTTCCAAATATTTTAAGAACTCTTTTTCACTCACCATTAGCAGCTTAGAACCTGCTGTCTGCACCTCTGTATCTTCTAGCAAAGACTGAATTTTGTAGGTCACCTTATCTTTCTTAAAGGTATAGGAGTTCCTTACTCCATCATGCACAACTTGGTGGTCAAATTGCCATGGTCTACCTAGGAGCAAGTGGCATGCATCCATAGGTAACACATCACACAAAACTTTGTCTTTGTACTTGCCAATTGAGAACTCCACCCATGCTTGTTCATTCACCAAGACATGCTGACCCTTATTGAGCCATGTGACCTTGTAAGGATTATTGTGAGGTATCCTTATTAGTTTCAGCTTGCTGACTGCCTCCTCTGACACAATATTGTCAGTTGAACCTGAGTCTATGATGACCTTACACACTTTCCCCATCATCTTGCATTTTATCCTAAATAGGGACCTTCTTTGGCTTGGCTCTTCTTTCATCGGTTCTTTGATCAAAGTCCTCCTCATCATGAGATTATCACCTTCCTCTGAGTTCAATGGCACTTCATGTTGTTTATTTTCTGTAGTAGTCTCATCTTGAATCAGATTGGTTCTCTTATCTCCTCCATGAGAAGTGCTACCTTTCTCAGGGCATCTATAGGCCGGGTGTCCCAATTGGTTACAATGATAACATTTCATGTTGGTGAAGTAGCTGCCTCTTCCTTATCCACCACTTCTTCCTCTGGAACTGAAACCTCTTCCTCTACCACCTCTACTAGAGCTTCCTTCTTGCTGTTCAGAAAATCTGACTTCTCCTTGGGCTCTTGGTTCTGAGCTTCTTCCACTATAACTTCCTCTTTGTCCTCTACTGTCTTTCCCTTTACCTCAACCTTTGGGGTTTTGTTCCTGTTTCTTTTTGCCTTTCTCCTCTATCTTCAAAGCCATTTGATAGCATTGGCGGACTGATTTGAAGTTTACCAAACTCATGTCTTCTTGAATAGACCATTTGAGTCCATTTAGGTACCTTGCTAATTTGATGCTTTCATCTTTAACCACCTTTGATCTAAGGCACAATTTTTGAAATTCCTCTATATAAGTTTGGACATCCATGTCCTTTTGCCTCAGATTGTGTCTTCTCCTATGCAAATGGACTTCATAATCATCAGGGAGATAGGTTTTCCTTATCTTAGTCACCATTCCTCTCCATGAAACTATAGGACCTTTGCCTTCTTTCTCTCTTTTAGATTGTACAAACTTCCACCATGTGAGAGCTGCTCCTCTCAACCTTAACTTGGCCACCTTTACCTTTTGGGCCTTTGTTATGCCATCACACTCAAAGTGATTTTCAATGCTCTCAATCCAGTCCATAACTGAATCAGGGTCCATTTGTCCACTGAAAAGTGGCACACCATCCAATGCTTTACCACTCAAGGCCTGCAATGCTTTCAAGAATGGTTCCTCTGCAAGAACAGGATCAGGCTTTGGAGCTTCCTCCTCCAAATCCTCTTCTTTTTCCTTGGCTTCCTGCTCTTCCTTCTGCTTTATCTTGTCCTTCACAGTATTTGCTGTCTCTTGGACTTCATCCAAGAGTTTCTCCATTTGAGATATCCTTTCTCTGAGCAACTAGTTATCTTCCTCTTGCTCTTCTAACTTTTTAGCTAACTCTGCATTTGTCACCATGGTTTCTTCCTCTGGTGTGTTCTCTCCAACTGACTCAGTGACTTGGCTCATTAATCACAAGCCTTGAATCCAACTCTAAGCTCTGATACCAATATGGTGTATGTTAAAACCTCCAAGGTTTGCTTGCACCTAACAACAAGATGACATTACTCTGCCTTCACCATGAACCTAACACTTTCTAGGCTCTGTCCTGGCTTAGATCATTAACTAAGCCTGCCCTGACTCTATTTCAAGAGTTCCAAACCTTTTTCTTAACCTTAGAGGATTCATCACCACTCAAAATTGTTGTCTTCTTCACAAACACCACTTGAAATTTCAACCTTCCTCACTACACCTAGAAGAGTCTAGATGCCAACATCATTATCTGACTTGAACTCTTTGTAGGGGAGATAAATGCTCTATTTCCATTCATTTCAACACCAATGGAATGCATCTTTGTGGTTCTTTAACCTTCACTTTACCCAATTTCCAAATCTTGCTTGAAGAGGCCTAGTTTCTACTAGCCTTTACCAGTCCCTTTTTGGATTTTTTTGCCCAAAATCTCCACATAGCCTAGCGAGAAAAACACATATTCTGACACCCTTTTCAGACTTTTAAATCTTTCCTAGGTTGTCTGAACTCTGGCAATACCGTACATCTAATTCCAAGGATCTTGGAGTGGAGGCCTAATTGCCCTATCTTCTAGGGTTTCACTGTTCTTTGTTTCAAATCTTCTACCAAAAGCTTGATTAAAACTTCAAACCTTTTGTCAGTCCAAGATCTTACCTATCCCTACCAGGAATCGTACGGATTCCGTACAGTGCTTATATCCCCTGCCTAAGTTCACAATTTTACCCTACCAAACTCCTAACCGGGTTACAAAAGCTCGCCTAGGGTTTGGTCTTGCATAACATAACTTGTCTTTCAAGGTTTCCTACTTCTAAACCTACACAAAAAGGTGGCTCCCCTTTCATATTCTATTGTTCTTAGGTAAATCCCGTGGACAAAGTTTAGAGGGGAGCCATTTATTTGTTTGACTGTCCAAAACAAAGAAAATAAGACTTTACACTCTATTCTATGATCACAAAACACTAAAACAACTCAAAGACTCTTGTCCACTAGTTGGAATACACTCTTTGACATTCAATAAACACAAAAACAGTGAGGAATCAGGATATTCAATGTCTCTTTTATAACTGTTCCTCAAGAGCTCGGGTAAAACACAGAAAATACAGTCCTTTCTATTCCTTGCAAAGCAAAGCTTAACTATTATGCATATATTCTTAGTCAATGAACTATTTACAAAGGAAAAGATGCTAGGATATGTTAAGAAAACTCTGATCCAATGCCAAATAAATACATATAGACCATATACATCACAGTTCTGAAAACACACGGGGTTTTTAGTAAACACACAAAATACAGAAAATGCTAACTGTTTTCTATTCTTTCACAACAAAATTTGTTTACTATGATCTAACTGCTCTCTACGAGCCACACACTCTACTTTTTATGCCTTTGCCACCATTCAAGGGTAGTTGATCGAGCATTATCCCTGATTTCAAGGGATTCCCAATGCCAAGTAGGTTGCATGCAACTCCATAAACCTTGCCATGCAATTTTACAAACATTTTGTAACTTATCAACATGTTATGATCCTGAAGTTAAGGACCTCGACCTCCTTACTCCGAACCATCAACTCCATAACTGTTCATTTGGCATCTTTTAATAAAGACCATGTGTTTAGAACACAATAACTGCCCTATATACAACATAGGCTGTCTAAAGCTAATAAAGCCAAAATTTAAAAGCATGATAAAACTAGGATGACATCTATGCTAATGATTAATTCAACACACCCACACAAGACCTTCTAAGGTCCAATTCAAACAACTAAAATCCTAACTTGGATAAAGTCAGTACAAGCCAAAATTTGCAAACAAACATGAAGGAGTTAAGGCAAGGTGCCCCTGCACCAGCTGGCCCTATCTGCACTGGCACTCAGACTGTCCCTTCTGAATTCCTTTCAAAGTCATCATAGGCCCTTATAAAAATGATCTTTCCTTTGTCTATCACATCGTCAGAATACCCCAACTATTTGATGAATTTCAAGGTACAAATGTTTAGACCCATACCATTATCTATCAACACTCGTTTGACCATGTGTTTGTGGACACCAAGCTCTATGTAGAGGGTTTGGTTGTGGAATGGATTTTGTGGAAGGTCTTTCTTAGAAAAGACTAAATGATTGTTGGCCGTGATTTTTCCAACCATGGATTAGAACTGATCTAGATTAAGGTCATTAGGAACTGATGTTTCTAAATATTTTTCTAGTATCTCCCTATGTGCAGGTGATAGTTTTAGTAGTTCTAGGATCGAGATCAGGGCAAGATTCTTTCTTAGTTGTTCCACAATACTATAGTCATTTGGCTTAGTTGTGGGTTTAGGTGGGACTCCTTGTATTGTAACTCTCCCTCAATGAGTAGTTATGTTACAATTGTTGTCTCCACCTTGTCTAGTCACTACATTTAATCTTGTGTCATCTGCTTGAGAGAGGGTACCTAGAACCATGTCACCATACGTGTAATTAGCATTATGGTAGTCTTGGTCTTTTCCTTTGTCATTCCTTTTAGCATGGTTTGGGATTGGGTTTGTGTATATCTAGACGTCTTTGTTTCTTAGATGATGGTCAACATCCACTTCCCCTTTGTCTATTAAGTCTTGTATGATGTGATTGATTCGCATGCAGTTGTTTGTTGTATGTCCTTTTATTTTATGGAATTTGCACAAATCTTTCTCATTGTACCATGGTGTTTTAAAGCTAGGATCTTTATAGTTTGGGTGATCATTGACCTTGATGAGGTTTTGTTGCACTAGTTTATGCATGACTATCTCAAGTGACTCTCCTAGTATCATGAATTGCTTCCTTGGTTGATTGTATTGCCTCTATTTCCCTCCTTGATTCGTTTGTTGGTTGAATGCCTGATTGTTCTTGGGATAGGTAAGTTGGTTGTTTTGTGCACTATTTGAAACATAGCTTATTTGTGCCACTTATAGTTTGTTTTGAGTTATGTTTTGTACATTCCATAATCCTCTAGCTTCAACTACTCCATCGTTTGGAATGTTCTTGTTCTTGGCCCAAATCTTAGGTTTATCGTTTGAACTAGAGGGACTGTCTTTCGAGCTGTTCAATTTAAGGACTCCTCTTGCTATGAGGGCTCTCTCAATATGTAATCCATTTTCAATAGTTTCTTCAAAGTATTTGGGACATAACATAGTTAGTTGGTAGTTGATCTCGGTTAAGACATTTGAGATGAAGATATCTACCAATTCCTTGTTAGGAATGGCCCATTTGCATCGACTAGCTTTGTGCCTCCATCACTGTAGGTAGGAGGTAAAGGAATCTCCTTGACTTTGTTTAATTTTGGATAAATCTGTGATGGTGACATCTTGCTCTATGTTGAATGAGAAATGACTTGTGAATTTGCTAGATAGTTCATCGAAGGTTTTAATTCCTGGTGACAAATGAGAAAACCACTCCATAGCATGGCCGGTAAGGCTACGTGGAAAGAGCCTCATGAGGTAAGAGTCATTGTTTTGTACTTCCATTCATGATACTAAAAAAATCCCGTATGTGCTCCATTGGATCTCATCTTCCTTTGTACTTGTCGAACTTGGGTATTTTAAAGTTTTTTGGAAAAGGTAGCATAGTGATGGAATGATCAAACGGGAATGACATATTTCCTATAGGGTATAAGTCTTCTTTTTTTTCCCTACCTGCATGTCCGATATTCTCTGATTCATCACCTCTAGTTGTAGTTCCATCTTAGTTTTTGGTACATTTGTTTGCAAGTCTTGCGTGTAATAGCCTTTTTGTCATACAACATTTGTTTGGTCATAAGTTGGATAGAACGGGGGTATTGAACCTTGGTAGCCATTTTGAACATAGGGCAGGTTAGGTCTTTATTGAACATAAGGAGGGTTAGCTCCTTATTGAGTGTAAGGAGGGTTAGCTCCTTGTTGTTGGGATGAATTATATTGAAGGTTACCCTGTTGATGCATTAGCAAGACACCTTGTTGGTAGGACGAATTGGGAAGGGTACCATGTGGCACACCTTGTTGTTAGGACACAATGTTTTGAAGGTTCCCTTGATGATGTGTTAACGAGACACCTTATTGATAGGACGAATTGGGAAGGGTACCATGTGGCACACCTTGTTGTTGGGGTGAACTATACTGAAGGTTTCCCTGATGGTGCATTGTCAGGTTACCTTGTTTATGGGATGAGCTATATTGAAGGTTTCCCTGTTGATGCATTAGCGGGACACCTTGTTGGTAGGAGTAATTGAGAAGGGTACCATGCGGCACACCTTGTTGTTGGTACTGATATGGAAGGGGACCCTATGGCCCACCTTGTTGATGGTATTGATTTGGAAGGGGACCCTATGGTCCACCTTGTTGATAGTACTGTTGTGGGAATTGTCCTTCTTGATTTTGTACATTTTGGGAAGGGTCAATATACAAAGTGTTTTGAGGCACGTATTGTCCTAGTGGTGGATTGTTGTTTTTTGGTACATATTGGGATGGACCTCCTTGATACTGTTGGTCCACTGTCGCTTGTTCGATTTGAGTTGGTTTTCTATACAAGGGGTTTTCCACTGGTTGATCCTTTCCTTATACGAATATGGGTGGCATGTTTGGAATCTCCAATGGCTTGGGTATTTCTCTCATGAATGAGTTATCTCCTAAGGGAATGGGATGAGGATCTTTAAGTGCTTCTACTTTAAATTCTATTGGAAATTTAGCACCACTTTGTGCTAATTTGAAAAAGTAAGTGTTGGGATCCTTCCTTAGGAGTTTATCCATCAACTTGAGCACTTTGGGATTGTTTGAATGCTGAAATAGTTCTTCATCATTTATTTCCTCTTCACTTTCCTCCTCCTCTATGACCATATCCTTGGATTTTTGTTTTTCTCTTTCCATGGCTTCTTGTTTTCTACGGATCACCTTTTCCTCACTAGGTGTTTGGTTTGTTGTTGCGTTGAATGTGGGTTTCTTTTGAGGTGTTGCAAGGTCGTCTGGCCTATAGCCCCATGGGCCACCTACATCATTTGTGGTGTTTATTGGTGGTATGGTAAAGTTTACTTTGTTTGCTTCCATGTTCATTCTATGTTGTGATCTTGTTATTGTCATAAACAATTGCCAAGATTTTGTGAACGTTTTTGTGACTCCTAGCTATGGAAAAAGAATGTTTTTTTTTTTCTATTTTAAGGAAAATAAAATTGCTTTTTTTTTTGGATTTTTCTATTGAGTATTCAAGTTTGGTTCGCCCATTGAGAAGCGCAAATAGAAATTTCTTAGTCAAATGTCACGGTTGTGGTAAGTTTTCAAGATGTGCCCTTTGGAAAACTTTAAACTAGGATGGTTCTTTGAAAGTCAGAATATGGATTTATGCTTAAGGATTTTTCTCTTATCGGAGACCATGAAGGATGGATACCTACTACCACGCAGGAGGTGGTAACACAGGTCTTCTGACTACAAGGTTTGCTTTCTCCTCTTCTCTGTCTAAGATGTTTGCTGCATTTCTCCATTGATTTGGGGTTTCTTTTGTTTCGAATATGAAGCTCCTTAGACTATTGATGATATATATTTGTTCTCCTTCAATCAGTTTAAAGTGTGGTTGTATGACAACTAGTGTAAGGTTTAGTTGTTGAATTGGAGCAACTGGTCCCCAAATGGTCATAAGGTAAAAATGTAGGTGTTTTGATATAGTTTATTGTGATTCTCAAAAACCCTAAGGTCTTAGCGATGTTTTGGAATGACACTATTCTTGGAACTCAGAATGCTGAAAATATTGGATCGATATTTCACTTCTTTATCTAGAGGATATGTTACAGAAAAGCTTACTTGAACTAGCCTTGAGGTTCAAGCAATTATTGATATCTTAGATGTTGAGTGAGGGAATCATCCAATGTGTTTCTTTTTATTTTGATTTCCAATAGTAGGATGAAATGTTTGAAAATGGATGGACTATATGACCTCTTTTGAGTTTCCAATTGTAAGGATCTCCAACTTCAATTCATTTTTCTCTGATTTTTAGCATAACAAAGCAAAAGTGATAGGATTGAGGCAAAAAGTAGCCTATTTTGAGCAAAAGCGACCAAGTTTGTCAACTACTAGCAAAATTTTGTCAAGTGTGCCTAGTTTTGAAAAGCAAGTGTGCTTAGTTTTTTGCAAGTGTGGCCAATTTCGAAGCAAGTGCACTGGTTTTGTCAAATGTAATAAATTTTCATCACTGGTTGTTATGGGACAAAGAGAAAAAGCGAGATTTTTTCTGGCAATTGTGCTAGAAACAATAGCAAAAGCGACCTTTGTTCAATCTTGTTTTTTAGTTCTAGTTGTTGGTAGCAATGTTGATGATTTTTACAATTTCAGATGATTTTGTTTGGTCTATTGTTGAGATTTGGCAAGTGATACAATAGTATTTGACTAAATCAAAAAGCATATACTTGTGTGACTTGCATATCTATTGCTTTAAGTTGTGAAATCATGACACCCAAGCCATAGTTTCCAACGTTTACTTTGAGCCAATGTAGCCTGAAATCAAAGCCTGAATATTCAGAAACCTTTAAGGAGATCCGTAAGGAGTGAAAATATAGGGCTACTCTTAAAATCATACACTAAGTCAAAGGGTTTGTGATTTTGATAAACATGTGTGTTTGTTTTGATGTGTTCATTTATCAATTCAATCACAGTGTTTGATGTTTCAAAGTACCTAATAGATCTTTGGCAATTTCGTGAAAACAATATATTCCCTAGGGATAAACACTTCTTCCTAGGCGGGCTTACCTCATGCCCTGAAGGGATGATTTTACATGCAATGAATGGAGAGGTTTTTACGCTCAACCATAAGTTGGATTTGGTAAGTAACTTCTCAGAAGTAAATTTTGATGCACCACTTCAGAGTATGTTTTGGATAAAGGGGGCGGATTCTACAAACATATGGTTCTTAGTCATGTTTTGGGATTATTATTTTCAGATGTCTATACATGCAACGATTCACTCAATTAAGAGGTCTCCTAGCCCTTGCGGGTTTTAATGTATCACACGAATACTGGGGGAGACATTCATCGGTATAGAACAACAACACCCAGTGGGTGAGAACTTTCCTCACTCCCACAATAGTTTATAAAGAGGACCAAAACAGAGTACCACTTGGGTTGCCTTTGAGTTCTCTAGCGCGAGATGTGTCTCAAAAGGTATGCTTTGAAGTAAAAAGTGTGAAATTCAAGATGATTTTTGTCACCCAAGATCATCAAAAGGCGCGAGGGGAGAGGATAGTCACCTAGTTTTCCAAACATGGAATACATAGAATACACTTCATTGCAATATTCTTTTTAAGTACCTTGAGCGGTGCTATCCACAAAATATGAAATAAGGTGTGTTCAAGATAACAATGGTTCTTTTTAAATCACCCAATAGAAGTGTTTTGGATATCAATCAATGAGATAACAAAGGTGCAAGAAAAAAATTTGATTTGTTCATTTTACACCCAAAACTAAGTGTTTGTTCTAAACCTTGTCTTAATGGTCAACAAAGTAAATTGAGCATTCGTCAATAAATTGAAATCGTTTGGTTAACAAAAATCAAACATTTTTTTTTTAGAGAACCAAAATCGAAATGTTCATTTGTGTGGTTCTTTTTATGCACCAATTTAAAGTTTTTCTAACTATGAAAGCTTTGAAAATTTTATTTTAGAGCACCAATTGAAAGCATTTGGATTGTGGGGTTCTTTTTATGCACCAATTTAAAGTTTTCTAACTATGAAAGCTTTGAAAAATTCATTTTAGAGCACCAATTGAAAGCATTTGGATTGTGGCGCTCTTTTTATGTACCAATTTAAAATTTTCTAACTATGAAAGCTTTAAAAAATTCATTTTAGAGCACCAATTGAAAGCATTTGGATTGTGGGGTTCTTTTTATGCACCAATTTAAAGTTTTCTAACTATGAAATCTTCAAAAAATTCATTTTAGAGCACCAATTGAAAGCATTTGGATTGTGGGGTTCTTTTTTTGCACCAATTTAAAACATTTGCTAAGCTAGAAAGCAGTAACAAGTTCTTTTTAGAGCACTAATTGAAAGTGTTTTTTCTAAGTTAAAAAAAATCTTTGAAAAGTTTTGAAACTTTGACCATTTTCCTTCCCTGTAATAAATGTTTTATTCATTTTCTTTATGTAACATGTTCCATATCCTACAAGAGCTGCACAAATGAAGTTATCACCATTTTAGAAAGTCCAAACTAAGCAAATGTTAATGTTAGTGCTAAGGACCGAGGTCCCACCGGGTGTGCTAGAATGTGTAAAGGAGAAATCTACAAGTATAAATGAGATCAAAACAATGAATAGAAACAAATCTAATGCAAAATAATGATCTAGATCTATGCCCATTACTCGCAAAATGAAGCTAAACTATTAAGGAAATCAAGAACATAATTTACAAAAAGCAATGCTAATGAAATCCAAAAAAATTAGCGTTACCATCCCGTGTCAGACTGTATTCACGAAGATGTGGTTGCTCGTATCAATGTGAAGCCTCCATCGTTGTGGTGCGAAAGCTTTGAAGAATGTGGGTGTTGATCGAAGATATGTGTTGAAGCTTGAAGGATTGGTTATGGATTCTTGCATTACTTCATTGTTTGAATGATGTTGATTCTCCAATCGTTTTTGAGAAGAAATGAGGTTGTTATATAGATTTCAAGTTTTCAGATGAATGATCAATATTAAACAATGTTGAATCAAGATCAAAAGTTGAAGGTTATTGAAAGGATTTAGATTAATTAGTCAACTGGGCTAATTGATCAGAGGACTAGATGTGAGAGAGAGTTAACTAATTTAGATTGGTCAGTCAACTTGATATATTGAAGAGTGTGTGAGTTAAGAGAGTTGATGAAGAGTTAACTAAATAGATATTTTAGTCAACTAGAAGAAAATATTCGTTACGTTTGAGGAGATTATGCATGAAGAGATAATGAGATAGTTAACTAAATATATATTTTAGTCAACTGATTTAGAAGAGCTAGTTAAGTTTTTGAGGAAAAATAATTAATTAATATCAAGAGGAACGTGCACATGTGAATTTGACTTTAATAAATAAAGTTTATTTATTAAAGTGATATTGTTGAATGAATGAAATAATTTATTTAATTATTTAATTTGGAAAGGGGAAAGTTGTTTAATTAAATAATTATTGATAATCAATTAATTAAATTAAAAGAATAGGTGGGGTTCAATAATTAAAATAATTATTTAATGTAGAAGTTGAAAGAGGATTAAATGAAGAGTTAACTAAATAGATTATTTAGTCAATTGAGAGAAAGTGGTCCTTATGTTTAAGAGAATAATGCATGGAGAGATAATTGAATAGTTAACTAAATAGATTGTTTAGTTAACTAAAAGAAGAATTAGTCCATATGGAGAAGATAATTAATTAATTAATATTAAGAGGAACGTGCATGATGAATTGTTTTTAATAAATAAAAGATTATTTATCAAAGGGATGATGTTGAATGAATTAAATAATTTAATTTGAAAAATGTGGGATTACATAAATAAAATAATTATTTAATGTAGAATGATTAAATAATATTTGATATTATTTAATTTATGAGGGGGAATTGATTGATTTTTTTTAATTACATAATTAATTGATAACTATTTAATTAAAGTAGAAGAATAAGTTAAGTTAGTGGCATAATTAAATAAAGAAGATTTATTTGTTTAAACAAGAAGATTAATTGAAATGAATTAAAGATACAAGTAAATAAATATGATTTATTTATTTAATCAAAAAGATTAATTGAAATGAATTAAAGATATAATTAAATAGATACAATTTATTTATTTAATCAAGAAGATTAATTGAAATGAATTAATTAAATAACATAAAGTCATTTAAATAATAGTGAAAATGTGATTTTAGACAATAATTAAATAATTGAACATTATTTAATCATTAAGAAAAGATGAATATTGGTGTTAAAATGCTAGTTCGCAGGCTAGGATAATTTTAGGTATCTACAATAATAGGATCATAACTATTAGGATAATCTTTAGGAATAATTGTGGTAGACATGAAAAGGAGACAAATATTGATGTAAGAAATAAAGATGCATCTTAGAATCTACATATAGAAAATGTAAGCATGAATTTGCCTCCACCTCCACATATGATAAATCTAAGGGGAAATAGACATAACAATTATCCTACTTCATCCCCAAGAATTAAACATGAAGTAGAGACTTTGTTCCATGATGTTGATTGGGCTGTTGAATGAAAGAGTGAGTGTAGGGAAAGAGAATTAGATCAAAAAATGGCTCTTCTTGAACACCTTAGAGAAAGGTAGTGTGAAATAGAAGAAAATTTGCATTAGGGCAAGCTCAACTTGCTCAACAGGATCAAAAAATAAATCAATATTACAATTTTGTTCAACCTGTTCCAAACCAATAAGTGCATAATTTGCAACAACATCAACAAAACCACCAACACTAAAATGTAGGACATAACATTAGGGTCAACCCTAGAAGACATGCTCAAAGATTTTCTCCAGTAAGATAGCCATTGGGATTAGAAATATAAAAACAATTCTAGAATTTCATGGCATTCCTAGTTATCCTTATCCCATCCTAGTTGAGATTAGAGGAAAAGAGCCAAAGAGAACAATGATATCATTGATGAAGATACTTGATTCATTTCATTGACATGACAGATAAATATGAAATAGAAGATGAAGATGTCATGATAAAGTTCTTTGTGCAGTCATTGGAAGAAAGTAAAAAATAATGGTATAAAAGTATTCTAGATAGAAACATAGATTCATGGGATGAGTTTATGAGGGTTTTTCAACCATAATATGGAGAAAGAGTGGGTCCAAAGTTTACAATCCATGAGCTAACTAATATAATAAAAATGGGCTTATGAGTATTTGATTTCAATAATAGATTTATTATGACTATGAGGAAAGTGCCTCCCCAGGTGAGACCAAATAATTGTTTGTGCCTTGTTTTGTGTTGTGAAGCATTTGATTCAAATTTGGATTATTGCTTATGAGAGAAGAACCCTCAAACATTGAGGGAAGATTATTACATGTCCATCAATATAGAAAGTAATTCGATGGCATCTGATAAAGTCAACAAGAGGGTTGATGTAAAACTTTAGAAACCAAGTGCAATAACTTCCAGCAAGCCCCTCACTATTGAAGACAAATTGGACAAGTTAATAGGAGTCATGAAGGATCTCTCATGCAAGGTTGTAAATAATGAGAAAGGTATTTCCTCTAAAAAATTTGTCACACTTCAATGAAGGTCAAAGATTCTATAATAGGACTTACAATTAATAATGGTCCAAAATACCTAGATCTAATGATAAACAAGTGGTCCCAAGGACCTCAAACCAAGGGTAACAAGATAAACACACCCCTAATCCCTCGAGGAAGGATCATATGAATCTTTAGCAAGATTCATTATGATGTGATATATGATATTTAACTCATGATCAGCTGAAATGTGTTGTTGCTACACCACTTGAAGAAGACAAAGGATTACAATAAAATAAAGGTATAACTGAGTATTATGAAGTTTTAAATGTTAATCAATTGGATGTATATGAGGGTGAGGATTTTTTAGTACAATCATGATAGCCATGGTTTTCCATATGAATGACCAATAAAAATACTTCAATCAACTCAAGGAACAATGAGACAAAGGTACAAGAGAGAAAAACCATCTAATGTAGATATCAAAAATCTCAATAAAGCAACTGTCATGCAGGTCCAAAGTGATTAATAGCTAATAAATAGGAAAATAGGTGCCAAAAATAAAGTTAGAGGTATGGTTGTCCAAGATATTCCAACCACAACAATGAACAAAGGAAAACAAAAAGAAACCAATGCAAGAAGATATGCAAATAAAATTGTATAGAGGTCACCACATAGGAAGAAGATGCATATGGAAAATACAACAACAAATGGGAAGTGTAAAGTAGTTGAAGAGGATAGAAACATAGTCAATAAAATCAAATTTCTACTAGTGGTCAAATGATGCCTTTTATCCTTGATACTAATATTGTGATAGTCTCAATCTTCATTCCTTTACCTACATACCAACTAATTGGCATGGATTATTCTCTGAGTTAGTTAAAATTTAAAGTTTCATTCATGGAGTTGTTGAGGATTCCTAAACATAGGGAGAGGGAATTACTTTATATCAATGCTCCTACAAATGTTGAGCAACCAAATGAACCTACAATTATTCCCAATGATATGACAAATAAAGTTAGTGTACAAGAAGCCCCTATGATTTACATAGAAATTGTATCTACAGGTAACAAACAAAAAATTGACCCATTTTAGACATCTATGCTTATAAATGGTTGGTTGGTACATAAATGTATATTAGATTTTATGACATCCATCAATGTGATGTCATTAAAAGTCATGAAATAGCTAGACATGCAAGTTTCTAAGTCTTATGGCAAGTTTTTTTCATGTTTTCTCATGAAGTGAATGTAATTGGGACAGTGAATGATGTTGAGGTGCAACTTGTTGCATACATAGGTAAAAAAAATCAATGGATGTTATTATAGTTAATTATCTAGCTAAGTGGGATATGCTCTTTTCTATGAAGTGGGAGACCTCAATTGGTGGTTGTATTCAAATTGATTTGTCTTATGCTAATATACCATTACATGACAAAGAAGTATAATTACACAGAGAGAAGAAAATACTTAATATTATGGAGAATCCAAATGAAGTAAAGAATCAAGTTTGCTACTTTTATGTGGACCCTGATTACTTTGTGGGCTATTGTGATGATGAATGTGAGAAAAAAATTGATCTTGATTTATCTCCCCACCCCAATATCCAAGAAATTATGGAATTTGGAAGATTCAATGGTACATATTCAAGAGAAGGTAATGGTTCCAGAGTTGTATGAATGTCCCTCTCGATGTCCCTCTATGTTGTACTTTGGGTCAAGAGATTGAGAGGTTGTCCCTCTCTGATATCCTCTATGTCAACAATCAAGAGGATATTCCTCTCTCTCTAGTATCCATATCTCTTTGTGTGAGCCTAGTCTCGCTCTAAAAGGGCTACTAATAGATGCACTTACATATCACCATATCTATCACCCCCATCTCCTCCTTTCTCATCATCACCCACATATCCATCTCCACCATCTCCTCCTCCCAACCCACCCCAACCCTCTATTAGCATCTGCTTTCCTCCCCATCCATCATCCCCGCCTCCATTGTCTCCTCTGCTTTCATCTCCTCCATGTATCGATGTATGCCCTCCATCTTTACATGATCACCGTCATCACCCCCACCCCCATATCCCTCATCATCCCCACCTGCATCACCTGCTCTACTCTTTGACACTGTTGACGACCCCTAGTTGGCTCAATGCCTCATCTTTTCTTCCTAACTACTCCTCCACCTGGGTGTGTTAATTGAACTAAAAAAAATTCTACCCACCATCCCTCAAAATTGGGTGTGGTACCCACATCCCTAACCCTTGAACCCCATGCCCACTGGACATGCACTAAGGACTCAAAATTTTCTACGGCTACCTCATGGGCTATCATAGGCCCCTATTGGAAAAATGAGCATGATGGTGTATGTTGCTGTCATTGATGACAACCCATTGCAGAAATAAATAAGTGTTTTTCCAAAGAAGACCAAGTGTTTTGGAGAATTGACTAAGCCCCGGTGTGCATATTTAGTGTTCAGAGGAACAATTTTGTGGTCTACATTGCTCTGCTATTCAGAATCTTGTCATGCGGTTTTGAGGTGTCCATGGTATGTGTTGGACATGTCTAAATCTTAATTTTTTAGGCTTGATGTCTTCCACAATTGAAGATATTGTTGACAGTGTATCAAGCTTAGTAATGGTAGTGTTATAGGTGTAGAGTGCATGTTGAAATGCTCTGCATTCTACCGCAAATGAATATTATGTTGTGCGGTTTTGAGGAAGTGTTGGAAGGTGTCAGATGTGTGTGCACTCCAAGTGGCAAGTGATTTGGTGGTCTACGTGCTGAGTTGTGAATGAACAATTGGTTCATTTAATTGTTGCTTCACCAATGATGTTGACCTAAAGGTTTTGGTGTCATGAAAAGTTGAATTGTGTATAGAGAAGAATTATGGGAGTGATTATAGGTTATTCCAACCTATTTTGGTGTTGTACAAATTTTTGTTCCCTCTACAAAGTGCCTGCGTTAGGTTTTTGTGGCGACAGGTTATTGTCTTACATGTTTTATCTAATTAGGCCAACATAATTGATGCTTTCATTGGTTGTGCTATATATAAGGTTAATTCATTATGTGATGAAGGGTATTTTGGATGTAATTAAGAGTGTGTGTGATATTTTTTGTAGTGTGAAGTGAAAAAGGTGATAGTGGTGAAGTATGAAGTGTATAAAGTCAAATTTCTAAGCCTAATCAGAATTGTGCCTTCAACATGTTGCAAATGTATTATTAGCAGTTAATCCTTGGCAGTGAGCCACCCTTTCTTCTCTCTTTCTATTTTGGGTAGTGAACTATTCTTTCTGGATAGTGAGTCCTTCGACAGTGAGTCCACCATTCTGTAAATCCATTGTAACTGGTTATAATATATTGTGAGCTAATCATCACTATGGTTTTTCCCTTTCAAGGGTTTTCCACGTAAATTTGGTGTTCTTGTGTTTATTGATGTGATGTGTGCTTTAATTGTTCCTTTCCATTTCTGCAAGTTTGATGAGATGCTTTGAATGCGTGTTTAAGTTGATGAAGTTAATGAATTTTAGTGAATACTGATTCACTCCCCCTCTCAATATTCTAGGTGTTCAACAATTGGTATCGGAGCCAAGTTCCTTCAATTGGCTTAATCATTGAAGTAGATCTTGGAGGTTGAACACATGGCTACTAGGAGATATCCTATCCCTCCAAAAGAAATTATTTTGGAAGGGTTTACTGAAGAAGACTATGAATTTGACATGGAAGGAGAACTTGGATCTGCTCTTGATGATTTGGATAAAGAAAAATGTGAGAATAAAGATTTGAAAGAAAATATTAAGGAAGTAGATGAGTGCATCAAGAAATTGAAGGATCATATCAAGAAAGTTAAATAAAGACTCAAGGAAACAAATGAGCAACTCAAACAATCAAATGAGACAACAACCAGTCTGAAAGTGCAAGTTGAGGAAGGAAAAAGAGTTGAAGACTGCTTGAATGCCAAGTTGAAAGTTAAGTCTGTAGAATGCTCAAACCTTGAAGAAGAAGTTGTGTCTCTAAGGAAAGATCTAGAAGAAGAAAGGAGTCAAGAGGACAAATTCAAGAAGAGCTCCACCTTGCTTGATAATATGGTTGCTAGTCAAAAAGCTTCAAAGGAAAAAGAATGATTAGGGTTTGAAAAAGGACAAAGCTCTAAAGAAAATCAGACTCCAAACAAAGTTGAAAAGAAGAATAATGAACAAAGGAAGATTGGAGATAAGAAGAGCAATGTCAAACATGTCCAAAATTAGAATAAATATTTCAAGAGAACACCTATCAGACAACCAATTGCACAATGGTATTCATCTTTTAATGGTTACTATTATTCTTGCAAAAGACTTGGACATAGAGTTGTAGAGTGTAGAAGTAGAATGAATCAAAACTTTCAATCATTTTCTTGCCAGTGTTATACATGTAATAGATTTGGTCATAAGGCTAGTGAATGCAAAAGTTAGATAATGAATGGTTACAATAATGGTATGATGTTCCAATCATGAAATGGTTATTGCTATACATGTAATGGATTTGGGAATAAGGTTGTTGAATGAAAATTTAAAATGGAAAGAAGTGAGTTTGTTCAACAAAAATGTGTCATATGTCATTAATACAATAAGCCAAGACACATAGCTAAGTTTTGCAGAAGCAAGAATGTGAAACCCTTTGTTTCATAAAAGAAGGTTTATCTGATGAAGAAGATTGACCCGATGGAGATGAAGAAGGAAATTAACAAGATCTAGAAGAAAAAGGAAGAGAATGAGGTGAAGAATGAGTCTGTGCCTGTAAACACTGAAAAATGTCTTAATTTGCGAGCGTCATTTTTCTTAGTCTTCTTCTATGCTTAATTAAATAATTTTAATTATTTAACTATTCTTGATCATTTTCCTCTATTAATTAAATAATTTTTAATTATTTAATTAATTCACTTCTTAACCTTTATTCTATCTTGA
>VDFB02000015.1:604916050-604941049 GCA_007258455.2 Sequoia sempervirens | reverse complement strand
CTCATTCTTCTTTTTAACCCTCACATATCTTTATCTATCTACACCTCAAATATACCTTCATCCATCACAACAAAATTAACACCATACCAAACAAAGAAAAAGATGAAGAAAATATCAAGGTTATGCAAATAAACACTGAGGGCTTCGAAAATAACACTCATAACATAGAGTTGTATTCAAGAGTTATTTTCAAAATGTCTTTTCTAAACCTTGTTTATTATGGATCCCTAAAAGCATGTATAATAGTTTCTTCAAGCCTATAATGTGTAATCAGATTTAACAAATATTTACATGTTTCCATGCATTCAAATGCATCATTAGGTATCCTTTATACACTTGTTCAAAAAACAATATTGTATATGTTTCAAATGCAAATTGTTCCTGACATTTTCGCTTTATGCACACATGCATTTATAGATTGTTCTTTGTGTACCAAATTACATGGACACATCTATACATCCATGCATGCATAAATGTTTACATGGATCCATATATTTATGCATTCCTTCGATATATGCATTGCTGATACATAGTTTGTTTTCCCTGTTTTTCTTTCGTTTACTACTGCAAATGCTAGTTGAGCCTCAATGTGCTTTGACAAATTTGTATTTCTACTTGATTTTAGTGTTTTCCATTCAAATTTCTCATTCACATGTCATGTATGCTTTTCACTCTTCTTTGCATTGTGTGCACATGGATACATGTATACATGCATGCATGTATACATAGATGCCTCAAGCATTGTTACAAATGTTTAAGATTATTTGCATTTAATACTTGAAACAAAATAATAATACATTTTTGCTTCCTAAATAAGATCATAAAGGAAATTTGTTACTGCAAATGTAAACATACACCCATGTAAAAGTACAATTATTCATTGGTGTTTCTCTTTTGACTCTTGTATCCTTAAATATCATTATATTTTTATATCTATTCTTCTCTTGTCACATTTCAAGGAAGCTCAAGGATCTTGGCACTTTGTTTAGTCCAAAGGAGAGTGAGAAATGGGACATCAGTCTTTCTTCTGTATTTGTATTGAGACACTCAGCCCTATGATGATTTTAAAAAGCATAACCAATAACAAAATAGACATTCTTCCACCCTTTCTTGCAACAAAAGTTCACTTCATACCCTATCGAATCCACTCATTTCCATTTCCACCCGTGCACATCGTTTCTTCTCAAATCAAATACATTTCAAAATCCATTTATATGCTTGCCTTGCATCACACCAATGTCTTGCATTCCTTTTTTCTTTCAATCCAGCTCACTCATTCAAATTTTTATATCTTGCATTTAATTTTAAGCATAAAACTTGAAAATGATAAATTCATACCATTTACATTCCATTCATTCTCACATCCAGTTTCACATATCCTTGCTTCCCATATCTAATACTTTCCATAAGGCATTCATATACCTTACTTGCA
Source organism: Sequoia sempervirens (assembly GCA_007258455.2). Lineage (NCBI taxonomy): Eukaryota > Viridiplantae > Streptophyta > Pinopsida > Cupressales > Cupressaceae > Sequoia > Sequoia sempervirens. The sequence continues at coordinate 604,939,617 of VDFB02000015.1, read as the reverse complement.
TCTCATCATTCTCTCAATTCCTTCTCTTTGTTGCACTTACATCGCTCATTCTTCTTTACCACCTTTACATATCTTTATCTATCTATAGCTCAAATATACCTTCATCCATCAGAACAAAATTCACACCATACCAAAGGAAAAAATGAAGAAAATATCAAGGTTATGCAATTAAACACTGAGGGCTTTGAAAATAACTATCACAACATAGAGTTGTATTCAAGACTTCCTTTCAAAACGTTTTTTCTAAATCCTGTTTATTGCAGATAACTAAGAGCACATATCACAGTTTCTTGGAAGCTAAAATGTATAATCAGATTTCATAAATATTTACATGTATCCATGCATTCAAATGCATCGTTGGATATCCTTAATACACTTGGTCAACAAACAATAGTGTATTATTCTTTTGTTTTGATCATAAATGTTTTTTGTATATCTTTCAAATGCAATTTGTTTATGACATTTTCTAACTTTGTGCACATAGGCATATATAGATTCTTGTTTACTTACCAACTTACATGGACACATGTACACATCGATGGATGCATAAATGTTTACCTTCATCCATACATTTACGCATTCCTTCGATATATGGATTGCTAATAAATAGTTAATTTTTCCTGTTTTCTTTCATTTAATACTGCAAATGCAAATTGAGTCTCATTGTTAACATACAATTGTATTCAAGAGTTCTTTTCAAAATGTCTTTTCTAAATCCTGTTTCTTACAGATTCCTAAAAGCACATATGACAATTCCCCGAAGGCTATAATGTATATTCAGATTTCACAAATATTTACATGTATCCATGCATTCAAATGCATTATTAGATATACTTTATACACTTGTTCCACAAAAACAAATGTATTGTTGCTTTGTTTCAATCAGTAATGTTTTTTTAGTTCCTGTTTAAGATGCAAATTGTTTCTAACATTTCTAACTTTATGGACGCAGGCATATATAGATTCTTCTTAACATACCAAATTACATGGACACATGTACACATCCATGCATGCATATATGTTTACATGGATCCATATTTTAATGCTTTCCTTTCATATATGCATTCATACTAACTAGTTTATTTCTCTTGTTTTCTTTCATTTAATACTGAAATGCAACTTCAGTCTCATCATGCTTTCAGGCTTGCTCAGGTGCCAAGGATGCTTTTCACTCTTCTATGCATTATGTGCACGTCCCATGTATACATGCATCCATGTATACTTAAATGCTTCAAGCATTGTTACAAATGTTTCTCTCTCAATAATTTGGATGCAAAGTGCTACAAACATGTAAATTATTTTACTGTACCTACATTTTATCTTACCTAATAAGATTCTTTATATCTTTTCAAATTATTTTTTGTTTAAAATATATACACAAAAAAATATTCATTCGTATTACATTAACAACATTCAAATCTAATTTATAATAAAATCAATACCTTTGTACTGTTTCATCTAAGAATTTATCGTAATATTTATTTCACTTATTACATTTTAATAAGTTAAATTATTACATTTTATTTTATATATACACAAATTTAATCTTAGGTAGTAAGGTTCTTTATTATATCTTTGCAAATTACTTATTGTTTATTATATAAACACAAATTTTTAATCATATTACATAAACAAGATTAAAATCTTATTTATAATAAAATCAATAGCTTTCTAGTGATTCATCTAACAATTTATTGTAATATAATTACATTGTTCTATACACAAAAATATCTTATCGTATTACATAGACAGGATTTAAATCTTATCTATAATAAAATCAATAGCTTTCTATAATAGTAACCTTCATACTACATTTAAAAAAAGATTGATTAATCTTACAAAAGTTTATACTCAAATGAGCTACCCCTATCAATCTTCCACCTAACACTACTATTTCTATTAGCACTTGCATATTGTGATATGATAAACTAAAATAACTCAGTTGTATTAATTAACATAGCATGTGTTTTACAACAGTACACTAAACATAATTTTATTTACAAATAGACATAGAAGCAAGAAAAGAGATATGGTAAACTTTGTTTCACCATGCATATAAATATGGGTCATGTAAAGAATGCATTTTCCTTTTTTGCGTGCACACATGTTTTTTGTAAATAGTTGCAAATGATATTTCATGCTTTATAGTATCCCTACATCAAAACTTTGTTCCATTTAAAATGACTAATGAATTTTTCGATCAAAAGGTTTTTTAAAACAAAAAAATTAAAAACATTGCATTGGTCATAAATAGTTTATTTCTCCTGTTTTCTTTCATTTAATACTGCAAATGCGAGCTGAGTCTCCTCCTGCTTTAAGACTTGTTCACATGCCGACGATGCTTCTCACTCTTCTATAAAAAAGTCCACGTATACATGGTACCCATAAATACAATTTTGCATGTATCCATCCACACATGTTACCTGTTCACATGTCTCTATGGACCACGTTGCCCATGCACCCTAAAAATTCCATGCATTAGTGCGCTATTAAAAATTACTTCAAACTTTTCTAGCTATTTTTAATACATTTATATTCCTATCTGCTATCTAAATACTTTTTCTAGCTCATAGCTACATGCCTTTTACCTCTCGACAGGAACTCAACGCTTGCGTCACTTGTTTAATTTGGAAAGGGGAAAGTTGTTTAATTAAATAATTATTGATAATCAATTAATTAAATTAAAAGAATAGGTGGGGTTCAATAATTAAAATAATTATTTAATGTAGAGGTTGAAAGAGGATTAAATGAAGAGTTAACTAAATAGATTATTTAGTCAATTGAGAGAAAGTGGTCCTTATGTTTAAGAGAATAATGCATGGAGAGATAATTGAATAGTTAACTAAAAGAAGAATTAGTCCATATGGAGAAGATAATTAATTAATTAATATTAAGAGGAACGTGCATGATGAATTGTTTTTAATAAACAAAAGATTATTTATCAAAGGGATGATGTTGAATGAATTAAATAATTTAATTTGAAAAATGTGGGATTACATAAATAAAATAATTATTTAATGTAGAATGATTAAATAATATTTGATATTATTTAATTTATGAGGGGGAATTGATTGATTTTTTTTAATTAAATAATTAATTGATAACTATTTAATTAAAGTAGAATAATAAGTTAAGTTAGTGGCATAATTAAATAAAGAAGATTTATTTGTTTAAACAAGAAGATTAATTGAAATGAATTAAAGATACAAGTAAATAAAGAAGATTTATTTATTTAATCAAGAAGATTAATTGAAATGAATTAAAGATATAATTAAATAAAGACAGATTTATTTATTTAATCAAGAAGATTAATTGAAATGAATTAAAGATATAATTAAATAAATACAATTTATTTATTTAATCAAGAAGATTAATTGAAATGAATTAAAGATATAATTAAATAAATATGATTTATTTATTTAATCAAGAAGATTAATTGAAATGAATTAATTAAATAACATAAAGTCATTTAATTAATAGTGAAAATATGATTTTAGACAATAATTAAATAATTGAACATTATTTAATCATTAAGAAAAGATGAATATTAGTGTTAAAATGCTAGTTCGCAGGCTAGGACAATTTTAGGTATCTACAATAATAGGATCATAACTATTAGGATAATCTTTAGGAATAATTGTGGTAGACCTGAAAAGGAGACAAATATTGATGTAAGAAATAAAGATGCATCTTAGAATCTACATATAGAAAATGTAAACATGAATTTGCCTCCACCTCCACATATGATAAATCTAAGGGGAAATAGACATAACAATTATCCTACTTCATATCCAAGAATTAAACATGAAGTAGAGACTTTGTTCCATGATGTTGATTGGGCTGTTGAATGAAAGAGTGAGTTTAGGGAAAGAGAATTAGATCAAAAAATGACTCTTCTTGAACACCTTAGAGAAAGGTAGTGTGAAATAGAAGAAAATTTGCATTAGGGCAAGCTCAACTTGCTCAACAGGATCAACAAATAAATCAATATTACAATTTTGTTCAACCTGTTCCAAACCAATAAGTGTATAATTTGCAACAACATCAACAAAACCACCAACACTAAAATGTAGGACATAACGTTAGGGTCAACCCTAGAAGACATGCTCAAAGATTTTCTCCAGTAAGATCGCCATTGGGATTAGAAATATAAAAACAATTCTAGAATTTCATGGCATTCCTAGTTATCCTTATCCCATCCTAGTTGAGATTAGAGGAAAAGAGCCAAAGAGAACAATGCTATCATTGATGAAGATACTTGATGCATTTCATTGACGTGACATATAAATATGAAATAGAAGATGAAGATGTCATGATAAAGTTCTTTGTGAAGTCATTGGAAGAAAGTAAAAATAATGGTATAAAAGTATTCTAGATAGAAACATAGATTCATGGGATGAGTTTATGAGGGTTTTTCAACTATAATATGGAGAAAGAGTGGGTCCAAAGTTTACAATCCATGAGCTAACTAATATAATAAAAATGGGCTTATGAGTATTTGGTTTCAATAATAGATTTATTATGACTATGAGGAAAGTGCCTCCCCAGGTGAGACCGAATAATTGTTTGTGCCTTGTTTTGTGTTGTGAAGCATTTGATTCAAATTTGGATTATTGCTTATGAGACTAGAACCCTCAAACATTGAGGGAAGCTTATTACATGTCCATCAATATAGAAAGTAATTCGATGGCATCTGATAAAGTCAACAAGAGGGTTGATGTAAAACTTTAGAAACCAAGTGCAATAACTTCCAGCAAGCCCCTCACTATTGAAGACAAATTGGACAAGTTAATAGGAGTCATGAAGGATCTCTCATGCAAGGTTGTAAATAATGAGAAAGGTATTTCCTCTAAAAATGTTGTCACACTTCAATGAAGGTCAAAGATTGTATAATAGGCCTTACAATTAATAATGGTCCAAAATACCTAGATCTAATGATAAACAAGTGGTCCCAAGGACCACAAACCAAGGGTAACAAGATAAACACACCCCTAATCCATCGAGGAAGGATCATATGAATCTTTAGCAAGATTCATTATGATGTGATATATGATATTTAACTCATGATCAGCTGAAATGTGTTGTTGCTACAACACTTGAAGAAGACAAAGGATTACAATAAAATAAAGGTATACCCGAGTATTATGAAGATTTCAATGTTAATCAATTGGATGTATATGAGGGTGAGGATTTTTTAGTACAATCATGATAGCCATGGTTTTCCATATGAATTACCAAAAAAAAGACTTCAAACAACTCAAGGAACAATGAGACAAAGGTACAAGAGAGCAAAACCATCTAATGTAGATATAAAAAATCTCAATAAAGCAATTGTCATGCAGGTCCAAAGTGATTAATAGCTAATAAATAGGAAAATATGTGCCACAAATAAAGTTAGAGGTATGGTTGTCCAAGATATTCCAACCACAACAATGAACAAAGGAAAACAAAAAGAAACCAATGCAAGAAGATATGCAAATAAAATTGTATAGAGGTCACCACATAGGAAGAAGATGCATATGGAAAATACAAAAACAAATGGGAAGCGTAAAGTAGTTGAAGAGGATAGAAACATAGTCAATAAAATCAAATTGCTACTAGTGGTCAAATGATGCCTTTTATCCTTGATACTAATATTGTGATAGTCTCAATCTTCACTCCTTTACCTACATACCAACTAATTGACATGGATTATTCTTGAGTTAGTTAAAATTTAAAGTTTCATTCATGGAGTTGTTGAGGATTCCTAAACATAGGGAGAGGGAATTACTTTATATCAATGATCCTACAAATGTTGAGCAACCAAATGAACCGACAATTATTCCCAATGATATGACAAATAAACTTAGTGTACAAGAAGCCCCTATGATTTACATAGAAATTGTATCTATAGGTAACAAACAAACAGTTGACCCATTTTAGACATCTATGCTTATAAATGGTTGGTTGGTACATAAATGTATATTAGATTTTATGACATCCATCAATGTGATGTCATTAAAAGTCATGAACTAGCTAGACATGCAAGTTTCTAAGTCTTATGGCAAGTTTTTTTCATGTTTTCTCATGAAGTGAATGTAATTGGGATAGTGAATGATGTTGAGGTGCAAATTGTTGCATACATAGGTAAAAAAATTCAATGGATGTTATTATAGTTAATTGTCTAGCTAAGTGGGATATGCTCTTTTCTATGAAGTGGGAGACCTCAATTGGTGGTTGTATTCAAATTGATTTGTCTTATGCTAATATACCATTACATGACAAAGAATTCTAATTACATAGAGAGAAGAAAATAATTAATATTATGGAGAATCCAAATGAAGTAAAGAATCAAGTTTGCTACTTTTATGTGGAACCCGACTAGTTTGTGGGCTATTGTGATGATGAATGTGAGAAAAAAGTTGATCTTGATTTATCTCCCCACCCCAATATCCAATAAATTATAGAATTTGGAACATGCAATGGTACATATTCAAGAGAAGGTAATGGTTCCAGAGTTGTATGAATGTCCCTCTTGATGTCCCTCTATGTTGTACTTTGGGTCAAGAGATTGAGAGGTTGTCCCTCTCTGATATCCTCTATGTCAACAATCAAGAGGATATTCCTCTCTCTCTAGTATCCATATCTCTTTGTGTGAGCCTAGTCTCGCTCTAAAAGGGCTACTAATAGATGCACTTACATATCACCATATCTATCACCCCCATCTCCTCCTTTCTCATCATCACCCACATATCCATCTCCACCATCTCCTCCTCCCAACCCACCCCAACCCTCTATTAGCATCTGCTTTCCTCCCCATCCATCATCCCCGCCTCCATTGTCTCCTCTGCTTTCATCTCCTCCATGTATCGATGTATGCCCTCCATCTTTACATGATCACCGTCATCACCCCCACCCCCATATCCCTCATCATCCCCACCTGCATCACCTGCTCTACTCTTTGACACTGTTGACGACCCCTAGTTGGCTCAATGCCTCATCTTTTCTTCCTAACTACTCCTCCACCTGGGTGTGTTAATTGAACTAAAAAAAATTCTACCCACCATCCCTCAAAATTGGGTGTGGTACCCACATCCCTAACCCTTGAACCCCATGCCCACTGGACATGCACTAAGGACTCAAAATTTTCTACGGCTACCTCATGGGCTATCATAGGCCCCTATTGGAAAAATGAGCATGATGGTGTATGTTGCTGTCATTGATGACAACCCATTGCAGAAATAAATAAGTGTTTTTCCAAAGAAGACCAAGTGTTTTGGAGAATTGACTAAGCCCCGGTGTGCATATTTAGTGTTCAGAGGAACAATTTTGTGGTCTACATTGCTCTGCTATTCAGAATCTTGTCATGCGGTTTTGAGGTGTCCATGGTATGTGTTGGACATGTCTAAATCTTAATTTTTTAGGCTTGATGTCTTCCACAATTGAAGATATTGTTGACAGTGTATCAAGCTTAGTAATGGTAGTGTTATAGGTGTAGAGTGCATGTTGAAATGCTCTGCATTCTACCGCAAATGAATATTATGTTGTGCGGTTTTGAGGAAGTGTTGGAAGGTGTCAGATGTGTGTGCACTCCAAGTGGCAAGTGATTTGGTGGTCTACGTGCTGAGTTGTGAATGAACAATTGGTTCATTTAATTGTTGCTTCACCAATGATGTTGACCTAAAGGTTTTGGTGTCATGAAAAGTTGAATTGTGTATAGAGAAGAATTATGGGAGTGATTATAGGTTATTCCAACCTATTTTGGTGTTGTACAAATTTTTGTTCCCTCTACAAAGTGCCTGCGTTAGGTTTTTGTGGCGACAGGTTATTGTCTTACATGTTTTATCTAATTAGGCCAACATAATTGATGCTTTCATTGGTTGTGCTATATATAAGGTTAATTCATTATGTGATGAAGGGTATTTTGGATGTAATTAAGAGTGTGTGTGATATTTTTTGTAGTGTGAAGTGAAAAAGGTGATAGTGGTGAAGTATGAAGTGTATAAAGTCAAATTTCTAAGCCTAATCAGAATTGTGCCTTCAACATGTTGCAAATGTATTATTAGCAGTTAATCCTTGGCAGTGAGCCACCCTTTCTTCTCTCTTTCTATTTTGGGTAGTGAACTATTCTTTCTGGATAGTGAGTCCTTCGACAGTGAGTCCACCATTCTGTAAATCCATTGTAACTGGTTATAATATATTGTGAGCTAATCATCACTATGGTTTTTCCCTTTCAAGGGTTTTCCACGTAAATTTGGTGTTCTTGTGTTTATTGATGTGATGTGTGCTTTAATTGTTCCTTTCCATTTCTGCAAGTTTGATGAGATGCTTTGAATGCGTGTTTAAGTTGATGAAGTTAATGAATTTTAGTGAATACTGATTCACTCCCCCTCTCAATATTCTAGGTGTTCAACAATTGGTATCGGAGCCAAGTTCCTTCAATTGGCTTAATCATTGAAGTAGATCTTGGAGGTTGAACACATGGCTACTAGGAGATATCCTATCCCTCCAAAAGAAATTATTTTGGAAGGGTTTACTGAAGAAGACTATGAATTTGACATGGAAGGAGAACTTGGATCTGCTCTTGATGATTTGGATAAAGAAAAATGTGAGAATAAAGATTTGAAAGAAAATATTAAGGAAGTAGATGAGTGCATCAAGAAATTGAAGGATCATATCAAGAAAGTTAAATAAAGACTCAAGGAAACAAATGAGCAACTCAAACAATCAAATGAGACAACAACCAGTCTGAAAGTGCAAGTTGAGGAAGGAAAAAGAGTTGAAGACTGCTTGAATGCCAAGTTGAAAGTTAAGTCTGTAGAATGCTCAAACCTTGAAGAAGAAGTTGTGTCTCTAAGGAAAGATCTAGAAGAAGAAAGGAGTCAAGAGGACAAATTCAAGAAGAGCTCCACCTTGCTTGATAATATGGTTGCTAGTCAAAAAGCTTCAAAGGAAAAAGAATGATTAGGGTTTGAAAAAGGACAAAGCTCTAAAGAAAATCAGACTCCAAACAAAGTTGAAAAGAAGAATAATGAACAAAGGAAGATTGGAGATAAGAAGAGCAATGTCAAACATGTCCAAAATTAGAATAAATATTTCAAGAGAACACCTATCAGACAACCAATTGCACAATGGTATTCATCTTTTAATGGTTACTATTATTCTTGCAAAAGACTTGGACATAGAGTTGTAGAGTGTAGAAGTAGAATGAATCAAAACTTTCAATCATTTTCTTGCCAGTGTTATACATGTAATAGATTTGGTCATAAGGCTAGTGAATGCAAAAGTTAGATAATGAATGGTTACAATAATGGTATGATGTTCCAATCATGAAATGGTTATTGCTATACATGTAATGGATTTGGGAATAAGGTTGTTGAATGAAAATTTAAAATGGAAAGAAGTGAGTTTGTTCAACAAAAATGTGTCATATGTCATTAATACAATAAGCCAAGACACATAGCTAAGTTTTGCAGAAGCAAGAATGTGAAACCCTTTGTTTCATAAAAGAAGGTTTATCTGATGAAGAAGATTGACCCGATGGAGATGAAGAAGGAAATTAACAAGATCTAGAAGAAAAAGGAAGAGAATGAGGTGAAGAATGAGTCTGTGCCTGTAAACACTGAAAAATGTCTTAATTTGCGAGCGTCATTTTTCTTAGTCTTCTTCTATGCTTAATTAAATAATTTTAATTATTTAACTATTCTTGATCATTTTCCTCTATTAATTAAATAATTTTTAATTATTTAATTAATTCACTTCTTAACCTTTATTCTATCTTGATCAATTAAATAAACTAATTACGTCGCTAATCCCCCTTTCTTTAATAATTAAATAAATTACCATTTATTTAATTATTTGCGTATCATCATTCGTCTATAGTTAAATAATAATTATTAATTATTTACCTATTCACTGATCTTTTAATTCCTCCATAGTTAAATGATTGTCAAAATTATTTAATTATCTCCCAAGGCTTCTCTTTTATTAAATAATTAATCTAAATTAATTATTTAATGCTCTTTTCCCATTTCCTCTTATTTAATTAAAATGATTGTATAAATTATTTTAATTAAATACCCACTTGCCTTTTCCTCAAAATAAATAATTTGAAAAAAATTATTTATGCTCCACTTGTCTAGAGATTCCTTTCTTATGAAATAAATAATTTTATTATTTCTCCATTTTCTTCCTCCACTATCTCATTTTCAAATCTCAGTTGTCGATTGACTCTGGGCTCTTTCTAATCTTGACCGTCCATTTTGTAAGCTCCACTCTTTTGTGTTGCATGTCTTCTCGTTCGTCGATCTTGGAATCTTTCTAGAAGCCCGATCTTGACCGTTCGTTCAAATGGCTATCTATAAAAGAATCCTTCCTCCTCCATTTTTTGAATTAACAACCACTTATCTCCAACTTTCATGCTCACTATTTCCAGGTATTTGCACAAGTTCAACTTGATCTGAGGGCATACTTGCAAAGACAAATTTAGGAGAGACAAGAGAAGTGATTCAACTTCAAATATGGGGAGTGCTTTCATTTAAATGTTTTATTTTCCTAATACTTTGTTTTCTCTTGTTTAGATGGGGTTTTTAGCTTAGAAGTGTTGTGGTTGTCACTAGAATCTAGGCTAGCTTCATTTTACCCATCTTACATTAGTGAACCTAATGTGAAGATAATTTTTTTGCAGGATTTGCATGGATTTTCTTGTTGTTTTTGTAGGTTTTTGTATGAAACGACGCAACTGAGACGTGCAACGATGCAACTACAGAGAAATGACGCATCTGCTAAGAGAAATGACACAACTGCTAGGTGAGAAGCTAAATTCAAAAATAACGATGCATCCGTGAAAACAACAACACATTTATGGGTGGGAGACTTGGATTTGAAATCGCAACACAATTGATAGAAAACGATGCAACACAGTGACGCAATTGTAGCCGAGCAACGCAACTGCCTAATAGGTATAAATTTTTTATGTTTCTAGTTTTCTTTAATTTTTCCTTTTGGGTTTTCAAGTAGATTAGGGTTTTTATGTGCACTAGTTAATTATTTCTTTTTAGTGTGTGGCTTTGGATCTAAGGAGTTTTCAAAAATTGATTCTTTAGAAACAACAAAAAAAATGAGTTTTTAATTTTTAATTTTAAGGAATAATCAATTTTTGTTTTGCTTTGTTTGCAACAAACTACAACTTGCATCAAATTCATAAGGGTAAAATGAACTTGCATCTCATTGATAAGGCTTTAAAATGAACAAAAAAATGCATGTTCTCACTCATGAGTATTAAAGTGAACATGCATCACACGTCATTGGCCTAAAAAGAATCCAAGTTTTTTCAAATCATAAGCAAGGGTTAAAATTTACAAGTGCCTTTTATGTTTTGTGGTTTACAAATTGTCATTGAATGCTTATGCTCTCCTCTCGCGCCACTTGGTGATCTTGAGGATCAAAAGCATCTCTTTAGCACTTGTAAAACCACCCCCACATTTGGATTTTGGAATTAAAATGAACCCCATGTGAGTGCGAGGCAAAGGCATTGTGTATGCTCTCTCCTTGTGCTTTGTGCGATCTAGGAGATAAAAAAAATGTACTTCCTTGCTATTGTGTACCTTTTTTTTAAGAAGGCCTACCGCCTTGCTTCGAAAGGTGGGAACAACCCAAGAGGTAACAATCTAAAGCCAAGCTCTTTCAAACCGCTATATAAGAAAAGTGTTTGTGACGAAAGTCATAAGCAACAGGTGCGGATGTGTCATACCGACAAGTGCCACCCTCAGTATCCCCGTGAGCTACATCAAAATCCTTTCTTAGGAAGGGACTGGGAGGCCTCTTGATTGACCATAATCTTGAGCTAATCTTGTTGCATGTATGGCCACCTTGAATGAATTCCCTTACTAAGAAACAATTGTTTTAGTGGCCAAAAACCTTTTATACGCTCGTTGATCATAGGAGGTTGGACCTCTGAAGCCACCCCACATTTTCACTATTCATGTGCAGAGACAAAAATTCCTCTTTGGGGAATGAGACTTGGTGAACCCGAGAAGTGAGTGTCATGTAAGGGGGAGCTAGTGCCACCAAGTCTCTAGTTGTCCACCTTGTTTAAGTGGCTAGAGAAATCCAAGTGGGGATATCAACCAATGGTTTCCTTTCCAACCCTAGGATCGTGCATGTTGTCTATGAGTGTTTTCATCTTGAAATAAATTTTTTTCACACCCAAAACTAGATCAAAACAAGTGTCTAAGATTGTATTATGTGTTTTCCAAATAAAATTTCATCAAAATAAATCAAAAACCCACTCAAAAACCAATTCAAAACCTTCAAAAGTGTAAAATCAACATTTTGTGACCGCAACTACTAAAAATAGGCCCATAACTACTTTTTGTGTTGCGACTGCTTACTAAAAAATTGCAACTGATAAACTGAACCACATTTGCAGATGTAGAGCCACAACTGATAACCTAAACTACATCTACAGAAATAGAGCCGCAACTGGTAACCTGAACCACAACTATAAATTGGAAACCCGCAACCTGAAAATACGCATCTAAGAAAAAAAGTGTCACAACTACTTGATAATCTGAAACTCACAAAACCCTTGTTCAAACTTAATCAATTCAGTGAACCTGACTTCTAAACCAGAGACTTGCAGACCTTTACCAGACCATTCCATCATCCTTGTTTAGGTTTATATTTCATTTTAGGTGGCATGGAATTACTTTGCACAAATCAATCCTAGACCTTAGGTTGCACTTATCCTTTCAAATTTCAAACATAAGAAGGTTATTAAGCTTTTGGTTAGTCCATGGTTGCTTATCCAATTTTTCACTGACCTTAATCTTTTACTTTATCAACCTTTGTCATTGTCATCTTGGTCAAATTTGAGTCTCAAACTCTTGTCCTAGTTTAGATTCACCTTGTCAAAACTATCATGATTATCACAAAGGTCAATGACATTTTGGTTTGTTATCTTGGACCTACATTAACTTGGTTACCATCCCTTGTCTTAAATTTTAGGATTCATATCCTTATCATCATCTTAGTCTCATTTAGATTCATATCATACCCATTGACCATAGCTTCATTATCATCCTATCAATCCTTAATCTTGGAGTTACATTGCACTTTTATTTTGCATCTTTATATCCCAAAAACATTAAAAAAAATAGTTTAATTTCATCTTAGCCTTAGCATCATTTTTCCATATCATTTTCCTTGATCATCAATTAGTCTACCTTTGGTATACTTTGCATCCATTAGCATCATTTGCCTTCATCCTCTTATCATTATTATCCTTGCATAATCACTTTGCATCTCTATATTCAAAAAAATTGTAAAAAAATAGTTTAGCTTCATTATCACCTTGTATTGCCTTCCAACTTGCAAGTCTCACATGGTTGAAACAAGCTTACAAACGAAAAGAAAGGACATGGATTTATCAAGTGACCTATTTCATGACACCACCCTTGGATCAAATTCAAATCAATGCACACCTCAAAGAGAGACACCACAAAGTGACCAAACCAACACATTGGAAAATCTAAACCTAGATGAATTCAACAAGCAAATGACTCCCGAAGAGATTGAAAGAGCTTACCAAGACCCAAGAATTTTACGCATGGTTAATAAACTCATTGGTGCTGATCCTAATAGATTCTTTTATGCACTAGCCAAAAAGGGTGCTAAACTCCCTCAAGGCTTTGATGTCTTAACCATTGTGGAAGAAGATACCCAAAATCCATTTGCATTAGGGATGTCATCTGCACAAAAAATGTCAACTATACCACTTAGGACAACAACACACATGGCAACCACTACCACACACATCCCTAGCATCTCCACATTTGGAAAAAAGATGACCCATATGACTACACAAGGACAAAGTTTCACATTTGGAAACTCATCAAATTCCATGTGTAAGACCTTCACTAACCCTCTTTTTCAAAACATGAACCAAGGCCCTATATCACAAGGTCCCATGCCTACACTTCAAAACACAAACCAAGGTCCCTCATTCTGGTTTCAAAGTACACCCTCATCAAATCAAAACCAACCAAACAAATCTAGGAGGATTCACATTGTTACATGAAGGGTACCAAACTAAAAAATTAATCAAGGACCTATCCCATTATTCTAAAATGCTAATCAAGGGCCTACACCATCATTCCAAAACATCAATCAAGGACCTACCCCATCATTTCAACACACTAATCAAGGACCTACACCATCTTTCCAAAACACAAATTAAGGAATAATATTTCAAATCCAAGGGACAAATCAAGGGCCTACACCTCAATTTCAAAACGCTATACCAAACACAAACATGACTTTTGGGATGAATCTAAATGCCAATTTTAATCCAAACCAAAAAAACACACATAAATATGGTAACCAAGGTCCCATTCCGAAAAATAACAATCCCAATCCAAATCTGACATATGACCTCAATACCAATGTCATAACACAAAATCAAACCAATACAACACCATCTCTTGAAGACACCTTAATGCAACAGATACAAGCCATCCAACAACAAATGACAAACATGCAATTGGGAACCAACAAGAAAACCTATTCCATAGAGGAATTGTGCCCCTTTCCATTCGACATAGATCTATACATGTCGCCCTTTCCTCCTCACTTCATGACACCACCTTTACCTAAGTACAAAGGGGAATGAGATCTAGTAGAACACATAAGAGAATTTAATAAGTCATGTATGGAAGTCGCATATGATCCCACCTATTTGATCAGGCTATTCCCACGAAGTCTCATGGAGCCAACCCTAGATTGGCTTGCACATCTTCCTCCAGGGATTAGAACATGGGGTGAGCTGGCTAATAAATTCATTAATCACTCTGCCTTTAACATTGAAAGTGATGTCACCCTTGCAACATTATGCACAACCAAACAAGAAGAAGGGGAGTCACTTACCTCATTTTACCAAAGATGGAAAAGTTTGGTTAGTAAGTTCCCTTGTCACATTCTTGAGAAACAACTAGTCACCATGTTTGTGGAAAACCTTAACAAAGAAATGATGAGTCGAATTCAAATCCAATGTTGCACAACTTTTGATGAGATCCTTGAGAAAGGTGTCCTTATTGAAAAAGGTCTTGTCACAAAAGGACTAGTAAAAGTACACAAAGAGACTCCAAAGTCCAATAATAACAAAAGCAAACATTGGTCCCAAAATAAGAATGTCAAAAATGATGGAGTTTTCGATGCTAAAGTGATAACCAAAGGTCCAACTATTCATCTCAAAGGTCCCTCCTCATCGAACGCACTGAACACATCAAATACCCAAACACAAAGCCAAAATCAAACATTGAATGCAGTCCAAAATGATCAACAATGCAGAGGTCTGCCACGTGCCAAGAGAACATATAACCAATTAGGTGAGCCCATTGAATCAATTCTAAAATAGCTTTTGCAATCCAATGTCATCCAACTACCAAATATAAAAAACTATGAACCTTCATTAATCAAACCCGACTAGTGGAAGGAAGATGAATACTGTGAATATCACTGCAGAAAAGGACACAAAACATCTAGATGTTGGACACTCAAAAATTTCATTCAAGACCTTGTTGAAAATGGAACCATTTCAATAGGTGATTCGCAAGGCAAGACAAATGCTGATCATACCTATTTAAAAATCCCTTGCAAGACCATGACATAGGAAAAGCCTCCAATTCAGGGAATAACAACAATGCCAATTATGTTGTCGTCAAACATGATTATAGAAATATGATCCTTAACATAAGACCCTTTAATGATCTCATTGACACTATTACCATAAATAAGCCAAGTTCAGAGTGTGTTGTCACCACTCGCAAAGCCAATATAACTCTTCCAGGACCTTCTTCGAATCCACAATCGAAAAGCTAGTATAATCTCCTAGATCAGCTAGGGAAGACTCCCGCACAGATTTCCATTATGGAGCTCCTTCACATATCACCACAACACAAAGCTATCCTTGATAAAGCCTTGCAAGAAGCATATGTACCCACTACTTTAGATGTCAATGAATTTCAGGCCATGGTTGGATACCTAGCTATGCCGCACCATGTCACCTTCCTTGAACAAGACTTTTTCACAAAAAAAAAAGATCATAACGATGCCCTACACCTTGAAGTATGCATTAATAAACATAAGATTAGATGAGTCCTAGTAGATGATGGAGCGGGTTTAAATATTTGCTTACTAAAATTAGTGAAAGCATTGGGATACTCTGAGAATTGCATAGACCAAACCAAGAAAATTGTGATCAAAGCTTATGATGATGTTGAGCATTCGTCTGAATGAGTAATTTCGCTTCCTGTAAGAGTTGGTCCAACAATACATAACACAATGTTTCATTTCTTGGATCTGGATTTACACTACAACCTTCTCCTTTTATGCCCATGGATTCATGTTATGAAGGCTATCCCATCCACATACAACCAATGCCTCAAGTTCCCACACAATGGCACTCAAATTACTATTCCCAGCGACCCTAATCCCTTTCAGCATTGCACAAATCCAAAAGGAATCGTTGAGGGTCAAGTTTCTATAAATCGAGAGGCCTCATCTTCCACTTCATCACACTACATTGATCCATCCACCCTCATCAAATCATCCACTCCATTCACCCCACCATCCACACCCAAAATCCAGATTCCAGACAAAGGATGTGGAGAGTAAAGTATGAAGAGCTTATTCTACATTAGAAAGTCACCAAAATCACCAAAGTCTTATGGCAAACCACATCCTACACATCCTAAGGTTATCATCCACAATCCTCCTACCATTTTCACTAAATGGGGGGAATTAGTTAAAGAATCCTTGCATGACCACATTTATACATGGTTGTATAAAGAAGAAGAGGAGACAAAGCCTAAACAATTTCCAATTGAACGATATCTAAAAGGTTTCCTTTTAATGAAGCAACAAGGATATGATGGACACAACAACCTTGGTTTAAATAAAAATGGGATATCAAAACCTTTATTGCCTCCTAAATTACCAAAATATGTCAGTTTAGGGTATGTTCCACCAGAATCGAGTCCTCTAAGTACTAAGTTAACCTTGACTGAGGTCGTTGATGCTTCAGATGAGACCGAGACATCCGAGGATTCTTGGAACTTTGATGTCGATTCCAATGAGTATGAATGGGATTCTTTGTCCTCTACTACTGACCTTTACCTTGATGAAATATTTAGAGAACCTGATGAGCCTACCCTTGAGGCAAGATTCAATCAAACGCTTATAATTCGTTCCCCACAAAACCTGTCACATTCTCACCAAAAGATCTCCTTGCAAATGGGAGCTTGGATTGAAACCTTCTAAGAACCTGATGAACCTACTTCCATCTTTACCTTATCTGCCTACACCATGACCCTTGACAATACAGATGATGGATTACCCCTCATTTATCCCCAACTCATAGATTGGGATCAACAAGAACCATTGAGTTTAGATACATTCGAGAACGACGAAGCAATTGCTGAGTTCATGAGACTTCATGAAGCAAGACCAAGTGGGGATCATAAGGTTGGATTTGTCATAGAACTCAATTATGCCACATACTTCGGTGAGGTTGTCCTGTCCTCTAGTCGTAAAAGTGAATGAAAAAAGTAAAAATAAAAATGATAGGCCTTCAAGTGAAAACTGAAAGGCACCTGCTGACTGTAAAAAAGTAAAAATAAAGGACGTATTTGAAGGTGAAAACCTCTTTAAGGTGCCTAAGGATGAAGGACTGGACAATATCCCTATAGACTGAGAGAGATCGCCATTTCTTATAGAGGAAACATAAGAAGTGAACATTGGTACACAAGACAATTCTAGAATCATACAACTAGTAGCATCTTTGACCACCAAGGAAAATCCTGAGTTTATAGCATTCTTTTCAAAAAGACAAGTCAATTTTGCATGGTCATATGCTGATATGCCTGGATTGGATCTCGAGCTTTTTTTACATCACCTACCACTATTACCAAATGCCAAATCATATAAATAGAAGCTAAGGAAAATACATCCACAAATTGCACTCTTGGTCAAGGTGGAACTAAAGAAACTCTTGGATGTTGGATTCATACACTCTATTGATTATGTAGATTAGATATCAAATCTTGTTCCTATCATGAAACCAAATGGGAAAATCAGAGTATGCACATATTTTAGAGATCTCAGCAAAGCCTGTCCTAAAGATGATTTCCCCTTACCAAATATTGACATCATAGTGGACGTCACTACTAGATATGAAATGCTATCACTTATGGATGGATTCTTGAGATATAATTAGATAAGAATCACTCCTGAAGATCAACCAAAGACAACCTTCACATGCACTTGGGGAACTTTTTGTTGGAACGCTATGCCATTTGGACTTAAAAATGTTGGAGCTACATATCAGAGAGCCATGACTACCATTTTTCATGATTATATCCATGTGCTTATGGAGGATTATTTTGATGATATTATCTCGAAATATCTAGAATGAAGTGGTCACCTAGCAGTCTTGGACAAGATTTTCACTTGGCTTGAAAAGTACAAACTCGGGTTAAATCCAAAGAAATGTATTTTTGGGGTCCAATCAAGCAAACTTCTAGGATATATTATCTCTCACAGAGGAATAGAGGTTGATCCTGTGAAAGTCAAAGCTATCTTGGACATGCCACCGCCAACCAACATCAGTCAACTAAGGAATTTACAAGGAAGACTACAATCAATCCATAGGTTCATTGCTCAACTAGTAGAAAAGATTCATCTATTTCAACATCTGTTGCGAAAATGAATTCCCTTCAATTGGATAGGGAAATGTCAAGAAGCATTTGATTAAATCAAGAATTATCTATTGACTCCACCTATTCTTATGCCTCCAATTGATGGAAGACATTTGATATTGTATGTGACAACTACATCAACATTGGGGGCATTGTTGGCACAAAATTATAACGATGGTAAAGAATGATCAATCTACTACACCAAACGCACTTTAGTTGGATATGAGTTAACTACAACCATATTGAGTGAGCATGCCTAGTAGTTGTATTTTTAGCCCAAGAATTGAGACATTACATGCTAAACCATAAGACAAATTTGATAGCCAAAATCGATCCTTTGAAGTATCTTCTCAGTAAAGCAGCTCTAACAGGAAGACTAGCTAAGTGGGTTATGATCTTAAGTGAGTACAACATTGAGTATGTTGACTGAAATGCAATAAAAGAATAAGTGATAGCTGATCAACTCGCAGATGCACTACTAAAGACAGACCACCCTTTGATATTTGACTTTCCAGATGAATCAATCTTTTCCATAGATACACTAGCAACATGTAAATTGTACTTCGATGGATCTTACACAAGTCATGGTTTAGGAGCTGGTATTTTTTTCATCACACCTCAAGGGGATTCCATTCCTAAGTCATTCTGAATAGCATTTCTATGCACTAATAACATGGCTGAGTATGAAGCATTATTGGCAGGACTCCGAATGACAATCAAATAGAAAATCAAGGATCTTCAAGTATATGGTGGTTCTCAGTTAGTGATTAAGAAAGTCAATGATGATTATGATACCAAAGATGAAAAGCTTATGCCCTACAAGCACATGGTTGATAGTTTTAGAATATAATTTGATTTTATTACCTTTGAATAGATATTGAGAATCCAAAACAAAGCAACTGACGCAATGGAAACCATTAGATCTCTCTTGGACATTCCCAATAATGCATCACAATATGAGTTCTTGGTAGAAAAACTATTGATCCCTACGTTTGATGTCCATGAAACTGAACTTTTGTGTGAACTTGTTGGTCTTGAATCTCCTTGGTATAAAGAAATTTATAATTATTTGCATGACCAGACTCTCCCTCCTAACTTTTCCTCCAACCAATGCAAATCCTTTATTTGATAGGCCTCTAAATATGTCATCATCAGAGATACCCTTTACCGTCACAGTCTAGATAGCACCCTCCTCTGATGTCTTGAATTAAATGAAGCACAAGTGGTCTTACAAGAGGTTCATCATGGTATATGCGAAACTCACTTTTTTGGTCCTCCCTAGCTAAAAATCTCATGAGGACAGGATATTATTGGCCTACAATGGAACATGATGTCTATCACTTTGTGAAGAAATGTCACCAGTGTTAGATTCATGGAGATCTGATACATGCGCTAGCTTAGGAATTGCATCAGCTCAGATCACCATGGCCATTTTCTTAATGGGGACTCGACCTCGTAGGAAAGATCCATCCCACTTCTACAAATGGACATAAGTTTATCCTTATTGCTACTGAGTACTTTACCAAGTGGATTGAAGCCATCTCGATGACCTACATTACTAGAAATTAGATAGCTAATTTCATCCTGAATTACATTATATGCCACTATGGTATCCTGCAGTCCATCATTACAAACAATGGTCACCCTTTTAAGAATCAATATTTCCATAAAATTTGTGAAAAATTCCGTATCCAACACCACTTTTCTACCCCATATTACCCCCAAGGTAATGGCCAAGCTGAGGCATCTAATAACACTATCCTTAAAATCTTAAAGAAAATTGTCAATGACGTTGGTCGTGACTAGCACCTCCAACTCAATCTTGCTCTATGGGCCTATCATACTAGTGTTTGCACCCCTACAAGAGCCACTCTGTATTCCCTTATCTTTGGATATGAAGCAATACTTCCTATTGAGGTTGAGTTACCATCCCTACAAGTCTCTATGCAAGGATTGATTGATCAAGAAGAATACCGTGCATCTCGTCTACATGAGCTAGAGTTACTAGATGAAAAGAGACATAATGCTTTGACACATTTACAAGCATATCAAAATTTCCTTCGATGCAATTACAATAAGAGGATAAGACCTAGAAGCTTTGACATTGGTGACTTAGTCCTGAAAGAAAATCCAAAGAATCAGACAGATCGAGAAAAGCCCCAGAAAGTTTGAACCTAATTGGTTAGGTCCTTATATCATCACAACATATGGATTCGATGCTTACCAGCTCTCTACTCTTGAAGGAAAACCATTGTATGAACCTATCAACAACATGCACCTTCACCGATATTACACTTAATTCTCAAAGTATCCCTTCAAAAAGTCAAAAAATACAAAAAAATATCAAAAAAATGGTCACCCTGATGAAAACTTGGCAAACATGCATCTTGGTGACAACAAAAAAACAATCAAAAAAATAAAAAAATAAAAAAAAAGTAAAGAGAAATAGTTCGTCCAAAAGTGAAAACCACTTCGGTGGCACTTTGGATAATTACCATGGTGAAAACTTGGAAAACATGCGCCATGTGTAGTCAGTCTATGCTCCTTCGTCTATTATAACTACCTGGTCTTACATTCCTCCCTCATTCATTCACCCATGCCATCCATAATAAAGCTTTGTCATCCTTCTCATGGCCTGAGAACCACCAACATTTAGTATCCTTTGCCTTTGTGATCATCCTTTGCATTCGTCTGCTACTTCCCCTCGCACATAATAAGTTGGTCCTATACCTAATTGGGGGAAATTCCTTGACATACATCCTCATGGGATCCTACACATGGTATCAACATCAGAAAACATCAAAATCTACAAAAAAATCAAAACATCAAAAATCCAAAAGAAATCAATAAACATCAAAATCAAAAATCATAAAACATCAAAATCCAAAAAAAAACCATAAAATGTCAAAATCCAAAAAAATTAGAAAATATCAAAACCTCCAAAAACAGAGTCTGAGTCAGTTTATGTTAGAGTGGTCAAACTACGTTGTCTTTGCACATTTACTACATAGGCAAGGCTCATTTTCAATGGACCCCCGAGACATTAGGTCAGTCCTTTTAGGTTTGGTCAAATAATGAAAATCATGACTTAGTATTTTTTCAAATAAAACAAGGTCAAGTCATGTCGAACTATGAGGTCTTTGCGTGTATAACATAGGCAAGGCCCATCAATCAATGAGCTCCCGAGGCCCCAAGTCAGTCCTTTAGGGTTCGTTGAGTCTCGTTGTGTTCTTTATCCACAAGCAATCATCATTCAAACCAAATCTTGAATCAACAAACATAACCAACAAATCTAGAATCTTCAATCAATCAATCATCTTATCATCAATCAATTGATCACGTCATTGGTCTTGTATCAGAATGGGACATTATGCCATTTGTCTCATTTGGTCCTATCACTTGTCTTTTATTAGGTCAACCTAATCAATCATATCAAATAGTCTTATCAATACTATTGACAAACACTATCTCTTTGGAAAACACTTTGTTGGTCTGAGTTTGTCTTATCTTTTTGATTGATTCTGGGTCATGTTACTAGCTACCTAGAGGATGTTCTACCAACGGATTTAGAGGAGAAATGATGGATCATGACCTTTTTTCTTTTCTTGTTGTTTGTGTTTTTTCTTGGCAAAAAGACTGGGATAATTGGGTCCTTAGTATGAGCTGGGGCATTCCTTGTCTTTTGGATTTGTCTTTTGACTATGTCTCTCACAAATGGTCACCTTGCACACCTTGATCTACGTCATACCATGGTGTTTGTGCTCCATTTGTGACAATTTTTCCGCCCGATGATGAAAAATATAAAAGCATGAAATTCTTCCCTTTGTCATTTCCTGTCTAACATTCCATCTTCCTTACCCTTTTTCCATGCTAACATCCATCTGTTTTGCACTAACATTTCTCCCATCTGCATCTTGAAAAAGTCCTATGACACACAAAAATATCTTCATATAAGATCATGTTAGGAAACATCATAGTAAGCATCACCATCATAGGTCATCATCATCATATTAAACCACATACATTTGCATGAGAAAATACAAAAACATAGAAATCATCCATATATAATTAACATTTCATCACATTGGCAAATAACCAATCACGATATTACATTTTACATTATGATCATAGTTCATTTCTGTAGATGGTGTTTCCTTTTGCTTCACTTTTCAACAATCGAAAATTAGTATGGTCAATCAAATTTGAGCAAACAAGAAAACAAACATCCCTATGAGATATTTCAACATGCTTCAAAATGCAAACAAACAACAAAATAATAAAAGCATATGAGAACATGAAGTATACCTATCCCATAGTGGATTGGTGATACTTTGATGTGGAAAGTAGCCCTTTCCCAATCCTTGATAACTTGGTAATAGATATTCCTTGAAGATGCCATGGATGATGAATTAGGTGCAAGATGATGATCAAGATGAAGTGCAAGATGAATGTGTATCAAGTTGTCTCCCTAAATAAATAGAAGAATCCCCTATTTAAAGAATAGAAGGATAGAAGAATGAAAGATAGGAGGAATGTGGGATAAAAGACAATCCAATGGCATTGTGCCACTTGTTAGCATTCCAATGGAGGGAGGTTGAGCACATTTTGGTGAATGTGCACAATAAATGATATTAGGTGGATTTTGAAATTTGAAAGTTGGCTTGTTGGAGGGAGAAAAGAATGACTTAAATGCCAAGTTGGAGACATGTAAGAGACAATGTAGGAGGAGTTAATGCCATGTTGGAGGACAAGACACTTGGGAGGGAGCATTCAAATTTGGATAATATTATCTTTTTGATGCCTTTTTGAATGAAAATATAAGAAATAATAAAT
>VDFB02000015.1:604887255-604915950 GCA_007258455.2 Sequoia sempervirens | reverse complement strand
ATGAAATTCTTCCCTTTGTCATTTCCTGTCTAACATTCCATCTTCCTTACCCTTTTTCCATGCTAACATCCATCTCTTTTGCGCTAATATTTCTTCCGTATGCATCTTGAAAAAGTCCTATGACACACAAAAATATCTTGCATATAATATCATGTTAGGAAAAATCATAGTAAGCATCACCATCATAAGTCATCATCATCATATTAAACCACATACATTTGCATGAGAAAATACAAAAACATAGAAATCATCCATATATCATTAACATTTCATCACATTGGCAAATAACCAGTCATGATATTACATTTTATGTTATGATCATAGTTCATTTATGTAGATGGTGTTTCCTTTTGCTTCACTTTTCAACAATCAAACATTAGTATGGTCAATCAAATTTGAGCAAACAAGAAAACAAACATCCCTATGAGATATTTCAACATGCTTCAAAATGCAAACAAACAACAAAATAATAAAAGCATATGAGAACATGAAGTATACCTATCCCATAGTGGATTGGTGGTACTTTGATGGGGAAAGTAGCCCTTTCCCAATCCTTGATAACTTGATAATAGATATGCCTTGAAGATGCCATGGATGATGAATTAGGTGCAAGATGATGATCAAGATGAAGTGCAAGATGAATGTGTATCAAATTGTCTCCCTAAATAAATAGAAGAATCCCCTATTTATAGAACAGAAGGATAAAAGAATGAAACCAGGAATGTGGGATAAAAGACAATCCAATGGCATTGTGCCACTTGTCAGCATTCCAATGGAGGGAGGTTGAGCACATTTTGGTGAATGTGCACAATAAATGATATTAGGTGGATTTTGAAATTTGAAAGTTGGCTTGTTGGAGGGAGAAAATAATGACTTAAATGCCAAGTTGGAGACATGTAAGAGACAATGTAGGAGGAGTTAATGCCATGTTGGAGGACAAGACACTTGGGAGGGAGCATTCAAATTTGGATAATATTATCTTTTTGATGCCTTTTTGAATGAAAATAGAAGAAATAATAAATCAAATAAATTGATTTATTGTGCAAGTTGCAAAATCTAGAGAATTGGGGATTAGATTAGCATTAATCATGATTTGATTAATTAAGAGGGAGATTAGCTGATTTGACCATTTTGACTTAGACTTATGGATTAATTTAAATCAAAATGAGAGGAAAATGATTTTAGATTTAATTAAATAAAGATTTGATTTATTGAATTAAAGAGGATGATGTTAGACTAAATCAAATAAAGATAAATTTATTTAATTTAAATGAGATGGCTTTAGAGATTAATTAAATAAAATAAATTATTTAATTAAAAGAGGGACTATAGGATTAATTAAACAAAGTGATTTATTTAATTAATAGGAGATGATGACTTAATCAGATAAAATTGATTTGTTTAATTAAGAGATGAATGTGATGAATTTAATTAAATAAAGATTATTTAATTAAATGGTTAGCAAAGGAGATGATTCAGGATGAACTGGTGTTAGTAAAATCAGGATCAGGTGTATAGGATCAATCGGTACATTTTCTGTGTCTACAATTTCTATCCATCACATTTCATCACATTGCATTACATTTCAGATACATTGCATAACATTCATAATAACCTTTTGGCATATCATATCATACATTATATTTTGCATCATCACATAGGCATTCCATTGCATCAACATTAATTGCATATCACATTGCATTCATAAAATTAGGTCATCCATACTACATTTATCATCCATGCATAATCATAAATGCATAATCATCCATTATATTAAACCATCATATGATCATATAGAATGCATACATAGACATCATAAAACCATAAATATCCATGGCATAACATCATCATAAACATAGGGAATCATCACATAATACTGCATATCATAAACCTCCGCCAAAAATCATACCATATATTTCTCAAAATGTGTCATAAGTACAATGTCAAGATGTGTCATGTTTATCAAAAATGGAGCTCGCAGGCTCAATAATCAAATTACAGTGTCCATATACAAAATATCAAAAGATGCTCTAGCCTGAGCTGCCCCGCTCTCCTGATCCTGGTGCCTCCCTATCCTCTCGTCGAGGTGCATCTGGAGACATGTGCTCTATTGTCGGTGGCCTGTCATAGGGTGTGGGCCATCTAAGGGTCGATGTCTCCCACCTCTCTAACCTATTGTGTGAGTGCCTATTGGGGGTCCTACTGTGTGTCCTGCCCTATGAACCACTCTCAACCTGTGAAAATGTGGGTTCCCTCCTATTTGGTGGTACCACCCTCTCATACAGGTCTTTGTAATACTGCATCATCCTGCTAGACCTAGCATACTCTCGAGCAACATCAACTACATACTCACTGCATGTAGTTGTAAACTCTATCATCCATTGATCTTTCTAATGTCAACTGATGAAAGCTAGGTCCCTCTCTGTCTGTAGCATGTCCCTCTTGTCCTTAAGGTCATCTCTCTCTGTTATCACTATCCTTAGATTGGCCTCTAGGGTCTGTTCCCGAGCTTGCAGGGTAGCTATCCTCTGCTTTGCGATGCCCTCGTTCGCTTCGCCCCTGCCCTCCTGTTGACAAGAAGGATTATACCCTTGATGCTAAGCCTTTGCAAGCTTGGAAATCCTGTGCAACATGGGGACATTCTCACAATGTGGGTTTGGCCTGTTACGAGAATGAATCTTTGGAAGAGCCAAATCCATTTAAATGTCCCTTAGATCTATAAATTTATGGAGAAAAGAGATAGAAGAAAAATTGAAAACTACTAGATATTGAACTGAAAATCTACCTAAAGGGGGTGATGCACCGAAATGTAATTAATCTACAGCTTGATTCACAACTAATTTTCAAATAAATCTATTAATACAACTCAGACTGATAAGTTTCACCACAAAAGTGTTTCACATAAAAACATGAAATAACTTGCATAATCTGTGACCTATGATGAAGTTTATACTATGTATACTTGCTTCCAACAAAAATGAGACAAAAGAATTTAAAGATTTTTAAGTAGAATACAAAATATATTTTATCAAACTACTCAACATGAAACAAGACACCAGAATCCAAATAGATGAACCCTTGATTGTATTGAAGATAGAAGGAATCTCTGCAAACACTGATAAAAATAATCTAAAATAACTGATGTTGCTGTATGTAAAATGTGAAAATAAATGTTGAGTTACAACACAAATTTCCTCTCTATAGAATGCAAAGGCAAAAAAGCAAGAACTAAGGGAAAAATCCTAAGATTTTCCTCCTTTAATACAAAACTAGTCTCAAGGTACCAAGGGGTAGCACCTATAGTGAACTACACTGAAAATAATCCATCTCAATATGCCTCACGAGCAAAAGAGATAAGCCTAAAATTGAGGGCCCATAACTGATCCAAATTGAGCTAAAATAGCTCCAAACTCCTCTCAAACTATTTGACCAAAGGGAACTCCAAAATCACTTATGTTTAATTGAAAATCAAGAATAAACACCTCAGTTCCACCTCCTTTCCATTTTTCCATGATTTTGGGACAAGAGTAAACTATTTGAACAAATATTAAAGTAGTCAATTGAGATTAACTTTAATATGTGTTATAGATTTTCTCACCCTTTTGCATTTTTATGACATTTATTAAAGTAATTTATAATTCATTACTTTAATAATGTTTACATTTTTATTTTGTCTTAATTTCATGCAAAAATAAGGGGGAGATTTAATACATTAGGCAAATGTTAAGGCGTAAGTATTAGTCACAATGCAAATTTATAAAATAAAATGATAAAAATCACTTGGGTGACCAAATTAGGGTTCATTTGAGAAACTCAAAAGATGCTTAACCCTAACTCGAGCTTATTTTGCATTCAACTTTTACTTTCTATTTTATGTTGCGCTGCCATCGAGGGTCTGAAGGATTTGAGCTTCTGAGTGTGATTATGGATGGATGGATCTGCTCTTCCTTCTGGTAAGTTGTTCTCTGTGCTTTGTATGGTGCTCTGTAATCATGATTTTGTACCAGCTACTTTGTCTGGAAAGAAATGCTTAAAATCCTCTTTTTTATAGGTTTCTATCTCTCCTATTCTTTACAAATTTGTTTTCTCTCTTCTTTCCAATGTTGAAGGAGGCTGAGCCGTACCCACCCATGGAGAGCATGAATATATTCCCTTTGACTCCTAATCAAACTAGGCCTGCATCAGGCATGATTGCTCTTTTCTGGTGTTTTCACTAAGTTGACCGTAATCCTTAAATCCTTTTCACACAACCTCAAGGTAGACTTAGAATTTGTAAAACATTCTCCATCTCGAATGAAAATGTTGGGATTTTTATATTTCCATCTCTCATGAAAGAAACATTTCAGATGCTCCTTTTGTGCAAAAAGAGTAATGAAACTTACTGTTTCTTGTGGTATCTTCTGTTTATCTCTGAATTCTCTATTTCCTGTAAGAAAATGATAAAAACCCTTTGTTCAAGGTTTCTTGTAAGCATCTACAGGTTTTCATTCTAGGTTTCATTGAAGGTGAAAACAATATCTCTTATTCCATTATTTATGCAAGGTAGCTCGAGACTTGCTCTCTTTATTCACATTGCTATGACTGTCATTTTCTCGTTTTGAAAGCTTGAAACTGTTACTTTATCTTGACTTGTCACCTTCATTTCTTGGCTTCTTGAGTAAGTGACAAATGTCATTTATGGGTGCATTCATCATGTTTTGCTCTTCCAAGCTTTGATTGCTATTCTCAATATAAGGTAGCTAATCCTACCACAGTCTTCTCGCTTAACATCAATATCAATTATTCCCTTTCATTTAGAAGAAGTCCCCTGTACACTATGAAGTATTGTACTGTCTTCCTTTGTATCACTATCCATTGGTCATTGCTATCACAGTGATGGAGTCTCTCAGGATCAACACCCATAATACCTTATTTACCTGTAACTGTCCTCTTTTATTCATGGTGATTTTTCTATGGAGTTTGGAACTGTGACCCTGAGGTCTATTAATCTACTTTACAAACTCTCAACCACTGTAAAAGTCTTGTCACTGTTCATTACCAATTCTATTATCAAATAATCCAGGGAGAATTCAAATTATCTCTTAGATCTCAAAAGACCTACTCAGGTAAAGCTTTTGTAACTGTTGTTGAATATAACTCTCCCATAGCTTCAACCCTTGAAACAAACTTCAAGGGAGTACACCTTCTATGAACAACAAATCCTTCCTCAACAGTTGCCTTTTGATTAGCATTTATGACTTTAGGCTCCCTTTTCTTGGAGGTTTCAATCGTGAGATCTTAAATGTTGATATTCTATCTATACATACAGGTCTGCTCCTTTAAGATGATTGTTCTCTTTTGTCATTGTAGCTTGTACCTTTCATGGTGACTGTCCACTTAATACACAAACCTATCTTCACAGTCCTCCAAGCATGCATGATGCTCTTGGTTATGATTTTGACTGTAATATATGATATTAATGAGTGCCACCATAATAGATTTTGTCTTGACTGCTATCTCTTAACTTCAGGGTGACTTTCCACTTTGATAGTTCTAAGTATGAATGTCATACTTTATAGTTGCTTTAATTTTCCCTTCAAGAATGTTATAAATACTATCATGTCCTTGAATCCTCATAGCCTTTTTGTCAACACACTTTTGGAATGATTGTCTTTGTTTGAAGGGTTGTCATAGGCCTTATGACAGTGAACTTGATTGTGCCAAATGAATGTTCCCATATTTAGCATATGCATGTCTAAGAGCATTTACCATAGCTACTATAGATTCAAATCTACTTCTAAGTAAGTAAGAATGAATTTCTTTAGCCTTACACACTGCTTCCTTAATTGCACATGTTATTTTTATTCCAAGAAATAAGATATATGTAAGTCTTCTCCTATTTATATTGTTCATAAGACTTATCAATATGAACTCTGTTATTTTATCTTCCATGGACTATGTCACTATGTTTTGGACTGTGGCTTCATGCTACCCTAATTGTCCCTCTAACATTTGAATGTACCACTGCCTTTCCTTTGGCATTATGATAGTCATATTACCCTTTGGAAACATTTATTTCTCTCTTCACTGACTTTCTGTATGGCTCTTTACCATTGTACTCATGATAGCTTTCTCTCAACCATAAATTCAATTTTATGTGCTTATATATGCTCATAGTCAGACCTTATGACTGCCATTGCTATTATGTTCATGGCATTTGATGCTCTTTTACAATTTTTGGGCTCAACCCTTATGGGAGCCACATTTTCTCCACATACTGTAATTTTGAGCAAGGTTTTTCCTTTCTCATGAATATTATGGATATTATCTCTTGCTTTCATATGTTTTCATGCATAGATCTTGCAATGGCACTTCACCTATACCTACACAGTGAACAAACAAGTTAAGATAAAACAAATGGGCTGATAGCCTCTCTTGATTTGATATATGCATTTGATGTCTATTTATCTCCTTCATTTTGTTGATCAGACGTAGTAACAAGTACATTTTGAATTACGACATATAGGAGCATAGATGAGACCTCGAGCTCTAACATCATGTTTTCTTCCTCCTATAGGTCTCTTCTTGGAGCTATCACTAGGATAGTTGGAGATGTCGATGTGGACAACAGGATTCGTCATTCACTCAGGTAATGATAGGTCCCACCTTTCTTTTGTATGATTGTATGATTTCCCTTAGTTCCAATGTACTTGTTATTGTGCATTCTATCACATATAGTTACTCCCA
The DNA here is from genome assembly GCA_007258455.2 of Sequoia sempervirens. Lineage (NCBI taxonomy): Eukaryota > Viridiplantae > Streptophyta > Pinopsida > Cupressales > Cupressaceae > Sequoia > Sequoia sempervirens. The sequence continues at coordinate 604,909,224 of VDFB02000015.1, read as the reverse complement.
CGGCTTGTGTGGGATCATATTTATCTTTTGAATATAAATAGTTATTTTATGCAATGACTTGTGTAAAATCTATCTTTCTTGTAAATCAATTGCATAACATGAACTAAAAATTATTGAATGCAATAGGTGTTTATAATCATGAAAACTTAACAAGTTATAAGTACCTTTCTAGAACTGTATCAAACTACAATGAATGAACTAGAATAAACACATCTGAAACATGATCTGCAATGACTCTAGGTTAGCCTTAAATTCACCTATTAGATCTAGGATACCTCCTACCCTGTTGGAGTATCCTATCACATTATCTAGCTCATGTAGCAGCTCTAATTGAACTGATACATGATCTTGGTAATGTGATCTCTGCAAGGGACCTCCCTGCTTCTTTAAAGCAGCTAAATATTTGATGTTACAACCCAACCTAATTGGATTGTAGAGAACAATTTGGTAACACCTCCTCTAGTCCCTCCTCCTTTCCCATCCCCATGATAATCCTCTCTCAGAGGACTCTTTCTGCCTCTCCCATCTCTTTCTCCTTTGCATGCTCCTCATGTCTCTCCTTCGCATGCTCCTTAGCCTCCACCTCTAGAGCTGGAATCTTTATGTGTTGCTCTCCCTCCACTGCCACCTCTGTCGCTACCCTCACCTCCGATTGATCCTCCTCCTCCTCCTCCTGAATAAATGATAAATGTATCACCACCCACCATCCTCCATCCCTCCTCCTCTTGCATCAGTCTCCTCCCTAACCTCCTCAACCATCTCCCCCATCATCTCCTCCTCCTTTGTCTCCTCATCCTTCATCTCCTCTCCCACCACCCCTATGTCCTCTATCTCCTCTCCGGCCTCTTAGGTCCCTGCCTTTGTGCTCTACAAGCATTGGATGCTTTGGATTTGTATACGATAATGGTCTGTGTGTCCGCCACTAGGCATCGTACTCGGGAGTAGTCCTTGCATTTGCATCACCCCTCTCTAACCCCATTGAATCAGTTGAAGAGAATCAATCTCCTACTCAGTCATGGTCACTGTAATCTATGGCCCCCATGAGTGCACCTCTTGGGATGACCACTCAAACTCCATTGTACCAACTAAAACACCCTGCCTCTCTTTGAATTATCATCTGACCCACTCTGGCAAGTACATCTCAATAATATGTTGGGATTGCATAGTCTGACCTATCAGGTACCTCAGCTGATGACACCATGGAAAATAATCATTCTCGTCGACCCATAAATCACACTCTGCATGGTCTCCAAAAAGAGCTAACCAGTGTGTCGATACCGTGTCTCCTGTACCAACATCTTCTACATGTGTCTATGATAAGGCACCCATATACATGTATACATATGGAGCACCAACTCCCATCTATCATACTACTTGTGGCCGAAATATTGCTATATGCTCCCATGCCCATATCATGAGTAATGTGACCCTACAAATCAAGCTCTATCCCCCTCTACAAGCAATGTCGTGTAGTTGGAAGTATAACATACCTAGTAGACATGGTCCCTATGCATATACGATCTCATCCTTGACCATACCTGCTAGCATCTCTCCCTAGCCCACTAGAAACCCATGGCCCCTATGGTATGGAATCATAACTCCTGCAATTAGTGTGCATAGTACATAGTCATATATGTTATACCTCTCTTCCAGGGTCTCCCATCTAATCTCATAACAGTAAATTCCAAGCTCTGATTCATTGTCACAATCATAATAATCATGCAGGGCCTGTAATCCTTGAATGGGGTCATATCGAACTCACTCTCTGCAAATCGACAATCGCAAGATCATGTACACATCCTCTAGGGTAACTATCGCCTCCCTAGTCAATATATAAACTGCAAGTCTCCAAGTGCCACTACTCCACCAGCACCATCAACATACCCTTGTTTGCCTTGATAACAAGCATATAAGTGACATAGAACAATCCCAAGTTTGACAATGCCTACCTCTCAACATCATCTAGTTGGTCCTGCAGTCAAAACACATGTGGTCATGACTCTCACGTATAGATAGGAGGTAGAACAACCTGCAATCATCACACAAGTCATCACGTCAATCTGAAGCCTTCATTTGACCTATTGAACCTAAGTTGACAAAGTCCTTAAATCTTAAATTGGGGTAAATTTTTCACCAGGAAATTGTCACTTTTTTGAAAAATGTGTCACATAAATTCTTAGTGGCTCACAACTACAATTGTGTCATACATTTTACAAATGCGTTATTTCATACAATTTTTGTGTCGCTATATTTTGATTGCATCATTTCTGACCGCATTTTCTACTCAGAAAGTCAGTTGTGGTGCACATTCAGATGCACCGCAACGCAACCGTCCCTGTTGTAGACCTAAGAAATTGTGTCATGATGTGATGAATGTGGTGAACTACTTCTCACTTGCATCACTCATGAATGTAATTGCATCGCACATTGTGTGGCACAATTTCCTGCTAAATTATTTCCCTAGCTAAATGCACGAAAATAAAAAAAAATTACAGTGGGTTTGTAGTACTTACCGGGGTGGGCGCTCCCTCAGGCCGGTAGAAGGTCCATATGTGGTAGCCTCTATGTGTAGCATCTGGAACAGGTGACATATCCCTTAGCTTCTCCCACTCAAAGCTCCTAATATTTCTAAAATTGGAATGCACAAATGACCTATTTTTCTTAATCTAACTCCTATTTATAGCTTGAAAATTAGGGTTTTCACTTTCCTTGTGTATTGGGTGTGTGACCAATCACATAGTATAGGTTAACTACACCTGATCCATATGAATTTGAGGCATATTTAACCCACTAAGCACCAATCCCAATAAGATCATTCACTGTAAACAAATACAAAGAAGCCATTAAAACTAACATTCTAAATCATGAAAGATTGACAAACCTCTAATCTAAGACATTAAAACTTATCCTATTGAGGGAGTGGTGTTGTATTGATGTGGAATGGAAACCCTTTCCCAATCCTTTGGATAATGATCTTGTTTCAATCAGTTTTATTGAATAAAATTGATGAAACCATTGATAGATGTGTATGAAAACATGATTTAAAGCTAAATGAACATGACACAAGCTATTTTAACATGATTTAAGCTAAGATGATCGATATGGGTGTATGCAAATCTACTCTAAATGTATGCAAGCTTCAAAATATTAAAATCTTAATTAACAAATAAGCTAAATGTATGCATCTATGTTATCATGGAAGCCATTAATGTAAGCTAAGCTAATATGCAAGTAATTAAAGTTAAAATGATGTTAAATGTGAATGCAAGTGAAAATGATTTTAATAGCATAAGTTTTTCATTAAAAGATGGATCCATTTGTCTCCAAATAGTGCTTTATTTATAGGAAAGCAAATGAAAAATGAAGGGCTAAGAGTGAAAAAGCTAATCAATGGTAAAAAAGGAAAGAAGATGGAGGCATGGATCATGGATTCTCATCAAGGGTTGAAAATGCAAGTTGATATTTAATCAAGGGCTTACATTCATCCAAACAAACACACTTTCAAAACCTGCACAAGAAGTCTTGTAAGTTAACTTGCACATAAAGTTTTGTAAGTTAACTTGCACATGGAGTCTTGTGAGTTTGTTATAAGGAAGAATATTCTTTTTTTTCAAATGAGTAAAGAAAGAGAATATTCTTTAGGATATTCTCATGGGTGAGGGAAATAGATATTTAGTTAATTAAAACCAAATTTTAATGTGCAAAAGGGGAAGGATTATTCCATGGGAATATTTCTTTTAGAGGAATGTGCAAAGGAGGAATATTCCCTTGCAAGTGGGGGGATTAGATTTATTAGTAATTTGATAATTAAATAAAGTTTCTATTATGCAAATAAGGGGAATTAGAATATTCATTAAATAATTAATTTATTTAATGGAAAGGGGAAGTGATATGATATTTAATTAAATAACTTAGGGTTATTTAATTAAATAAGAGGACTTTAGGGATTAAATTAAATAATTTGACTTATTCAATTTAATAGGATGAAATGTTAGCATGAAAGGGGATGAATTAACCTAATTAGGTTAATAGATGAAAATGAGACAATTAATTAAATAGCTAGGCTAATTTAGTCAATTAAGCAAAAAGAGGATGGGTTTTAGGACGAAATGATGTTAGTTAGCCAATGTGATCCTCGAGACATTTTTAAGTGTCTACAGGGTGCACTCTTGGACAACTTTGAACCTACATTTGACCCCCTTAGTGACCTCCAAAATCATTTATGTCTTCACCGTTGAATTCCTGGTGATCAAATTATCTTATTGGGACAATTTTCCAAATTTTCTTTTTTTTTTTTTGAAAATTTGTAAAATTTTCTTGAGGGGGCATACCTATACCCTGCTTGCACTGGGGCATCTTTTGACTAAATTTCTTTGACACAACACAATGAACTAAATTATGTCAAAGAGGGGAAAAATGTAGACACTGAAAAATGTCTTAATTTGTGAGCGCCATTTTTCTTAGTCTTTGTCTTCGCTTAATTAAATAATTTTAATTATTTAATTATTCTTGATCATATTCCTCTATTAATTAAATAATTTTTAATTATTTAATTAATTCATTTCTTAACCTTTATTCTATCTTGATCAATTAAATAAATTAATTACGTTGCTAATCCCCCTTTCTTCAATAATTAAATAAATTACCACTTATTTAATTATTTGTCTATCATCCTTCATCTATAGTTAAATAATAATTATTAATTATTTACCTATTCACTGATCTTTTAATTCCTCTATAGTTAAATGATTGTCAAAATTATATTATCTCCCAAGGCTTCTCTTTTATTAAAGAATTAATCTAAATTAATTATTTAATGATCTTTTTCCATTTCCTCTTATTTAATTAAAATGATTATATACATTATTTTAATTAAATACCCACTTGCCTTTTCCTCAAAATAAATAGTTTGAAAAAATTTATTTATGCTCCACTTGTCCAAAGATTCCTTTCTCATGAAATAAATAATTTTATTATTTCTCCATTTTCTTCCTCACTATCTCATTTTCAAATCTCATCCTTCGATTGACTCTAGGCTCTTTCTAATCTTGACCGTCCATTTTGTAACCTCCACTCTTCTGTGTTGCATGTCTTCTCATCCATCAATCTTGGAATCTTTCTAGAAGCTTGATCTTGACCGTCCGTTCGAATGATTGTCTATAAAAGAATCCTTCCTCCTCCATTTTCGATTTAAAAACCACTTATCTCCAACTTTCATGCTCACTATTTGCAGGTATTTGCACAAGTTCAACTCTATCTGAGGGCATATTTGCAAAGGAAGATTTAGGAGAGACAAGAGAAGTGATTCAACTTCAAATATGGGGAGTTCTTTCATTTGGATGCTTTATTTTCCTCATACTTGTTTGTTTTCTCTTGTTTGGATGGGGTTTTTAGCTTAGAAGTTCTATGGTTATCACTAGAATCTAGGCTAGCTTCATTTTACCCATCTTATAGTGTCAACTCCTGGTGCAGATGTTTCCTCTAGAAAATAGATAGAGAGCTTTGGCTCAGGGGGAGTTTTTAACATAAAACTTTCAAATCCCCTACCAAGGATGTGATGCTAATATCTTTAGTATACTAGTTAGTTGTTGTGCCTGATGTATTGGTGGTATCTCTGATGTGAAATATCTTGTTTCAAAAATTTGTTGAGTGATTGAAGGTTCCTGTGACAACACAATAAAGGTTTACTAGCTTTTTGACCCAACTTTTCACTACTGCAATTAATGCATATTAGGTCACTAGAAAAGGGTTTATATTTCATTTTAATTTTTCTAAAGTTATTTGTGATCGAGCATTTGAAGTGGAGAGTAGAGAAAACAAGTGTTCAAGTGATTTTGAAGTGTTGTTTGAAACCCTAATGGAAAATTCCAAAGGTATTTATCAGTTTCATACAAACCATGGTTGTATGAAGATTCAAAATATTTACTCCTCAAGTGATTTATGTGATTGAGTGACCAAGACCTAAATTCAAGATGCACATGTATATGTCTATGGAGATGGACCTGAAGGTGCATTCTCTAGGGTTCTAAGCAGCGTAATGCACATAGAGGATGTGTAGATCTACATTCATATGAACATGGAAGATTATGACCATCTAAAGTTGGAAAAATTTTGGGAAAAGTTTCTAACTGGCAATGATTTTGAGCCAAAACCAAAATATGTTAGTCTAATGGAGAAGAAATTGGATGTGTAGAATGAGTTTCCCAATTTTTGTTATGAAGATGAGTTGGTGAAATATGTGCTTAGCAAAATACATGACAAATTTGTGTGGTTGGACTTTCCACACATAATAAAAAAATATACAATTAGGGTTGTAATTGGTTTGTTCTCCACTAGACCAGTTCCAACATTGAAGGCAACGAAGAATGAAGTAGTGATGAAGCTCACTAGAGAAAAGTTTGACAAACATGCCCTAATAGTAAATGACATTGATGATCTGACAATAAATTTTGCTTCAATGATGATAGCTTACAAGATATTCTATGCAAATAGAGAGAACTTCTTTTCAGCCACCGCAATTCACATAGCTCACCAAATGGTGAAGGAAGGTGAAGACATAGATTTGTGTGAGCTCCTGAGATTGTAATTGTTGGAGAATCTACAAAAGACAAAAGATTCAAGGTACCCTTTCTAGTATGGTACCCTAATTATTTGTTTTTTGTTTTACTTTCTTAGAGATTTTTTTTTAAAAAAATGTCATACGGGTTGATAGTATTCTGGTAGTTGTGCAAATTAGAGATCACCTAAGAAGATTTACAGATTTTAAGTCCTAGAAGTGAGCTTTGTGGAGATTTTTCAAAAAAAATCAAGACAAGATGTAAGAGAGGTACAAGATTCTAACAAGTTGTGTGGATAAATACAAGAATGACATAACATTCATGGTTAATAGAGACTACTACTATTTGGAAGTAGTTGAACCCATAATTGTTTGGTTTCTAGAGCTTAGATATGAAGTGATAGAAGATGAGCTTGCCGGTCTTGCAAAGATTGTGTTAAGTAAGCCTAGAGATACAATTGTGGATAGGCTTGGAACATATGAAGAGATATCCAGCCAAGTAAACTTGGAAAAGAAGAAGGATATTGAGGAAAATGTTGAGAAGATGAAAGCTAGGTTGGAGGAGATGTGAACTCACCCAAGGGTTTTGCGAAAAAATATAATGCCACATATGTTGCTCTGTAGGCTACTCCATGTACAATAATGTTAGTCAAGACCTCTACCCCCTCTCCTGATGTTCCTAAGTCCTCCATAAAACAGCTTACAGAGAGTTCCAAGAAGAAAGAAACATCTAGCACCTCTATGCAATACAAGACTCCTAAGAGGAGAAGGAAAGAAAAGGCTATCAGGGAGAAATACATCAATTGTGAGGATTAAGAAGAAGAAGAAGAGGAGAAACCAAAATTGGTCCAAAAGAAGAAGTATCAAGTCTCTCAAGAAGAGACCAGTGCAAAAAGATCAAAAGTTGATGTGGTAGACACAAAAAGTGAAGAGGAAGTGGAAAAAGAAAAGAAAGCTTTTATTTTTCAAAGAAGAGAAAAGAGTTCTAGAAAAGAAGAAAAATCACCTAAAGGTAAGGGAAAGAAGAAAGAGAAGATCGCTCTGGTTAGGGAGTCCCATGAAGTTAGAGGCATTTTTCAGTGGGATTGCAAAGTTTGGCATGCTGAAGGAAACCGCTGCAATGTATCTAGATGCAAATAATGCATATAAGACAACCATAAAAGAGGCTATTGTTAAGTATATGGTAACATTCAATTCTATCCTTGGTGAGATTGAGGATCAATTGCCTAATGATTTGAAAAGTGTTTTAAGTGCCAGAAGACAAGAAGATATTGATGAATATGCTAAGATGAAGGCATTTTCCTTGGAAAATATTGATTCCTCATTGTCTCATGAGGATAGATGCGAGCTTTCTAAGTAGTATAGAAAAATATTTAGGAAAAATAAAGAGTAGGTACTCTTATGAGAAAAGATAAGGAAGAGATTGAGAGGTTAAGGAAGGAAACACTACAGATAGTTTCAAAGATCTTGTTAAAGAGTTGGAAGCCTCTCTGAAAAATGAAGATCAAATGCAGGATGACAATCTCCTTCTGGAAAGCAATGAGTATGTTGCAGAACAACATGAGCATGAGCATGTATAGGAAGACATGTTGACTAATAACACCCCTCCAATTATGGAGAATATTTTTGATGGAGAGAAGGAAGAAGATAAGCAAGATTCCTCAAGGAAGAATGAAGCTCAAAATGAACATAATTTTCCCCCTCTGAATAAGGAGACAAATGCTGAGCAAAATAAAGAAGACGTGCAAGGTGTCCCATAGTAGACTAAGACATAAAAAGAAGATACTTTGCCTCCTCCAGAAGTAGAGAAGAATACTACATAATTTTATTGTAGTGGAGAAAAGGAGAAGAGTGAGAAAAAGGAAGAAGAAAATGCAAAAACCGGTGGGGAATCTTTTGAAGCCTCTACAGATTCACTGAAAGATCTATTGGACATGTAGTTATAGTTTGAATTGGTGGTTTCTGCATAGATCCTATAGATTCCCATGCAACAAGGTTAGGTGGACCTGGATAATATTTACCCTTTGCACAAACTACAACTTGGTGATATATTCCATACTTTTGCTAGGAAGGAAATTTTGCAAACTCACTAGAAGAGTGCAGAGTTGGTAGATGAAGTAGGGAAGGTGTTGTAGGAAGGTATTCCCAGAATAATTGTTGATAATTCCTTATCCGGTGTGTATAAATTGAAATTATTGCTTGATTCTTTTAAGGATTATTTTGTTGGTTTGGAAGAAAATATTGAGAAGGAAATGGCAAAGAAATTCAATGATAAGAGGTTAGCTGAAGTTTCTAATAAATGTGGTATTGTACACACCAAGTTGCAAGGAAACTTGGAGGACGTTAAGAAGTGTTTTGAAGAAGCCAAAAAAATATTTCAATCTATTTGAAGTGGCCAATTTCTACAAGGAGCATTAAAGATCAGATGGACTCAATTGGGTCTCAAATTTCTTAGGCCTCAAGTGCATATGATCCAGTCAATGATATAGATGGAGCTACAAAAGAAATTAATGAAAATATACGTGGTCAATCCTTTCTATTGCATGAACAAAAAGAGAAAATCATAATGTAGTATAGTCAGCTCTGAGATATGGTGAATGCTGTTAGAACCTCCAAAATTTGACCATCTTGACAAGTTTTGAGTCCAATATGTGAAATTTCAGCCTTGTAGAAATCTAGATCCCACAAACAGGGCTCACCTTGCAACTTAAATTTTTAGGTTTGACTAACACTAAAAACCCCATGTTGATCCAAAGTTTTTTTTTGGAAAAAGGCTAGCAAGAGGGCCTACCTATCATGCCATTAGACTTGTCAGGATTCGGGAGCCTCGATTCCTTCATACCGCTTCCATGAAATGCATGTTAGAACTTATGAAGCATGACTGAACGTCAAAACCCAAAAACACTAGCTTTGCATTCACCTTGTCAGTGGTCAGGGTTCGCACATCCTCCTTATCGACTGCCATCTTCATGTAGAGTGCAATCCTCATCACCGACTCACAAAACCTTCTTACTACTTCCCTTTTTTGGGGGTCGAGGATTGGGGATCCCTCATACCTTTTTCACTGCTTAATCATTGCAAGCTGCAACCACAAAGCCCAAAGTCCAATCTTCTTTGCAACAAGCAAGAAATTAGATTGATACTGATCCAAAATTCATCATATATACTTAAGAAAAACATGCCCAGCTATTTTGCATCCATAAAAGTCCTTTACTACATCTTCATGTAGAGTGCAAGCCTCATCACTGACTCACAAAACCTTCTTACTACTTCCCTTTTCCGGGGGTCGAGGATTGGGGATCCCTCATACCTTTTTCATCGCTTAATCATCACAAGCCACAACCACAAAGTGCAAAGTCTGATATTCTTTTCAACAAGTAAGCTATTAGACCGATACTGATCCAAAAGTCATCATATATACTTAAGCACAACGTGCCCAACTATTTTGCATCCATAAATGTCCTTTACTGCAATCCCGTAGCAATAATTTGAACCCTTGGCAAGCTAGCGGTATATAAGAAACCATATAGAAGTGTAGACACTGAAAAATGGCTTAGGCCTACGACTGCATTTTTCATTATTAACTCAAGATACCTACAAAATGATTAAATGATTTGATCATTTAATTATAATCTAACATCGCATTTCCTCTAAATTATTTAAATAGTTTTAACCATTTAATTAATTCATTTCATTATTCTTCTAAAATTGGTCAATTAAGTAAATTACTTTAATTTACTTCAATTATGTTGCTAATTAATTCTAATTTCTTCTTTTGATTAATTAAATAAGTTTCCTAAATTTATTTAATTACGTCATTTAAATTAAATCATATTCTCCCTACATCTAATTAAATCATATTCTCCCTACATCTAATTAATTCATATTCTCCCACATTTAATTAAATGAATAATATTTATTTAATTAATTATTCTACCTATCATCTAAGGTGCCTCCATAAATTAATTATTCTACCTTCTCATCTAAGGTGACTCCATAAATTGAATAATTCATTTAATTCATTATGGAATCACGTACACACAACTTCCTCCACAAAGAAATGAATTAATTTTATAATTAATTCTTCTACTTAAGCACATGTCTCCTACATTTTCAATCTAATATCTCATGCATAATTCTCTCCATTCCTGACTAACACTCTCTCTCAGTTAGCTCACTTAACTGATCTGTCATATCCTTTTGAATCACACACTCTTTCAGTTACATTTCTTGACTAATCAATCAAAGTGGCTAACTATTCAATCAATCTCTTAATCAAATCATTTCATTATCCAATCAATCTAATCAATCTAATCACTTAACTATTCAATCAGATCCTCACACTCAATTTGGACCATTCAAATGCAAATTAATCTCGATCGTTAAATCTATGAAGTTTCTATAAAAGAATCTTTTGAATTCTATTCACGGGTAATCACAATCTTAAAAGTTTTGTTGTCAAAATACTTACAAGCTAATATTGCACACTCACAATCTGAGGGCATTTGAGCGTTTTCAAAGAAAAGTTGAGAAGAATAATGGAGATGAGTCAAGCAAGCATGGGAATTAGATGATATTGTTCTTATGACTTTTTTTGTTGCATTACACTTTATTATTGATTTGGGGAATCTTAGCATGATCTAGGCAATTTGTGATTGTTGTCATTGTTATGCTTTCTTCATTTTATTTATTTTCCTTTATCACATTTGGTGAACCTGATTATTATTTTACAAATGCGGTGCATAATTACAAATGTGTCATTATCCCTAGCATATGCGACTAACTATAACACATGTGGTGCACAATCATTCAAATGCGTTGATTGAAACATAGACACAAACACACCCCTACGTGTTGCCACAAATACATCGTATCACAGACATATGTGTCACATACGAATGCATTTGCAGTGCACAAGAAGCGACGCATGTGAAAATAAACTTTAACATCCTAGAAATGCGTGAATATTCAAAATTCAAAAGTTGGAAAAAGGGTACATACTGGGGGTCCTGCGTCAGATGGTCATCTGAAGGTGTTGATGCGATATCTGCGGTGCTCGGTGTAGGGAACAAGAGACATTTTGCAAGATGGCTCTAGAGCAAAATCACAAGTTTTCAAAATCCAAGGGTGAAAATGAATTCAATTTTACCCAATTTCTATTTATACCTAGGGTTTTTTAGGGTCTTCTTTGGAGCCTAGTGTATTGGACGCACTATTTGGACACTTCAAACGACCATTTCACTTACTAAACCTTGAACCAAAATTTATTTCTTTCACCACCATTGAACTTCTGGCTATCCAATTACTTAATTGGGACAATTTCCAAATTTCTTTGAATTTTTCAAAAATTTGTCATTTTTCCCAAGGGGGCATACCTTTACCTATTTCATACCGGGGTATGACTGGGGCATATTATTCTTTATTCTTTGACACAAACGCTGAAATGACATTATGTCAAAGAGGGGAAAAATGTAGACACTGAAAAATGGCTTAGGCCTGCAACTACAATTTTCATTATTAATTCAAGATACTCGCAAAATGATTAAATGATTTGATCATTTAATTATAATCTACCTTCACATTTCCTCTAAATTAATTAAATAGTTTTAACCATTGAATTAATTCATTTCATTATTCTTCTAAAATTGGTTAAGTAAATTACTTTAATTTACTTTAATTATGTCGCTAATTAATTCTAGTTTCTTCTTTTGATTAATTAAATAAGTTTCCTAAATTTATTTAATTACTTCATTTAAATTAAATCATATTCTCCCTACATCTAATTAAATCATATTCTCCCTACATCTAATTAATTCATATTCTCCCACATTTAATTAAATGAATAATATTTATTTAATTAATTATTCTGCCTTATCATCTAAGGTGCCTCCATAAATTAATTATTCTACCTTCTCATCTAAAGTGACTCCATAAATTGAATAATTCATTTAATTCATTATGGAATCACCTACACACAATTTCCTCCACAAAGATAGGAATTAATATAATTAATTATTCTATTTGAGCACATGTCTCCTACATTTTCAATTTAATATCTCATGCATAATTCTCTCCATTCCTGACTAACACTCTCTCTCAATTCACTCACCTAACTAATTTGTCATCTCCTTTTGACTCACACACTCTTTCAGTTACATTTCTTGACTAATCAATCAAATTGGCTAACTATTCAATCAATCTCTCAATCAAATCATTTAACTATCCAATCAATCTAATCAATCAAATCACTTAACTATTCAATCAGATCCTCACACTCAATCTAGACCATTCAAACGCAAATCAATCTCGATCGTTGAATCTGTGAAGTTTCTATAAAAGAAGCTTTTGAATTCTATTCACAGGTGATCACAATCTTAAAAGTTTTGTTGTCAAAATACTTACAGGATAATATTGCACACTCACAATATGAGAGCATTTGAGCTTTTTCAAAGCAAAGTTGAGAAGAATAATGGAGATGAGTCAAGCAAGCATGGGAATTAGATGATATTATTCTTATGAATTATTTTGTTGCATTGCACTTCATTATTGATTTGGAGAATCTTAGCATGATCTAGGCAATTTGTGATTGTTGTCATTGTTATGCTTTCTTTGTTCCTATTTATTTTCCCTTATCACAAGAAGTATCCACCACAATACTGTGAAGGTATTATAGTAAAGGCATGGTTGGGTGGTATGAAAAAGCTCCATCACATCATAAATCAAATAGTTCAGAAATAGTGGGGAACAACCCGCCACCTCACAAGGAAGGAGACTATGAAGAGTGGTAGTGCGGTAAGAACTGAAACACCCCGAAGAAGATCACAAAGGCATGTGGTTGTGTGCTAAAAGTTCCGCTATACTGCAACAAAAAGTTTTAAGATAAGTGGTAGAGTGGTAAGCCAGAAGAGATTGTTAAGAGTAAGCCCACAATACCATGGGCTAAGTGTTTAAAGCTTGTGGTGTAGTGGTAAGAATCTCACTACCCCACAATGAAGCATTAAGGAGCTTGCGGTATAGCGGTGTACACCCACTGTCCAGTGATAAAGAAATCTCAAGACAACGGTATAGCAGTAAAGTTGATGAGTGAAAAGATCCACGAACCCGCTATCCCGTGACGGTTGAAGGAAGCGATGGTGATATTGCGATACAGACTATCAGGCCATTATTACTGAATATTTGGCATGAAGTTGATATTAATGTCAACATGATTGAACTCAGAAGCCATTAAACTAAAAATTAGACATTTTTTTGCACTCATTTGCAAGGAATTACAATGTGAGGAGTTGGGAATTGGAGGAGGTGAAGCTCTGCAACCATCATAAGCTAGGTAAGTATGCCGAACTCGCTATGGAACAAATTTTACAAGTATAGAATTATTAGAAGTTATGCATTCAAAGGCATAGAAAGTTCAAAAAGAAGTAGATAATTAACATCAGGCCACCTAAAAAGAAAGAAATTGAAAGTAAAAAGGATGAACCTAAGGTTATAAAAAGGTCATTGCAATAATCTATCTTGGATATCCTACCTGACTCAATCGACAAGAGGTATAAGAAATTTTTCAAGGATACTGTTGTACCCAAAACCAATTTTTTTGCTTCATCAAGGCATTTTGTTTAAATGGTCTGAATCTTGCTAAAATGATGTCAAGTATAGTTTTTGGGTAATATCAAGCATGGAGTCTTGTCAATAGTTTGTCAGTCAAAGGCAGTTTCATTGATCAGAACCTGAATCAAAGACTCAGAACGGAGCATTTCATGATGGAGGAGCGTTTCGCGACAGCATTTCACGTTGCACATGGTCATTTCAGTGGTCAAGACAGAGTTTTTAGTGATTAAATTATGAGGATTTCTTAGAGAAAAGCAAGAAAGTGCACCTGTAGCCCAGGGGCGCCCTTCTTTTTGAAGGTCAAGATCTTGTTGAAAATGCTCATAAATATAGTTAATCTCTTCATAATTGGTTTGGTTACCTGATGAGCTATCCAACGAAGCATTTCAAGACCCGTAACACTGGCAAATGGTGGTAGAAGCTAAAGATTCCTAAGTTTCACATGGCAGAAATTTGTCTTTTTCCAGCAAAAGTGCGCTTGTAGCTTGAGGGCGCCCTTCTAGATGGAGGCTTGGATTTTGGTTTTTCTGATGATGGATGCAGTCAATTTCTTCACGTCTAGTCTGCTCGTCTAACAAACTATCAAACGTAGTCGTCTGAGTCCCAGAGCTCCGGCAGCCGACATCTGAAGATGAGCTTATAATGGAGTTTTCATGTCTTTTAGCTTCCTCCTTGCATTTCTAGTGCAAGTACAGCTCAGGGGCGCTGGTTAAAATGACCCTTAAGATGGTCAAATTTGCAGATGAAGTCTTCCTGACATCAGTACTACTCTAGTCCAGCTTCGTATTGCACCATCCTGCGTGTCGATCTGACGTTCCAGGTGATCATGGCAGAGGTTCTACCAAGCATGTAATTTCACAGGCGAATCAACATAAAATTTGCATTGTATTTCTATAGTCCAGAGGCGCCTAGCCTTTAGGCCTGTCAGATGAGGTCGTTCGCGTTCGAAGTCTTCACGAGACTTGAGCGTAATTACTTTATCTATTCAAGGAGCCCAACCATCAGCCTTCGGGATTTGGAAAACGCTCGCACGTGCGAGGTCATTGGTGAAATGCTGAAAAGTGAATACATCCAGAAAATGGCTAAGTATGGAGCGGATATTTTATAAAATACGCACTGGCGTTTTTGAGGTCTTAGAAGCAGTTTTCTTGCTTCGTCACTTCTAGAGATTTCTCTCATGGGTTCTTCTGGCTGTCCGTTAAAACAAACGTGGCTCGAATCGGGTTATCCCAACTCCAGATATCAGAGGTCAAAGTAGGGCATCTAGTTGAGAGTTCAATTTTCATCAAAATGACATCAGTGCAACTAAGAGCCAGGGCCGCTTTTACTTTTGAGGCCCTTAATGAACTTTTCAGAGGTCATGCGTACAGTCGTTGGATGCAGAATATCTCCAGGCACACAGTGAGCTTGGTTTCCTATCAGTAGGGTTCACCGTTCGCTGTCAGCAGCCGTTTGAAGTGTCAGATGGCAGTTTAGGAAAATGGTTAAGTTTGGAACCTGTAAATGAATTTAATCAGGGGCGCCTAATTTTTCAGGGGGTTGAACGATGGATTTTGCAGTAGTGTCTCCCAAAAGGCATTTCTTCCTTGTTCAGTAGGCTTTCCGATGAATATCTTAGTTTAGTCTCAGCATCTCCTGATCACTCAGGAATTAGTGTTGAAGTTGTCCAGTCATGACTCTGCTGTCAGCTATAAAATAGGGAGTTAATAAAAAATGGAATATCTTGAGCAAATGGACGCCTATGAGCTCAAGAGATGACTTTTTTGGAATCGGTGAAGTCTAACGGTGAAGCCTAAAGCTTCATTCGGTTTGTCAACTGAAGTTAAATAATATTTAATATTTATTCTTGCAATTTTAACATTAAAATGGCGATTTTCTATTTTTGGTGCCTTTTGCTATTTGCATAATGAATATTTTATTATTCAAACTTCCAGTCAGTGGCAGTGGAACTAAAAGGGGCCAATCAGAGATCTTCTATTTTCATCAGGGTTTTTGAGATCTTGCAGTCAAAGTTGATGCGAATTTCATCTTATTTAAACATGGCACCATCTTCATTTATTATTCACAATGCAAAAGAGAAATTCGTTTTTCTTAAGAGAAATTCATATTTTTCAAGAAAAATTCATATTTTTCAAGAAAAATTCGTATTTCTTCAAGGAAAAAGCGTATCTTCAAGGAAAATTCGTATTTTTCAAGGCAAAGGCGAATTTTAGCAAACCAAAGGCAAATTCTTCATCGGCAATCATTGGTGAAGACATCAAAACACTTTCTTTGCAAGTACAAGTCAGAATTATCAGCAGACTTTAGGCAAGATGGCAATTTTAGCAGAAGCAGAGCACTAAAAACTTCTTTCTTTTGTCTTAAATTCTTCTATTTCTAGTCTTAAATTCTTTCGCATGTTTGAAGAATTGGCGAATTTTGGCAAAACAAATTATTTGGGTTGATTCAGAATAGCTTCCTTGAGAAAACCCATGTGCCAGAATTTTTTAGGAAAATTTACTCCAGAGCATCAGTTCTCGAGTTTCTAATTTTCTCAATTGAAAATTCCTTGCATGGTCGAGTAGAAGTCAATTTTTTGCAAATCTGACATTCTGGGTTGTCTTAGAATATTTTTCTGGACAAAACCCATATCTCAGATTTTTCCGTGAAAATTGCCCTTTGATAGGCTATTTTTAGCCTCAGCAGGGTATTTTTAGTTTTCTAGAAAAGTTGTCAGAATATAGTCAAGTTCATAGTCAACAGGCGAGTTTTTCAGAGTACAGTACACAGACTGAATTCAAGACCAAATCGGTCTTAATTCATGATTTCGTTAGAAAAGCTGAGACCAATTTGTATCAAGCTACAGAGGAGATGTTGGCCATCACTTCAGTTATGAAGCCGCCAAAGTTACCAGTCAGTGAAATGCTAGTTTGAGTATGCAAAGATTGCCAAGATTGCTCAAGTTGCTAACATTCAGATGTTGATGCAGTTAATAATCTCGTTGAGGGATTGGTTGTTCGAGATCACGATCAGTAAACTTCAGTTCCCACCTCTCAGGATAGACATTACACACAGGAGTTAACTTGGCGTTACCCTTTCAAGTTAACTCGCTATCTCGTCTCATGCATATTTATTCTGAGATTAGCTTTACACACTTGGAGTTTCATTTAGGGTTTTTTTTCGTTAACTGATGGTAGTGTTCCAGTTAACATGCTTTCAATAAGGACGTGCATGCTTGCACAATTGTCCATTTTTAGATTAGATGTTTCGGTTAACTGATGGTAGCTTTCCAGTTAACTGTATAGTTTACTTTATTAGGGCTTAGCAGTAAATCTTGCATGCATTGCAAGACTATAGATGACTCAAGGTGATTTTAGGGTTCCCTACACCTTGATGTATATAAATAAGAGCTTTTGCTCATTTGTAAATAACTTTTGCTTGAGAGAGAAATATATGCTGCGCCTACCTTGCCCTCAATATTGCTCTTTTGGTATTTATTCATGTGTCTTCACTATTACGATTAATTGTTATGCCACATAGGGTTTCATGCAATTGTAATGGTGAATTCTTCCCATAGTTTAGATAAATCTGTTTTGTGCATCTTTACCATTATGATCAATTGTTATGCCACATAGGGTTTCATGCGATTGTGATGATAAATCTGTTTTGTGAGTCTTTACTATTATGATTAATTGTTATGCCACATAGGGTTTCATGCAATTGTAATGGTGAATTCTTCCCATAGTTTAGATAAATTTGTTTTGTGCTTAATAAACTTGTTCAGATTGAGATGATAGTTACGCCACCTTGCCTTCAAGTAGAGAATCTGCACTTGGTTATCGTGTGTTGTCGTGAACAATAAACTAATTCGGATTGAGATGATAGATGCGCCACCTTGCCTTCAAGCAGAGAATCTGTATTCAGTTTATCGTGTGATGTTGTTACCAATAAACTTGTCTAGATTGAGCTGATAGATGCGTCACCTTGCCTTCAAGTTGAGAATCTATACTCGTTTATCATCTAATAGTCAAACCTTGCTCCATTTCCTCATGCTCTGTTTTCTTGAGGAAACTGGATAGATTTAAAGTAGTTAGCTTAGTTGTAGTTAATGATCTGCGAAACCAAAAAATCCTTAGCTGCAACGTTCTTGGTTTTCTTAACCTTGTGCCTCTTCCAGCTAAGAACAAAAAGATAGGACTTAGATTATTTTTCTTTTCCACGCATTCTAGCACTATGAGGGAGCTTCCCCTCCTAATTTGAAGAGCACTCATTACGCAGTGTGCATAGTTGTCCGTACAAACCTGCACTCCAGAGGTGTTAGTTTTGATGCCAACAGATACAACTCATGGTTGTAGAGATACCCTTATCCCAATCTCTAGGTGGGAATTGTTTTGGTATTTTTATGACAAAAGGGAGGGAAAAATTCTAGTTTCAAACCCATGGACATTAGACTTGGCTAAGTTAATTGTACCTAATGTTTTTATAGATGTAGATTTCACTAGAGCTCTGGCTTAAAATTACCATCTTGCTACTAGGTCTGTAAGATTTCCAAATGGTTCACCATTCGTTGTGTTAACTAAATCAGCCATCATTGAATGTTTTAATTTAAATAAACAGGCCCTAACTAAGATTAATTTACAAAGAAGTAAAGAAGAATACACTAGATTGAGAAAGACACATAGTAGTGATGAACTCCCCATATACATAAAAAGGGGTGTTAACAATAAGGTGATACCTATCTCCCCTTCTGCCACTGAACTATTTGTTGTCTCAGATTTTTAAATTTATTTCAAGAAAACCTATTTTTCCTTCTGTCAAGTACTTGGGATAGATGCATAAGAGAAAATACCAATTAGTTTGATGATGATGACCATGAGAATTCAGAACCCTGAGACAAATATTAAATATGATTTTATCTCATATCTTGAGAAGGCACTGCATGAAGGATTCATGTAAGTTAGAGAGAACAGATCCCCTATAACATTTAGGAAATATTCTTTATTGTGTCAATTGGTATTGTACCAGAACAAAGATAGATGGACCAAAAGGATGTGTTTGGGTAAAATTGATCAACATGGGAACTTGTTTCCTGTGCAACGATGGTGTTATGTATCGGACAGTAGATGCAAAAATTCCAATTATGTAGTATTCCATGATGACTTTGTGCATAGAATTATGAGTGTTCTTGGCCATCCATCACTTAGATTACACACACCTATAATAAAAATATTGAGGCCTTTGGCTTTGAAACCAAAACAAGGCCATACTCATAACTTTGGTGATTGGTTTTTTCTACAAGATGTCACAATGATCAGGATTTATGGGTGCCCATAGGCCCCACACATATTTCCAAAATTTGTTCCTCTTCGGCTAGCTTTCTTAGAATTTATGTGGCAAATGCTATGGATGGAAAAGGAGTTCATGCACAAACAAAAGAAGGGTACATTTCTGCCCAATTTGACAACATGTGAAGAATTATCAATGGGATATGATACTCTTAAAGAATTACAGAACTACCTTAAAGAAAGGTACTCTTTGAGGTCTAGAAAAGAAAGGGTCTTTGACCCTAAAGGTCACATGAACTTCATAAGACAAACCCTCCTTACCCAAGCTACAATCACTCATCAGACTGACTATGAAGAGGATGTAATTAGAAATTGCTTTACTCCTCAAGAGGTATATCAAAGGAAGAGAAAATGGGAAATTATGATGAAGCTTAAGGGGGAGAGGAAGAAGAAGAGCATTGAATTTTTGGGGTATTTTGTAAAAGAAATAGATCCTCTCAAGAGGATATATTTGATAATTGATAAATTTGATGAACTATATAATAAGTTTGCAGTAGAAGGAGAGAGGCCCACCAAATTGTCTCCCAAGAGGCAAAGTGATATTTCAGAGCCCTCCCCTGACAATATTTCAGTATGTCATGCTCCTCCAGAGTCACATCCTAAACAAACACTTCTTAAGAAAAAAAATATACAAGAGCCAGATCCAATAGCTTCTTATGCAATAAGTGAGGAACTTGGAGATACATAAGAGGTAGCTAGTGTGTTGAGACACTTGAAGGATGATGTTGAAGTAGATCAACCGGTTCATGAAATGAAGCCCATAAGCCTGAAGCTAGAATTGAAATATATGTATAGGGAGAGAAAGAAATGCATGAGGATGAAAGGGTAATTTTAGCCCTTAGGTTTGTGGAAGATGGTGAGTTTATCAAGACCCCTAAGTTTAAAGATTTATGAATCAAAATGAAGATGAAAGAATTTGAAGAAAGGGTCGAAATAAATAAGATGGGTGCTGAAGAATCCCAACATAAACATATTGTGTCCCAAACCTTCAATGAGTTGAGGATTGATAATATTGATATTAGCCCACAAGAGGATAGAGAAATGGTCTTGAAAAGTGATATACTTATTGTCCTGGGTATGGAATTAAATAAAATGTTTTTACTTGACCAAGTAAGAACACAAGAGGACCCAATGATGATTGCTGAATTTGATCCAGATGAAGGAATAAGTGGCACATGATACAACCCCAAGATTGAGACCTTGGACTTCTGGGCCAAACAAAGAACTACACAAAATGCAACGTTGTTAGATGTGGTGCAGGAAATGAGAGGATCAACCATGGTAAAGACATTAAAATATACATCTCCTCTAAAGGTTGCAACCATGGAAATGGACTCAACCATGTTCACTCGAGCTGGTGTTAAGGAGATGGAATCTAGATTGGTAGAGTATGAAAAAGAACATAAGTTTCTCAATGATGAAGTGAACAAACTATTCATGGAAAATGTAAAATTAAAAGAATAATTAAAAGGAGTGGGGAATTCATAAAGTAAGGAAATGATATTATACCACCCTCTTTCTACCCAAGCAACTGATACAGAAAGTGAATCCTCTGACCAAATGAATGTACTAAGCAAAGAGATTGAAGAATTAAAGAAAATTAACAATGACGCTAAGGATGAATGAAGAAGCAAACCTCTAATGTTTTGGAAAAGGTCTTGGAGCATAGGATCAAGTTAATTGTGGATAAGTTAGAAAGTGTGTATGATTGCTACACCTCACTATCACAGGAAATTGATCAAATGAAAGCACATGTACCTATTTTGGATCCTCTTTTCAAGAAGTGACAGCCCATACAACATAACTTAATGACTTTGTGCAAAATTTTATAGAGGAGTACTGAGGCTCCTGCATCCCTAAAGCCCATTGAACAGATGATTAAAATGGTTATAGATGAATCCCAGTATATACATGGAGAAGATCAGAAGGTCAGAACTAGAATGGATTCATTTCATACACTAAAGCAGTGGTTTGTGCCAAATATATTGAAAGAGGATGATCAATTGAAAGACTTCAATGAGTGGAAGAATGAATTTGGTCAGATTGTCCCTAATTGCATTTCTCATGTGAAAAAGGATGGTGAATTGCATCTCCACAACCTCAACATAACCATGGATAGGATAATAGCTTTGGATGTCGGATATTCTAAGTTCATCACAGACACCAGAGGGTTACTAGATAGCCGGTGGAAAAATCACCTTGCAAATATATTGAAGATTTAAGAGTACAAATGGTCACATGACTATACAGTGTATCAATGGGAGCAAAATTATTTGGCTCCCCCAGAAGAAGAGGCCTCAGATCTATCACAATGGAAGTATTGAGCATTTAGGCACTCTATCATGGAAAGGAGGATGTTTCCAAATCGGGATGATCACAGGTCCTCTTCATTGATTAACGAATTTAAGTGCATTACCAGTGTTGTGGAGTTCCAGTTAAAATTGTTTACTTTCTTTCTTATCACTTGATTCTCTTAATTATGTT
>VDFB02000015.1:604664307-604887155 GCA_007258455.2 Sequoia sempervirens | reverse complement strand
AAAAATGTGTCGCATAAATTCTTAGTGGCTCACAACTACAATTGTGTTGTACATTTTACAAATGCGTTATTTCATACAATGTTTGTGTCGCTCTATTTTGATTGCATCATTTCTGACCGCATTTTCTACTCAGAAAGTTAGTTGTGGTGCACATTCAGATGCATCGCAACGTAGTCGTCCTTGTCGTAGACCTAAGCAGTTGTGTCACGATGTGAAGAATGTGGTGAACCACTTCTCACTTGCATCACCTGCAAACACAATTGCGTTGCACACCGTGTGGCACAATTTCCTGCTAAATTATTTCCCTAGCTAAATGCATGAAAATAAAAAAAATTACAGTGGGTTTGTAGTACTTACCGGGGTGGGCGCTCCCTCAAGCTGGTAGAAGGTCCAGATGTGGTAGCCTCTATGTGTAGCATATGGAACAGGTGACATATCCTTAGCTTCTCCCACTCAAAGCTCCTAATATTTCTAAAATTGGAATGCACAAATGACCTATTTTTCTTAATCTAACTCCTATTTATAGCTTGAAAATTGGGGTTTTCACTTGCCTTGTGTATTGGGTGTGTGACTAATGACATAGTATAGGTTAACTACACCTGATCCATATGAATTTGAGGCATATTTAACCCACTAAGCATCAATCCCAATAAGATCATTCACTGTAAACAAAGACAAAGAAGCCATTAAAACTAACATTCTAAATCATGAAATATTGAAAAACCTCTAATCTAATACATTGAAAATTATCCTATTGGGGGAGTGGTTTTGCATTGATGTGGAACGGAAACCCTTTCCCAATCCCTTGGATAATGATCTTGTTTCAATCAGTTTTATTGAATAAAACTGATGAAACCATTGATAGATGTGTATGAAAACATGATTTAAAGCTAAATGAACATGACGCAAGCTATTTTAACATGATTTATGCTAAGATGATCGATATGGGTGTATGCAAATCTACTCTAAATGTATGCAAGCTTCAAAAGATCAAAATCCTAATTAATAAATAAGCTAAATGTATGCATCTATGTTATCATGGAAGCCATTAATGGAAGCTAAGCTAATATGCAAGTAATTAAAGTTAAAATGATGTTAAATGTGAATGCAAATGAAAATGCAAATGATTTTAATAGAATAAGTTTGTCATTAAAAGATGGATCCATTTGTCTCCAAATAGTGCTTTATTTATAGGAAAGCAAATAAAAAATGAAGGGCTAAGATTGAAAAAGCTAATCAATGGTCAAAGAGGAAAGAAGATAGAGGCATGGATCATGGATTCTCATCAAGGGTTGAAAATGCAAGTTGATATTTAATCAAGGGCTTACATTCATCCAAACAAACACACTTTCAAAACTTGCACAAGAAGTCTTGTGAGTTTGTTATAAGGAAGAATATTCCTTTTTTTCAAATGAGTAAAGAAAGAGAATATTCATTAGGATATTCTCATGGGTGAGGGAAATAGATATTTAGTTAATTAAAACCAAATTTTAATGTGCAAAAGGGGAAGGAATATTCCATGGGAATATTTCTTTTGGAGGAATGTGCAAAGGAGGAATATTCCCTTGCAAGTGGGGGGATTAGATTTATTAGTAATTTGATAATTAAATAAAGTTTCTATTATGCAAATTAGGTGAATTAGAATATTCATTAAATAATTAATTTATTTAATGGAAAGGGGAAGTGATATGATATTTAATTAAATAACTTAGGGTTATTTAATTAAATAAGAGGACTTTAGGGATTAAATTAAATAATTTGATTTATTCAATTTAATAGGATGAAATGTTAGCATGAAAGGGGATGAATTAACCTAATTAGGTCAGTTAGATTAATAGATGAAAATGAGACAATTAATTAAATAGCTAGGCTAATTTAGTCAAATAAGCAAAAAGATGATGGGTTTTAGGACGAAATGATGTTAGTTAGCCAATGTGATCCATCGAGACATTTTTAAGTGTCTACAAGGTGCACTCTTGGACAAATTTGAACCTGCATTTTGACCCCCTTAGTGACCTCCAAAATCATTTATGTCTTCACCGTTGAATTCCTGGTGATCAAATTATCTTATCAGGACAATTTTCCAAATTTTTTGAATTTTTTTTTGAAAATTTGTAATTTTTTTTTGAGGGGGCATACCTATACCCTGCTTGCACCAGGGCATCTTTTGACTGAATTTCTTTGACACAACACAATGAAGTGCATTATGTCAAAGAGGGGAAAAAAGTAGACACTAAAAAATGTCTTAATCTGTGAGCGCCATTTTTCTTAGTCTTTGTCTTCGCTTAATTAAATAATTTTAATTATTTAATTATTCTTGATCATATTCCTCTATTAATTAAATAATTTTTAATTATTTAATTAATTCACTTCTTAACCTTTATTCTATCTTGATCAATCAAATAAATTAATTACGTCGCTAATCCCCCTTTCTTCAATAATTAAATAAATTACCACTTATTTAATTATTTGTGTATCATCCTTCATCTATAGTTAACTAATAATTATTAAATATTTACCTATTCACTGATCTTTTAATTCCTCTATAGTTAAATGATTGTCAAAATTATATTATCTCCCAAGGCTTCTCTTTTATTAAATAATTAATCTAAATTAATTATTTAATGATCTTTTTCCATTTCCTCTTATTTAATTAAAATGATTATATAAATTATTTTAATTAAATACCCACTTGCCTTTTCCTCAAAATAAATAGTTTGAAAGAAAAAAAATTATGCTCCACTTGTCCAGAGATTCCTTTCTCATGAAATAAATATTTTTATTATTTCTCCATTTTCTTCCTCACTATCTCATTTTCAAATCTCATCCTTCGATTGAGTCTAGGCTCTTTCTAATCTTGACCATCCATTTTGTAACCTCCACTCTTTTGTGTTGCATGTCTTCTCGTCCATCGATCTTGGAATCTTTCTAGAAGCCTGATCTTGACCATCTGTTCGAATGGTTGTCTATAAAAGAAGCCTTCCTCCTCCATTTTCGATTTAAAAACCACTTATCTCCAACTTTCATGCTCACTATTTGCAGGTATTTACACAAGTTCAACTCTATCTAAGGGAATATTTGCAAAGGAAGATTTAGGAGAGACAAGAGAATTGATTCAACTTCAAATATGGGGAGTGCTTTCATTTGAATTCTTTATTTTCCTCATACTTGTTTGTTTTCTCTTGTTTAGATGGGGTTTTTAGCTTAGAAGTGCTATGGTTATCACTAGAATCTAGGCTAGCTTCATTTTACCCATCTTATAGTGTCAACTCCTGGTGCAGATGTTTCCTCTAGAAAATAGATAGAGAGCTTTGGCTCAGGGGGAGTTTTTAACATAAAAATTTCAAATCCCCTACCAAGGATGTGATGCTAATATCTTTAGTATACTAGTTAGTTGTTGTGCCTGATGTATTGGTGGTATCTCTGATGTGAAATATCTTGTTTCAAAAATTTACGGAGTGATTGAAGGTTCCTGTGACAACACAATAAATTTTTACTAGCTTTTTGACCTAACTTTTCACTACTACAATTAATGCATATTAGGTCACTAGAAAAGGGTTTATATTTCATTTTAATTTTGCTAAAGTTATTTTTGATCGAGCATTTAAAGTGGAGAGCAGAGAAAACAAGTGTTCAAGTGATTTTGAAGTGTTGTTTGAAACCCTAATGGAAAATTCCAAAGGTATTTATCAGTTTCATACAAACCATGGTTCTATGAAGATTCAAAATATTTACTCCTCAAGTGATTTATGTGATTGAGTGACCAAGACCTAAATTCAAGATGCACATGTATACATCTATGGAGATGGACCTGAAGGTGCATTCTCTAGGGTTCTAAGAAGTGTAATGCACATAGAGGATGTGCAGATCTACATTCATATGAACATGGAAGATTATGACCATCTAAAGTTGGAAAAATTTAGGGAAAAGGTTCTAACTGGCGATGATTTTGAGCCAAAACCAAAATATGTTAGTCTAATGGAGAAGAAATTGGATTTGTAGAATGAGTTTCCCAATTTTTGTTATGAAGATGAGTTGGTGAAATATGTGCTTAGCAAAATACATGACAAATTCATGTGGTTGGACTTTCCACACATAATAAACAAATATGCAATTAGGGTTGTAACTGGTTTGTGCTCCACTAGACCAGTTCCAACATTGAAGGAAGTGAAGAATGACGTAGTGATGAAGCTCACTAGAGAAAAGTTTGACAAACATGCCCTAATAGTAAATGACATTGATGATCTGACAATAAATTTTGCTTCAATGATGATAGCTTACAAGATATTCTATGCAAATAGAGAGAACTTTTTTTTAGCTGCCACAATTCACATAGCTCACCAAATGGTGAAGGAAGGTGAAGACATAGATTTGTGTGAGCTCCTGAGATTGTAATTGTTGGAGAATCTACATAAGAAAAAAGATTCAAGGTACCCTTTCTGGTATGGTACCCTAATTATTTGTTTGTTGTTTTACTTTCTTAGAGAGTTTCTCAAAACAAATAATGTCATACGGGTTGATAGTATTCCGGTAGTTGTGCAAATTAGAGATCACCTAAGAAGATTTGCAGATTTTAAGTCCTAGAAGTGAGCTTTGTGGAGATTTAAAAAAAAAAATCAAGACAAGATGTAAGAGAGGTACAAGATTTTGATAAGTTGTGTGGATAAACACAAGAATGACAACATTCATGTTTAATAGAGACTACTACTATTTAGAAGCAGTTGAACCCATAATTGTTTGGTTTCTAGAGCTTAGATATGAAGTGATAGAAGATGAGCTCACCGGTCTTGCAAAGATTGTGTTAAGTAAGCCTAGAGATCCAATTGTGGATAGGTTTGGAACATATGAAGAGATATCCAGCCAAGTAAACTTGGAAAAGAAGAAGGATATTGAGGAAAATTTTGAGAAGATGAAAGCTAGGTTGGAGGAGATGGTGAACTCACCCAAAGGTTTTGTAGAAAAATATAAAGCCACATATGTTGCTCTATAGGCTACTCCATGTACAATAATGTTAGTCAAGACCTCTACCCCCTCTCCTGATGTTCCTAATTCCTCCATAACAAAGCTTATAGAGAGTTCCAAGAAGAAAGAAACATCTAGCACCTCTATGCAATAGAAGACTCCTAAGAGGAGAAGGAAAGAAAAGGCCACCGGGGAGAAATACATCAATTGTGAGGATGAAGAAGAAGAAGAAGAGGAGAAACCAAAATTGGTCCAAAAGAAGAAGTATCAAGTCTCTCAAGAAGAGACCAGTGCAAAAAGATCAAAAGCTGATGTGGTAGACACAAAAAGTGAAGAGGAAGTGGAAAAAGAAAAAAAAGCTTTTATTTTTCAAAGAAGAGAAAAGAGTTCTAGAAAAGAAGAAAAATCACCTAAAGGTAAGGGAAAGAAGAAAGAGAAGATCGCTCTGGTTAGGGAGGATAGTCCCATGAAGTTAGAGGCATTGTTCAGTGGGATTGCAAAGTTTGGCATGCTGAAGGAAACTGCTGCAATGTATCTAGATGCAAATAATGCAGATAAGACAACCATAAAAGAGGCTATTGTTAAGTATATGGTAACATTCAATTCTATCCTTGGTGAGATTGAGGATCAATTGCCTAATGATTTGAAAAGTGTTTTAAGTGCTAGAAGACAAGAAGATATTGATGAATATGCTAAGATGAAGTCATTTTCCTTGGAAAATATTGATTCCTCATTGTCTCATGAGGATAGATGCGAGCTTTCTAAGTTGTATAGAAAAATATTTAGGAAAAATAAAGAGTAGGTACTCTTATGAGCAAAGATAAGGAAGAGATTGAGAGGTTAAGGAAGGAAACACTACAGATAGTTTCAAAGATCTTGTTAAAGAGTTGGAAGCCTCTCCAAAAAATGAAGATCAAATGCAGGATGACAATCTCCTTCCAGAAAGTAATGAGCATGTTGCAGAACAACATGAGCATGAGCTTGTATAGGAAGACATGTTGACTAATAACACCCCTCCAATTATGGAGAATATTTTTGATGAAGAGAAGGAAGAAGATAAGCAAGATTCCTCAAGGAAGAATGAAGCTCAAAATGAACATAATTTTCCCCCTCTGAATAAGGAGACAAATTCTGAGCAAAATAAAGAAGACATGCAAGGTGTCCCATAGTAGACTGAGACACAAAAAGAAGATACTTCGCCTCCTCCAGAAGTAGAGAAGAATACTACATAATTTTATGGTAGTGGAGAAAAGGAGAAGAGTGAGAAAAAGGAAGAAGAAAGTGCAAAAACTGGTGGTGAACCCGTTGAAGCCTCTGGAGATTCACTAAAATATCTATTGGACATGTAGTTATAGTTTGAATTGGTGGTGTTTCCATAGATCCTATAGATTCCCATGCAACAAGGTTAGGTGGACCTGGATAAGATTTACCCTTTGCACAAACTACAACTTGGTGATATATTCCATACTTTTGCTAGGAAGGAAATTTTGCAAACTCACAAGAAGAGTGCAGAGTTGGTAGATGAAGTAGGGAAGGTGTTGTAGGAAGGTATTCCCAGAATAATTATTGATAATTCCTTATCCGGTGTGTAGAAATTGAAATTATTGCTTGATTCTTTTAAGGATTATTCTGTTGGTTTGGAAGAAAATATTGAGAAGGAAATGGCAAAGAAATTCAATGATAAGAGGTTAGCTGAAGTTTCTAATAAATGTGGTATTGTACACACCAAGTTGCAAGGAAACTTGGAGGACATTCAGAAGTGTTTTGAAGAAGCCAAAAAAATATTTCAATCTATTTGAAGTGGCCAATTTCTACAAGGAGCATTAAAGATCAGATGGACTCAATTGGGTCTCAAATTGCTTAGGCCTCAAGTGCATATGATCCGATCAATGATGTAGATGGAGCTACAAGAGAAATTAATGAAAATATACGTGGTCAATCCTTTCTATTGCATGAAAAAAAAGAGAAAATCATAAAGTAGTATAGTCAGCTCTGAGATATGGTGAATGCTGTTAGAACCTCCAAAATTTGACCATCCTGACAAGTTTTGAGTCCAATATGTGAAATTTCAGCCTTGTAGAAATCTAGATCCCACAAACAGGGCTCACCTTGCAACTTAAATTTTTAGGTTTGACTAACACTAAAAACCCCATGT
This sequence comes from Sequoia sempervirens, assembly GCA_007258455.2. Classification (NCBI taxonomy): domain Eukaryota; kingdom Viridiplantae; phylum Streptophyta; class Pinopsida; order Cupressales; family Cupressaceae; genus Sequoia; species Sequoia sempervirens. Next base: position 604,880,038 of record VDFB02000015.1, on the reverse strand, counting down.
TGATCCAAAAGTTTTTTTTTTGGCAAAAGGCTAGCAAGAGGGCCTACCCATCATGCCATTAGACTTGTCGGGATTCGGGAGTCTCAATTCCTGCATACCGCTTCCATGAAATGCATGTTAGAACTTATGAATCATGACTGAACGTCAAAACTTAAAAACACTAGCTTTGCATTCACCTTGTCAGTGGTCAGGGTTCGCACATCCTCCTTATCGACTGCCATCTTCATGTAGAGTGCAAGCCTCATCACCAACTCACAAAACCTTCTTACTACTTCCCTTTTTTGGGGGTCAGGGATTGGGGATCCCTCATACCTTTTTCATCGCTTAATCATCGCAAGCCTCAACCACAAAGCCCAAAGTACGATCTTCTTTGCAACAAGTAAGAAATTAGATCGATACTGATCCAAAAGTCATCATATATACTTAAGCAAAACATGCCTAGCTATTTTTCATCCATAAAATTCCTTTAATGCATCTTCATGTAGAGTGCAAGCCTCATCACCGACTCACAAAACCTTCTTACTACTTCCCTTTTTCGGGGGTCGAGGATCGGGGACCCCTCATACCTTTTTCATCACTTAATCATCAGAAGCCGCAACCATAAAGCCCGAAGTTTGATCTTCTTTGCAACAAGTAAGCAATTAGACCGATATTGATCCAAAAGTCATCATATATACTTAAGCACAACGTGCCCAACTATTTTGCATCCATAAATGTCCTTTACTGCAATCCCATAGCAATAATTTGAACCCTTGGCAAGCTGGCGGTATATAAGAAACCATATAGAAGTGTAGACACTGAAAAATGGCTTAGGCCTACGACTGCATTTTTCATTATTAACTCAAGATACCTGCAAAATGATTAAATGATTTGATCATTTAATTATAATCTAACATCGCATTTGCTCTAAATTAATTAAATAGTTTTAACCATTTAATTAATTCATTTCATTATTCTTCTAAAATTGGTTAATTAAGTAAATTACTTTAATTTACTTCAATTACGTCGCTAATTAATTTTAATTTCTTCTTTTGATTAATTAAATAAGTTTCCTAAATTTATTTAATTATGTCATTTAAATTAAATCATATTCTCCCTACATCTAATTAAATCATATTCTCCCTACATCTAATTAATTCATATTCTCCCACATTTAATTAAATGAATAATATTTATTTAATTAATTATTCTACCTTATCATCTAAGGTGCCTCCATAAATTAATTATTCTACCTTCTCATATAAGGTGATTCCATAAATTGAGTAATTCATTTAATTAATTATGGAATCACGTACACACAACTTCCTCCACAAAGAAAGGAATTAATTTTATAATTAATTCTTCTATTTAAGCACATGTCTCCTACATTTTCAATCTAATATCTCATGCATAATTCTCTCCATTCCTGACTAACACTCTCTCTCAGTTCGCTCACTTAACTGATCTGTCATATCCTTTTGAATCACACACTCTTTCAGTTGCATTTCTTGACTAATCAATCAAAGTGGCTAACTATTCAATCAATCTCTTAATCAAATCATTTAATTATCCAATCAATCTAATCAATCAAATCACTTAACTATTCAATCAGATCCTCACACTCAATTTGGACCATTCAAATGCAAATCAATCTCGATCGTTAAATCTGTGAAGTTTCTCTAAAAGAATCTTTTGAATTCTATTCACGGGTAATCACAATCTTAAAAGTTTTGTTGTCAAAATAATTACAAGCTAATATTGCACACTCACAATCTGAGGGAATTTGAGCATTTTCAAAGCAAAGTTGAGAAGAATAATGGAGATGAGTCAAGCAAGCATGGGAATTAGATGATATTGTTCTTATGACTTCTTTTGTTGCATTGCACTTTATTATTGATTTGGGGAATCTTAGCATGATCTAGGCAATTTGTGATTGTTGTCATTGTTATGCTTTCTTTATTTTATTTATTTTCCGTTATCACATTTGGTGAACCTAATTATTATTTTACAAATGCGGTGCATAATTACAAATGCGTCATTATCCCTAGCATATGCGACTAACTATAACACATGTGGTGCACAATCATTCAAATGCGTTGATTGAAACATAGACACAAACACACCCCTACGTGTTTCCACAAATACGTTGTATCACAGACATATGTGTCACATACGAACACATTTGCAGTGCACAAGAAGTGACACATGTGAAAATAAACTTTAACAGCTTAGAAATGCGTGAAAATTCAAAATTTGAAAGTTGGAAAAAGGGTACATACTGGGGGTCCTGCGTCAGATGGCCATCGAAAGGTCTTGATGCGATATCTGCGGTACTCAGTGTAGGGAACAAGAGACATTTTGCATGATGGCTCTAGAGAAAAATCACAAGTTTTCAAAATCCAAGGGTGAAAATGAATTCAATTTTACCCAATTTCTATTTATACCTAGGGTTTTTTAGGGTCTTCTTTGGAGCCTAGTGTATTGGACGCACTATTTGGACACTTCAAACGACCATTTCACTTACTAAACCTTGAACCAAAATTTATTTCTTTCGCCACCATTGAACTTCTGGCTATCCAATTACTTAATTGGGACAATTTCCAATTTTTTTTAATTTTTCAAAAATTTGTCATTTTTCCCGAGGGGGCATACCTTTACCTATTTCATACCGGGGTATGACTGGGGCATATTATTCTTTATTCTTTGACACAAACGCTGAAATGACATTATGTCAAAGAGGAGAAAAATGTAGACAATGAAAAATGGCTTAGGCCTACAACTGCAATTTTCATTATTAATTCAAGATACTCGCAAAATGATTAAATGATTTGATCATTTAATTATAATCTACCTTCACATTTCCTCTAAATTAATTAAATAGTTTTAACCATTTAATTAATTAATTTCATTATTCTTCTAAAATTGGTTAAGTAAATTACTTTAATTTACTTTAATTATGTTGCTAATTAATTCTAGTTTCTTCTTTTGATTAATTAAATAAGTTTCCTAAATTTATTTAATTACGCCATTTAAATTAAATCATATTCTCCCTACATCTGATTAAATCATATTCTCCCTACATCTAATTAATTCATATTCTCCCACATTTAATTAAATGAATAATATTTATTTAATTAATTATTTTGCCTTATCATCTAAGGTGCCTCCATAAATTAATTATTCTACCTTCTCATCTAAAGTGACTCCATAAATTGAATAATTCATTTAATTCATTATGGAATCACCTACACACAACTTCCTCCACAAAGAAAGGAATTAATATAATTAATTATTCTATTTGAGCACATGTCTCCTACATTTTCAATCTAATATCTCATGCATAATTCTCTCCATTCCTGACTAACACTCTCTCTCACTCACCTAACTAATTTGTCATCTCCTTTTGACTCACACACTCTTTCAGTTACATTTCTTGACTAATCAATCAAATTGGCTAACTATTCAATCAATCTCTCAATCAAATCATTTAACTATCCAATCAATCTAATCAATCAAATCACTTAACTATTCAATCAGATCCTCACACTCAATCTGGACCATTCAAACGCAAATCAATCTCGATCGTTGAATCTGTGAAGTTTCTATAAAAGAAGCTTTTGAATTCTATTCACGGGTAATCACAATCTTAAAAGTTTTGTTGTCAAAATACTTATAGGCTTAATATTGCACACTCACAATATGAGGGAATTTGAGCTTTTTCAAAGCAAAGTTGAGAAGAATAATGGAGATGAGTCAAGCAAGCATGGGAATTAGATGATATTATTCTTATGAATTCTTTTGTTGCATTGCACTTCATTATTGATTTGGAGAATCTTAGCATGATCTAGGCAATTTGTGATTGTTGTCATTGTTATGCTTTCTTTGTTCCTGTTTATTTACCCTTATCACAAGAAGTATCCACCACAATACTGCGAAGGTATTATAGTAAAGGCATGGTTGGGTGGTATGAAAAAGCTCCATCACATCATAAACCAAAATAGTGCAGAAATAAAAAAAAAAATGAATAGTGCGGTATAGTGGGGAACAACCCGCCACCTCACAAGGAAGGAGACTATGAAGAGTGGTAGTGTGGTAAGAAATGAAACACCCCGAAGAAGATCACAAAGGCATGTGGTTGTGTGCTAAAATTCCCACTATACTGCAACAAAAAGTTTTAAGATAAGTGGTAGAGCGGTAAGCCAGAAGAGATTGTTAAGAGTAAGCCCATAGTACCGTGGGCTGAGTGTTTAAATCTTGTGGTGTAGTGGTAAGAATCTCACTACCCCACGACGAAGCATTAAGGACCTTGCGGTATAGCGGTGTACACCCCACTATCCTGTGATAAAGAAATCTCAAGACGACAATATAGCAGTAAGGTTGATGAGTGAAAAGATCCACGACCCCACTATCCTACGACGGTTGAAGGAAACGATGGTGATATTGCAATACAGACTATCAAGCCATTATTACTAATTGTGGTATTAAATGTATAACTCATAATAACCCTCAGATCTTGTGAAATCAACAACACACATTTAAACTCAAAGTATGAGTTGATCGCAAAATATTTGGCATGAAGTTGATATTAATGTCAACATGATTGAACTCAGAAGCCATTAAACTAAAAATTAGACATTTTTTTGCACTCATTTGCAAGGAATTACCATGTGAGGAGTTGGGAATTGGAGGAGGTGAAGCTCTGCAACCATCATAAGCCAGGTAAGTACACCGAACTCGCTATGGAACAAATTTTACAAGTATAGAATTATTAGAAGTTATGCATTCAAAGGTATAGAAAGTTCAAAAAGAAGTAGATAATTAACATCATGCCACCTAAAAGGAAAGAGATTGAAAGTAAAAAGGATGAACCTAAGGTTATTAAAAGTTCATTGCAAGAATCTATCTTGGATATCCTACCTGACTCAATCGACAAGAGGTATAAGAAAATTTTCAAGGGTACAACTCATGGTTGTAGAGATGCCCTTATCCCAATCTCTAGGTGGGAATTGTTTTGGTATTTTTATGACAAAAGGGAGGGAAAAATTCCAGTTTCGAACCCATGGAAATTAGACTTGGCTAAGTTAATTGTCCCTAATGTTTTTATAGATGTAGATTTCACCAGATCTCTGGCTCAAAATTACCATCCTGCTACTAGGTCTGTAAGATTTCCAAATGGTTCACCATTGGTTGTGTTAACTAAATCAGCCATCATTGAATGTTTTAATTTAAATAAACAGTCCCTAACTAAGATTGATTTACAAAGAAGTAAAGAAGAATACACTAGATTGAGAAAGACACATAGGAATGATGAACTCCCCATATACATGAAAAGGGGTGTTAACAATAAGGTGATACCTATCTCCCCTTTTGCACTAAACGGTTTGTTATCTCAGATTTTTAAATTTATTTCAAGAAAACTTATTTTTCCTTCTATCAAATACTTGGGATAGATGCAAAAGAGAAAATACCAGTTAGTTTGATGATGATGACCATGAGAATTCAGAACCCTGAGACAAATATTAAATATGATTTTATCTCATATCTTGAGAAGGCACTGCATGAAGGATTGATGTAAGTTAGAGAGAACATAGCCCCTATAAAATTTAGGAAATATTCTTTATTGTGTCACTTGGTATTGTACCAGAAAAATGATAGATGGACCAAAAGGATGTGTTTGGGTAAAATTGATCAACATGGGAACTTGTTTCCCGTGCAACGATGGTATTATGTATCGGACAGTAGATGCAAAAATTCCAATTATGTAGTATTCCATGATGACTTTGTGCATAGAGTTATTAGTGTTCTTGGCCATCCATCACCTAGATTACACACAACTATAATAAAAATATTGAGGCCTTTGGCTTTGAAACCAGAACAAGGCCATACTCATAACTTTGGTGATTGGTTTTTTCTACAAGATGTCACAATGATTAGGATTTATGGGTGCCCATAGGCCCCACATATATTTCCAAAATTTGTTCCTCTTCCACTAGCTTTCTTAGAATTTATGTGGCAAATGCTATGGATGGAAAAGGAGGTCATGCACAAACAAAAGAAGGGTACATTTCTGCCTAATTTGACATGTGAAGAATTATCAGTGGGATATGATACTCTTGAAGAATTACAAAACTACCTTAAAGAAAGGTACTCTTTGAGGTCTAGAAAAGAAAGGTTCTTTGACCCTAAAGGTCACATGAACTTCATAAGACAAACCCTCCTTACCCAAGCTACAATCACTCATCAGATTGACTATGAAGAGGATGTAATTAGAAATTACACTTTACTCCTCAAGAGGTATATCAAAGGAAGAGAAAATAGGAAATTATGATGAAGCTTAAGGGGGAGAGGAAGAAGAAGAGCATTGAATTTTTGGGGTATTTTGTAGAAGAAATAGATCCTCTCAAGAGGATATATTTGATAATTGATAAATTTGATGAACTATATAATAAGTTTGCAGTAGAAGGAGAGAGGCCCACCAAATTTTCTCCCAAGAGGCCAAGTGATATTTCAGAGCCCTCCCCTGACACTATTTCAGTATGTCATGCTCCTCCAAAGTCACATCCTAAACAAACACTTCTTAAGAAACAAAATATACAAGAGCCAAATCCACTAGCTTCTTATGCAATAAGTGAGGAACTTGGAGATACAAAAGAGGTAGCTAGTGTGTTGAGACACTTGAAGGATGATGTTGAAGTAGATCAACCAGTTCATGAACTGAAGCCCATAAGCCTAAAGCTAGAATTGACATATATTTATAGGGAGAGAAAGAAATGCATGAGGATGAAAGGGTAATTGTAGCCCTCAGGTTTGTGGAAGATGGTGAGTTTATCAAGACCCCTGAGTTTAAAGATTTATGGATCAAAATGAAGATGAAAGAATTTGAAGAAAGGGTCGAAATAAATAAGATGGGTGCTAAAGAATCCCAACATAAACAGATTGTGTCCCAAACCTTCAATGAGTTGAGGATTGATAATATTGATATTAGCCCACAGGAGGATAGAGAAATGGTCTTGAAAAGTGATATACTTATTGTCCTGGGTATGGAATTAAATAAAATGTTTTTACTTGACCAAGTAAGAACACAAGAGGACCCAATGATGATTGCTGAATTTGATCCAGATGAAGGAATAAGTGGCACATGATACAACCCCAAGATTGAGACCTTGGACTTCTGGGCCAAACAAAGAACTACACAAAATGCAACGTTGTTAGATGTGGTGCAGGAAATGAGAGGATCAACCATGGTAAAGACATTAAAATATACATCTCCTCTAAAGGTTGCAACCATGGAAATGGACTCAACCATGTTCACTCGAGCTGGTGTTAAGGAGATGGAATCTAGATTGGTAGAGTATGAAAAAGAACATAAGTTTCTCAATGATGAAGTGAACAAACTATTCATGGAAAATGTAAAATTAAAAGAATAATTAAAAGGAGTGGGGAATTCATAAAGTAAGGAAATGATATTATACCACCCTCTTTCTACCCAAGCAACTGATACAGAAAGTGAATCCTCTGACCAAATGAATGTACTAAGCAAAGAGATTGAAGAATTAAAGAAAATTAACAATGACGCTAAGGATGAATGAAGAAGCAAACCTCTAATGTTTTGGAAAAGGTCTTGGAGCATAGGATCAAGTTAATTGTGGATAAGTTAGAAAGTGTGTATGATTGCTACACCTCACTATCACAGGAAATTGATCAAATGAAAGCACATGTACCTATTTTGGATCCTCTTTTCAAGAAGTGACAGCCCATACAACATAACTTAATGACTTTGTGCAAAATTTTATAGAGGAGTACTGAGGCTCCTGCATCCCTAAAGCCCATTGAACAGATGATTAAAATGGTTATAGATGAATCCCAGTATATACATGGAGAAGATCAGAAGGTCAGAACTAGAATGGATTCATTTCATACACTAAAGCAGTGGTTTGTGCCAAATATATTGAAAGAGGATGATCAATTGAAAGACTTCAATGAGTGGAAGAATGAATTTGGTCAGATTGTCCCTAATTGCATTTCTCATGTGAAAAAGGATGGTGAATTGCATCTCCACAACCTCAACATAACCATGGATAGGATAATAGCTTTGGATGTCGGATATTCTAAGTTCATCACAGACACCAGAGGGTTACTAGATAGCCGGTGGAAAAATCACCTTGCAAATATATTGAAGATTTAAGAGTACAAATGGTCACATGACTATACAGTGTATCAATGGGAGCAAAATTATTTGGCTCCCCCAGAAGAAGAGGCCTCAGATCTATCACAATGGAAGTATTGAGCATTTAGGCACTCTATCATGGAAAGGAGGATGTTTCCAAATCGGGATGATCACAGGTCCTCTTCATTGATTAACGAATTTAAGTGCATTACCAGTGTTGTGGAGTTCCAGTTAAAATTGTTTACTTTCTTTCTTATCACTTGATTCTCTTAATTATGTTTTAGCAAAAACTAATGATTAGTTTATACGAAAAGACATGAACTTTGAAAAGGTACCTCATTTTGTAATAGTCTGAAGCTTGATGCTTCTCTTATAAAATAGAAACCAAGAACGAATTTTAATCATCATCATATAGTCATAGTAGAATAGAATTCATGAAAAGACTTTAATATATTGTAAAATATTTTGAAGTAATTAATGGAGGAGAAAGTTTAATTTGGTGGACGAAATTCTGGTGTTCAATTATTTGTTAATAGTAATTCATAGATATTATCTTGTTGTCTCCAGAGTGGTCTTTCCTTGTTATTCAAATTGAATGTATCAAGCATACGTCTAATTTGTTAAGACATATTTTTTGCCTCTATGTGATTCATTTTGATTGGTTTCTAAAAGAGAGAATTAAACTCCTCTTAAGTGATTCCTTTTAATTGGTTTCTTTCAAGAATTAAAATCCTTTTAAATAAGTCATCTTAATTGGTTTCCTTCAAGCAAGAATTAAAATCCTTTCAAATAGTCACAGAAACCTGGGGAGATATCATTGGGATGAGTAAGAAGAGCCTAGTAACTAACAACCTTACACATTTATACAAAGTATAAACATCTAAAAGTGTCAAATAGTTTGAGTTAAGCCAGAATTAGGACACATACATCATACACATCTTGACTCCATTTCCCAATAGGATAAGAAACTGATCAATTTCATTTATAATTACATTCCATAAAAACTTCATTCATACCTTTCTAGTTTTCAATTATAGGAGTAGCAATTAGAAACAACAAGTATTTTAGCATTCAAGTTATCTACTTCAAATCTTTATGCCATATTGAAGTACATAGACAAAACTCTCATAAACACATCCAATCTACTTAAGATCAATGCATAGGAGATAACATTTATAAGGGTACACCCGCCTAGGTCTAGCAGAACCTGAAGTGTAGGGAATTCCAACCATCTTGGATTCTGTTTGTTGGCCAAAACATTGTTAAACCTGACCACAAAGCTTGGAATACTCTTAGGGTTTACAATTTTCAATTTTGGAAACCAACAAGTACAAGGCTTGCATCCTTAACTGGAGTTTTAGCTAATGTTGAGAAGGTGGTGCAAATGAATCTAGTACCTAGTTCTCCAAAAGAAGGAGAAGACCTTCATATTCAATTTGAGAGCCAGTGTTGTATGCTTGCCTTCGCTAAAGAGGAGTAGAATTTTGCGAAGAAAGACTAGGAGGCACACGTTGCTAAACTGAAGGTTTCTTATAAGGGTATTTTACCTTCTGCTAGTTAAGTTGTACATTTTTTCTCTATATATGCAATTTTCTAATTTCAATGTACATATGTGGAAGTAGCTGATGGTGTTGTGATACAAGTTTTGTCATTTTTGATGGGTGACATTGTTAGGGGGAGCCACTTTGATGTAAATATTTCACTAAGGGGGAGATTGTTGGGGAAATGTGTTGAATATAGAAGAGAAGTTTCTTTTTAGTACCCTTTTCCCTTTATGTCAAAGGGGGACTAGTTTTGGAAGAGTGTGTTGTCATCAATGACATAGGGGGAGATTGTTGGAAACATGAGCATGATTGTGTATGGATGGTGTATGGTGTTATCATTGATGGCAACCCATTGTAGAAATGTAGAATTTTTGGTTCGAAGAAGACCAAGTCTTTTGGAGAATTGACTATGTCCCAGTGTGCATATTTAGTGTTTAGAGGAACAGTTTTGTGGTTTGCATTGCTTCGCTATGTAGAATCTTGTCATGTAGTTTTGAGGTGTTCATGGTATGTGTTGGACGTGTCTAAATCCAAATTTTTTGGGCTTGATGTCTTCCACAGTTGAAGATATTGTTGATAGTGTATCAAGATTAGTAATGGCAGTGTTACAAGTGCAAAGTGCATGTTGGAATGCTCCTTCGTGGTTTAATATTATGCTATGCAATTTTGAGGAAGTGTTGGAATGTGTTAGATGTGTGTGCACTCAAAGTGGCAAGTGATTTGGTGGTCCACGTGTCGAGTTGTGAATGACTAGTTGGTTCATTCAGTTGTTTCTTCACCAATGATGTTGACCTAAAGGTTTTGGGGTCGTGCAAAGTTGAATTGGGTATAGATCAGAATCATGGGAGTTATTATAGGTCATATCGACCTATTTTGGTGTGGTAGAAATTTGTGTTCCCTCTGCAAATCCTATTTGTTGGATTTTTGTGTCGACAAGTTATTGTGTTACACGTTTTATCTAATTAAGCCGACCTAATTGATGCTTTGGTTGGTTGCAGTATATATATAAGGTTAATTCATTGTGTGATGAAGGGTATTTTGGATGTAATTAAGAGTGTGTGTGAGATTTGATGTAGTGTGAAATGCAAAAGGTAGTAGTGGTGAAGTATGAAGTGTGTAAAGTCAATTTTTTTAGCTTAATTGGAAATGTGCCTTCAGCATGTTACAGATGCATTGTTAGCAGTTCATCCTTGGTAGTGAGCCACCCTTTCTTCTATCTCTTTCTATTCTAGGCAGTGAGCCTCTAGCAACGAGCCATTCTTTCTAGATAGTGAGTCCTTGGATAGTGATTATAGCATTATGTAAATCCATTATAACCGATTATAATATATTGTGAGCTAATCCTCGTCGTGGTTTTTCCCTTTCAAGGGTTTTCTATGTAAATCTAGTGTTCTTGTGTTTATTTATGTGATACATGTTTAAATTGTTCCTTTCCTTTTCTGCAAGTTTGATGATATGCTTTGAATGCATGTTTAAGTTGATGAAGTTAATGAATTTTAGTGAATATTGATTCACCCCCCTCTCAATATTTCATGTGTTCAACATCCCCCACTAACTGATCTCCCACTATGTGCTAGCAAATATGGCCTCCTCATTGAGAGAGCCATGAACCTCTTAAAACTATCATCTCACTCCCTCTAGCAGATATCTCTCTATGATGTGTGCAATACAACCAATCAACCACCTGGGCTATCTACAAAATACTAAATGTGTGGCATCATCAATCCATGCCTTACACAAACGCCATGGCCTCCAAATAATTATATCTAGATCATCCAAGGATCTCCTCATGTGATTGAGGTCTCCAAAATACCGATATGTCAATGCACCCTTAGAGATATAAATATAAGTCATACCACTACTATATGGTTTCCAAGTCATAGGATAGGTAACTACAATATGCTCTGATGACCAAACATGGAGCAATGTCAAACTGTAGGATAAACTTGTAATGTGTTTGTACACAACTTGGTGCATGTCATGATATAGGTGGTCCAATATAGAAGGACCCCATGCAAAAATGAAGCCATCGATAAGAATCCTCTCTAATACTCAACCCCATCTAATAGAAAATCCCTTTGATCTTCATTAAGGAAAAATACTCCTCTAATCAGTCACACAAAACAAGTGGGAGAGAATCAAATCCCCCCATAGCTCTTCATAGGTCCATTTCACCATCCTTGATGCCAATATTATCATCCAGGAACACTCTATCCAATGCATCCTCTTTAATTTATGTTTCATAGACAACCCTAGCACCATGGATGTGGATCCAAAAGATCCTACAAATATCCTCTAATTTGATGGTGATCTCTCTAATGGGTAGAATGAAAGATGACCTCTCACTATTTCATCTCTCAACCAGGGTTGTCATTATAGCCCTGTAAGTTTGAACCTCAGGTATGCATGTGATATGCCACAATCCAGTAGTTGCAAGAAATGCATGGTCCAATTCATCTAGTCCAACACTCAACTCTAGAGTAATAGGGTGTTGATCTCTAGACATGATCGGATCTAAAACAACCTGAGCATGCAATGTCAATCATCTCAAAAATCATAAGAAAAAAACCTATGTCAAATAGCCTAAAGTCAAAAGCATCAAATTGCATTCATATGTGATCCATTATGTCAAATGCACCACTTTAGACATCAAATATAATTTGGTTTGTCAAATGTGCCAATCTACCTTCAAATGCACAAAACCATATGCAAACCAGTCCAATCAAATGTGAACCTTCAAATGCATAGTTTGACCATCGAATGTGTCATTTTTCATTTCAAATGCGTAGTAGCAGGTTTTAATTACATAATTTTCCCTTTGGCACATATAATTGCCTACCTTTAGCTAGCATTAATGATACATAAAACTATTCCTAATGACCTAAGGGTTAGATACATAATGTTTGGGGTGCTCCAGTTGGTTGCTGGTGTTGACAGACTCTCTCTACATAGTGTAGATCTCTCAAAATCCCTACCACCTTTGCAGTTACTTTGTGCTCTTAACTCAACTAAGGCTCTAAATATCTAAAGCTAGGAAGGTGCAAATGAACTAAAAGTGACCCTTGATGCTTATATATAGACATCCAAACCCTAATTTCCTCTTTCCTACCCTCTTGTAATCCATTTTCCTCATAACCTAACTCCCTCAAACTCATTCATTAACCAACTAGGCCCATTTTTCATCCTCTTCTTCACTAAACCTATCATGTTTACCTATCATGAGCTCAACTTGAAATTCATTTTTTTTTATAGATCTCTCAAGGGGGAAACCTACCATCCAACCTTCATCCCTTGGTCCATTGGGGAACACTAGGGAACATCATCACCTAAACATTTTCATACCAACAACATGTCTTTGAAACAATGCAACAGGGCACATTGTCTCAAAGAGGGACAAAATATAGACACCTAAAAATGTCTAACACATTTCTCCTAAAATCAACATCATTTCCCATCATCATCACTAATCAAATCCTTCGTCACTATTAATTAAATAATTTTTGATTTTTGATTAAGCTAACATGTTTCCCTCTTTAATTATTATTTTTAATTATTTCACCATTTTCACTCATCAACTTCAATTAAATATTTTTTAATTATTTATTTAATTAATCATTTTCTCCAACCACATTAATTAAATAACTTTTAATTATTTGATTATTTCTTAAATTTTCTTTATCCATATTAACTAAAAAAAATTAATTATTTAATTAAAGCTTGCATTATTCCTCTATCCACATAATTAAATAATTGTTAATTATTTAATTAAAGTTTGAATTATTCTTTTATCCCCATAATTAAATAATTTTTAATTATTTAATTAGCTAATTATTCCTCAAAAATTAAATAAATTATTTAATTTATTTAGTTTGATTTTGCACATTCCTCTAAAAATAAATAAAATTATTATTTTATTTATTTCCTAAATATATCATTCTACTTTTATTCCTCGAACTCTAAATTTAGTGAGTTGACTGAAAAGCAACCTCAATTCACTCTCACTCACTTCCACTTCATCCCCTCATGCAGTTAGTCCTCTAATTCATGTAATCATTTAACTCCTCATCACAAACCCTCATCCTCACATATGTCACTAGCATGTTCATCATGATGTTTCAATAATTCTCATCCATTGAGCTTATCTCACATCCTCACCATTGATCAAATATCAGTGAAAGCTATAAAACACCAATCATTTAGTCATTCAATCTCTCCATGAATTTTACATCTAAACAATACTCATTTTTACATCACTTTTTCTAAGAAGGTTATGCTAAAGTATTTGAGAATCCACATACTATTCAAATTGACATAATTACATTATATAATGGAGTAAGGCTAGGAATTTTTGGTGGAGGTAAAGTAGTTAGTTTAGTTTGATTTTATTTGCTTTCATGTTTGTGCTCATGCTTCATTAAGATAGGTCATTTGATGATTGAAGTGAATTTTTTATTGAGCTCATGGTGTTGGATTTTCCCTTTATTGATTGATTTGGGAAAAGGATTTCATCTAGAGGGCTCATGGTGTTGGATTTTCCCTTGATTGTGATCTTTTGAATTGCTTTGATTATGAGTTTGGGCTTTGCTTGTGTGGGATATAGGTCCATAATTTTGGTTAGATCCTTCTATTTTTAACTTTGGAATGATTTGGATTTTGAAATGTTTTGACTTATGGTGATTATATCAAAAGGATAACCCTAGGTGGACTTGATAGATGATTTGGATGGAATACTTGGATGTATAATTTGGATGATTAGGATTACCTCAAAGATAAGAATAGATTATTAGGTGGACTATATAGATTAGAATTCATAATCTTGGATTAAATTTTAGGTTACTCACTTGGATCTTAAGGACAATTTTATTATGACTTGATTTTAGAACTATTGATTGGTGTATATTTTCCAAGGATTAAACAATGGGCCTTAGGATGAATAAAGGTCCCAAAGGTTGGACTAAGGTGATGGTTTTGATTAAGAAATCCAAAAGTGATGCTTTCAACTATGACCAAGGATTGATTTAGACTGATGATGGGTTTGGACTATAAGGATGACATGGATAAAAAAATGATGATGATGATGATATGATGATCAAGGGTATCCTAACTTTCTATTGGATAAGACTCAAAGGTGACTAGATTTACGACCAAGGGGATAATGAGTGATAAAAGGATGTCTAACTTGCACTAGAAGGTGTGTTGTGAATGGTTAGATAATGGGACAAGTTAAAATATGGACAATGGATTGAGGTTTATGGGTGTGGTTAGGTTTGATCAACGTGAAATAGACAAGGTATGTTGTTTGATGTGTGAGATGTGGTATTATGTTTTGTTGATGATCAAAGCTAAATAAGTTTTGCACTAAGTAATGATTATCCTAGATTTTTCTTCAATATTTATGTTGTAAGGATACCAATGGTAAATGTGTTTTCAAACAAGAAAAATGACTTCAAACTAGACTTGACTCAAACTTTGTAGTAAAGGTTTATAAACAAGCACTTAATATATACAAAACTCAAACAAGAAGATACAATAACAAGCCTAAATTTATTCAATGAAAAATGTGTGTTAACTTAGTGGATGTCCACACAATAAAATACATTAATATTAGTGTGAAACACTTGTCTTTCAAGAGTCGATAGATAGGGATCAAATGACACAAGGATTCACCTTTTCCCTTTCTTTGGAGATTTTCTACACCTTTCCCAAAGAGTTTTTTTCTCTACTCATGAATGTACATACTAGGTAACTTCAGACATGATATTGTACCTTGCACCACACTAAGTAACAATTGAAAGGTATTGAACTAGGCTATACAAGGCTTATCTAGGGAATCCTCTAAATACCAAAAGGGTATGTGAGGCCTAATTGATGAATTTAAAAGTGTATGAAAGTCAAACAATCGAGAGAATAAAGTAACCCACCCTTCTCCTTCACTTCCCCAAGGTATAAAGTTCTTGGGGACTTAGCCCAAATGAAAAAATCTCAACTTTCAAGATGCATGTCTTTTGATTCACCCCCCACTATTTATTCTCTATTGGAACTGGAGTTGAGGTTGTCCCTTGGGCTGATAAATCCCCAAGAAATCCCCCTAAAAATAACATTTATTTTGTATCCTTAATATCACCCTAGGGTGTGAGAGGAGAGCATACATAAGTGTGCTTCGGGTTTAAAATACACACATAAATTATTGACCCAAATCAAAATGTGAACGTGAATTTTAACCCAATTTCAATATCAAAACAAACAAAGAAGACAAAGCACACAAAAAATAAAGGTCTATTTAACCAATGCCTTCAACAAACATTCTACAAAAACATGTGTTAGTAGTTTGTGAGATATGATCCTTGGACACACAAAAAATACCTACACACAAGAGTTAGTCAAAAATAGAAAACCAATTAATCCTACAGAAAAATAAAAACCAAAAAATAGATTCTTTGGATTTTTTTATTTTTTAACATTGAAAAATGATAAAAACACAAAAGTTATGACAAATTGAAGTTTCAAAATAAAAGAATGAGTTCAAATGATTATAATTGAATTATGGAGCAAAATTTTTGAGTTTTACCTTCACCACTACATAGGCCTTTGATCTAAATTTCCAATGCCTATTAAAGTTTGAAAATTTGATTAAAAAAAAAATTATAAGCACTTGAATGAAGGGTGATTTTAACAAGTTTGAATGGTAGCCTAGGAAGGGGTTTAGCCCTTGGTTGCCCAGGTGACCCCACCCAAGGTGAAGGGGGCTAAGGGTTGATGAGCTGGAAATAAGCCCTTGAAGGGTGATCAGTACTAAGGGCTAATGGTGCATGCGACTTGGGGCTTAATCATAGGCATTGCTTTAGGTCGATAATATTACCAAGAGCTTAACTCGAGAAAAACTAATGCCACCATCTTATGCATACACCTGAAAACATAATTCAAATGAGTTTATATTTGGTGGACTTCAAAAAATTATTAAAATACCAAAAAAAGTCTTCGAACAAAATCCTAGTCAATGGATTTTAGATAAATTTAAATGCATTTGTTTGAAACATTTTGAGCATACGATTTAAAGAAATTTTCAAATATAATGAATTCCAAATAGAATTTTTGCTGCATTGTGGATTCCCAACCTTGCATATCTTCAAGGAGTGTTTAAAATATAACTATTTTTTTGCCAAATACCCTTGAACTTCTAGATTTCAAACTAGAATTCAAAAGCTATAACCTCATCACCACATGGTAGAGGGTGAATGGGGGATCTTCAAAGGAATATTAATCACCAATTTTTTATGAAAGTTAAATGAAATTTTAACGAAATGTAAACAAAATACCTTTAATTTTTAAAATTTTAAATGGAATTAAACGCAACTCTCCAAAAACTAAAAAAAATCATTTTTTACAAATGTTAAATAAAAATGTAAAATGATTTAAACTTTGATACATACTCTTGTGGTTGTGGTCGTGTATATTCCTTTGGATCGTGTATATCTTGTGGGTATATTTCAAATCTACACATCTGTGGATTATGTATCTGTCTTCCTCTACTATGTACATCATCAAAACTATGCATATATACCTCAAGGTATATATCTTGCAAAATAGAAAAATCATGTATATGTGAAAATGAGAAATTTTATATATTTCTTGCATTTTTTATTGCATGGTAGTATGTTGACTATGTGGTTGGACTATATGATAATACAAATTTTGTATGGGGCACCTTTGATCACACCTGTGAACACTAAAAAAAATTATTAACAAAGTATCAAGTATTTTATGTCAAATTTTATTTCTTAGGGCCACTCTAGATGCAACAGTGTAGTTCTTTTTTCTCTCAATTGCATCGGTAAAATGTTGATACCTAAAAATTACTTAAGAACTCACAAAAAAAAGTTAGTGTAAACCAACCACAAGGAACATACACACAAATGGAGTGAGATATGAGGGTAATCCCTAGCAGAGTCACCAAAATGTAATGCCTAATATTTGAAATGTAAAATAGAAACAAAAAACCATGCAATCTCCTACTTCAAACCAAGCAAAACCTCTAGTTAGAGTTCAAAAATGAAGTTTAGAACAACACAATAACATAAGAAATAAACTAAAAAGTTACCATAAACCCCATTGTGATTTGATTTTCTCCTTGAATAGTGATATGTGGATGCTCCTATTCTTGAAGATGCTTTTTTTGACATGTGCATAGCTTAAGTGATAATTGATATTGAATGAAGGATATAATGTCTAGATTTATAGGCTTTTGGAAGGGTGAATGGATGGTCAAGATCTGATTACGAGATCAATGGTGGAGGATGGTTGAGAGGAATTCTCTAGGATCAAGGACAAGATGGAGGGTAGAGATGGGTGTGGTTAGATTGTGAATGGTTATGATGAACTTACTAAGTTTAGTAAGTAGTTGTGAGCATGAGAGAAATAAGGGACATGCACATCTAGTGGGGCTAGATTTTTGGGTTGTGTTTATAATAATGGGACCATGAGGGCAAGTGTTCCTAGATGCCCTTTATTCTTGAAATGTGTTGAGGGAATGTAAGCCTAATTAAATAATAATATTATTTAATTATTTTAGCCACATGTGAGATGGAAAATTGGGGAATATGATAATTATTTACTTATTTATTGTCAGGAGAGGGAAAAGGTAATTTATTAAATAACATGATTATTTAATTAAGTGTGTAAGGCCTAAGGTGAAGGGGATTAGACTAGGTGATGATATTTGGTCAATTAGGACTAGGTGATAGTGATTAGACCTAGGGCATATTTTAGGTGTCTACAAGAAGTAATAATGTCATGTGTACATGAAGTAATGTCATAAATGTAGCATCATGCATTCATGAGCTTTTACATGAAATTTTTAAAAAAAATTGTAGACACCTAAAAATGTCTAACGTGTTCTTCTAATTCATCATTTTTTGTCTTTATTTTTCCCTCCATCAACTTTAATTAAATCATTTTTAATGATTTATTTAATTAATCATTTTCCCTCATCCACTGTAATTAAATTTTTTTAATTATGATTATTTAATTAATTTCCAACTATTCCTCTTATCCACATAATTAAACAATTTTAATTATTTAATTCAATCTTGCATTATCCTTTTATCCACATAATTAAATAATTTTTAATTATTTAATTAAATATCATGCATTCTTCTCATCCACATAATTAAATGATTTTTAATTATTTAATTAGATAATTATTCCTCTAAAATTAAATAAATTATTTAATTTATTTAGTTTTTACATTCCTCTAAAACTAAATAAATTATTGTAGAAGAGGGGGACCAACCACACCAAGGCTTCAGGTCACGGAGATCCGAGAGTGGAGGGCTGCCCTAATCTACCTCAAATTGGATAGGAGTTCATAAATGAGTAGGTTTTTGGAACTCGAACTGTACCTCAGACAGGTCTTTGCCTGAGGAAAGAGGCATAGGTCAAGGATGACAGCACAATGCGTTGGCATCTCTCTAGGGAACTAGCGTTCATACGGCCAGAAAGTGTAAAGTACAGTGAAAGTCACAAAAAACCTACTAACTACTTAGCGGTTGAAGTTTAGAATACTAACTAGAATGATAATAAACAAAATAAACAAAATAACTAGAAAAATGATATAGAAGGTGAAAAAGATGAAAGTGATGAAGATTAACTCACGAAAGCTCCAGTTCACCAGCAATATCCACACAAACATGTACCTACACACAACCAAGAGAGGAAAAATGTCGGGGCTGTATAGGGGTTTGCCACAGTCAAACCCCCGCTTTGGTGTTTCCACCTCCATGGACAACCAAAAAAGCCATGAGATAGAAAATATGACAAAGAAAGTACTAGAAAGGATACCAAACAGTATCAATAACACTATGCTATGTAAATCAATAAACAATATCCCTTTCTCAATCGAGGTTCCCTCAAGCACGTAGAGGACAATGCAAGCTTGGTAAGGTCTATGCTGCCGCAACAATGAAGAAGTAGTCTCTCAGGACACCAAGTTGCAATTCCAATGGTGGAAAAAGTGCAACAAGTCATAGAGAACATTTGTATTACTCAACTAGTGTGTAGAATATGGATTGAATTGCTTAAGAAATGCTAAAGAGATGAAGTGAAAGTGAAACAAATCCATTTGAAGATGAAAAGGGAGGGAAAGATCCATTCTTGGGTCGACTAGAAGGCATAGAGGCGTTATGCTTCATCGCCAATGGAGAACGTAACATCTCTACGAATTCCAGAGGCAGGAATCTGTCAGGGATGACAATGCACCATGCAGACATTTGTGTGTCGTGTGTGTTAGAACTATAAAATTTTAAAATTTTATAATTGTCTATACTCATAAATTTTTTCCAAAGAAGCCCATATCATGAATATAAAATTGATGTAATTTGCTTTGTCGCCCATGTTCTAGTCAGTATTTATCATTTGGTCCCATAAAGTTCACCTGACCCCATGCATTTGAATATATAATGTCATATCGACATGAGATGATATAGGTCTTCTAGACTCATAAGTTATTTTATACTAACACATATTTTTCAGTGTATCGGCAAGAGGTCAGGAATGTCATACTGATAAGATTTCATTTGAGGATACACATCGGGAAGATGCAATTCACAGTCTCAGCGATAGAAGGATCCTATCAGCAAGACAATAGTCATTGGGGTGAATCATATCGAGCTTATATGAGTCTTACCACTCGAAGCACAATGAGAGATGTCGCCCAGACTAAAGCCATAGGAGTAAGGTCCCGCAACATTCATTTGGTCTTGCTGACAAAACGGAGGAGGATTATGTCGATGTTATTGGGATGAGTTCATAGAGTCCTGCCGACCCCCCATGTCACAGTGACAGGATTGCATTGGTAAGGGTCTTGGCGTTATGTTTCGAGGGAATGACCATCAGCGAGATAGATTTCATCAGAGAGAGATAGGAGTCATACCAAGTGTTGTTTCATCGGCAGGAAAATCATTGTGTCTCGGCGATCAGAAAACAGACCAAAGGAAATATCTCAGTGAGACACAAAGTAAGCGGAAGAACGTTTGCCCAACTTACAAAGTCATATCGACATGTTTGTATCGGTGGGAGTTATAGTGATATACTTGAGATTGAAGGGATAACTCTCGGGGAGACTCATAACGCTGATGAAACTACAAGACATCTTAGCGACATATGACCTATTGATAGCGAAGATACAAGTGAATCAAAATAACTCTCGGGGAGACTCGAAGTGTCGAGGAAACTACAAGATGTCTTAGCGGATGTTTTAATGAACATTGGTAGAAGCCCTAATAGAAGGATCGCCCAAGATTTGAAAATGTCTCATCGACAATATTACATGATGTGACAGTGAGAGTTTCGAAAAAGGACCTGCTACACTCGTGTTTCAGCTAAAACATTAATGTCGCCATAGAGCATAAGTAACTTCATGAATTAAGGAAAATTCAATTGAAAACACTATTGTGGAATTGATAGCGGAGAAAGCATAAGGACAAACGAAGAACCAGGGCATTTTTCGACACAAAAGTTTCAAGCAAAATATAGTAAGCTCTTTGCACCTTGCCTTCTGTAATTTTTTGACTTCTGCATTTTTTCAAGAATGGAAGCCACTAGTTCAGGAAAATTGAAGGGGAGAAAACATGGGGAAAGTAGTCAGTCTAAAGGGAAAAAACAAAAAATTGAAATTGAGCCAGAGGGCACTGAGCGAAAGCTAAGCCAAGATCTTATCGACCAATTACCTGGCTCTGGAACTAAAGCTAGAATATCTGCAAAAATTAGGGTAGAAGTGGATAAACTAGATGACAAATGTAAGCTCATAGGAGATATTTGGACACCAATAAGAGGCTATGAAATTTTTAGTTTTCATTACTATCGGAGGAACCGCTTTGAACCAGTATGTAATCCATGGAAGCTTAATCTAGGAAAGCTAGTCTGCCCTAATGTATTTTTCAATGTTGAATTGGTGATATTGTTGGCCACTCATTATAATTCAAAACTCAAAGTCGTTTGTGACCCATCCGGGAAACCATTGATACATATATCAGAAGATGCAATAGGCAAGGTTTTCAAATTGGAAGGGGTTTGCAATGAGAGAATCATATGTGAAGAATTAGAAAGGGAATTCGGGAGGATGGACACCATTTATAAAGGTTGGAGGTTGCCACTGCACAGAATTAGACAGGGTGGCAAACCAATTCAACTAGAGGATAGTAATGGACCCCCCTTCCATGTTGATGTTTTTGAACCCTATATGAAGTATACTTTATTTCTCGGTAGGCCAAGTATTGGGAATGGAAGTCCCTGAATATATGTCAATCGTGCCTATGATAATTTCAGCAGATATTCAGTATCACAACTCTAGACCTTTTGATTATGCCTCATACATTTTTAAGGGGCTTGATTCTAGGTTGATGGCAGTAAAAGGTGGAGCCTCTATCCTACATCTTAGGCATTATTCATTGTTGATGCACATAGTGTTGTATTTTGGATAGGAGTTAGGGTTGTGGCCTAAGGAGATGAGAATTTCACAACTTGATAAGGAAGGTATGTCATTACCTGTTCAATTATGGAATGTTGTTTGGGATAGCAGGTTTGCTAATTCTTGTTTCATACACTTTGAGGAATATTTTGTAAAACCATTGTATAAATTCTATAATCATCCATGTGCTTATTCTCTATCTGATGATATAAAGAGGTTTCTCAGGCCCAAAGACTTCAATGGGCCAATTGGTCACAATTGGGGGGATTGCTATTGTTTGGATGATGCTACCATGATTAGGGTTTATGGATTTGAAGATGCCCCATTTATTTTTCCTAAAACAGTCCCGGACAGGATTGCATACTTGGAAATTGTTAGACAGATGGACTTTTCTAGTGTTATGAATTTGAGCTCCTTTGGAAAACAGGCTTTTATGCCCAGTACATTGTGTTTTGGAGATTTTATTATATTAGCTAAGGAAGGGTACAACTTGATCCTTGATAAGTTACTGCAATACAACATGAAAGATGACCACCTAGAAAGAATTTTGATCCAGAAGGGTATATCAATTATGCTAGACAAAAGATAAACTTTGGAGGATATCAACATGTACCCTATCAGTTTGATGATATGATCAGGAACCTGGAAGCTGAAGAAGCAGAAATGGTGGTTGCAAAATATAATCAAGGGTTGCAAGATACAAAGTTGTTATCTTCTGGGGAAGAGGCATTTGAGGGTGATGTGCCACAAGGTCAACCCAATAAGATGTCAAGATTGAGAACTCAGGATTACACTTTCCCTTCCAGGGAATTAAATGTTGAAGAGACTATAGATACAAATGCAAGGCACGTGGAGTATAAGTCATTTGTAGCAGATAATGAATTTATAAATTCTCCAGAATTTAAAGCATTCTTATATAAACAAAAAGGAAAAGAGATAAGAGAAACGATTGATAATGTTACACCAAGTAATGTAGAACAGTTACTGAATGATCTAAAGATGAGTGTGGACAGATAGATGGCGGGTATGACCCCTGAAAAGGGGAGGAGAATGTTAGAAAGTGTTGGTGTTATGATTTTTCCAGGGTTGGATCTCAATTCTGCATTAGTCTTTGATAGTTTTTTGAAAGATAGCAATGCTACACACAAGCTCAGCCCAAAAAAGGTGAAAGAAGTATATGTAGGGTCAAAATACAATCCAGATGAAGGTTCATTAATGATTTGGGCCTTGTATCCACATCACAAGAAATCAATTGTCATTGACACTGAGAAGGCATTTGGGCATGTTATGAATTTAAACGTTGGAGAGGTTGATCCTATGGCAATTGCAGAGATTGGAATCAATGTAGAAAAATTGAACAGAGCTCAAATACAGATGTTAATCAAGGAAAGAGAAATGTACAAAATGAATAATGAGAGGATGTTGAGAGAAAATGACCGCCTGAAAGATTTGTTAGGAGTTACAATGAAATCAACCAAGTTGCTCACTCATGGTGAAAGTTCACAAGCAAAAGACCATTGGGAAGGATCAAGTGCATACTCTCAAGGGAAATATGATGCACTTGTAGCAATAATTAAGAAAAGACAAGCCAGTCTAACAATTTGGTTGAATAAGCTCTAGGGAACACACTCACATAACTTTGTTACATTGCAAGAACACAAAAGAATGGATGGTAGGATTCTGGAGAAGCTTCAAGAAATAAACCAGAGGGATGTTTCTGATAATGTGGTGATTGAGACTGTGAATCATCTCATGAATAAGCACCGAGAATTCTTTGAAGAATTGCTAGGGGATGCGCAGAGATTAATTAATGCCACCAGAAAAGGGTTGACTGCGTTCTTTGATGATAAAGGGAGATTAAAAGAAATGACTAAGTAGAAAGGTGAAAGTGAATTAATATTGCAAGAAATTCTGAATACAGCTACCACGAAAGATACAACACTAGATGAAGCATGCGAACAAAATGAAAAGATGGTGAAAATGGAGATCACGATCTGGAATGCATTGGGAGATGCAGATACGCATGAGCATTGGGACTACTTGGAACACTTGTCAAAGATTCATTTGTGGCTTAACAGAGCCTAATTACTTCTTTTTAATTATTTGTTGTTTTAACATAAGACATTTCTAAAAGGATGTGTCCTTTCGAGTAGTTGATGTATAAATATCCATTTTTGGTAAAAAAAGGATATAGCGAATAGGAGAAAGATACAATAGATTACAATGTTTTACAATTATGAGACTATGATGCATGTTTGAAACTATGGAGATGTCAATGAAAATCATTTGATGTGGTGATGTATTTCTAGTATCAATTGTTTGTTGTGTTAATTGAAAGTATTACTGAAGTTTTCTCCAAGGTTGATGTTTTCTAGTTATTTAAATTGATATAATAAGCTTATATTCAGTTTATCGGTGCACACTTGTTGTATCTGTATGGTTGATTAATTGGTTCTTTCAAGAGAAGATTAAATCCTTTTAGTTGATCATAGTAATTAGGGAATCTCATTTGGATCATTAAGAAGAACTTGGTAATCATATTCTTGCATGTTTATACAAGTTATAAACTCAAATTTATATGCCAAACAATTAGAGTATCTGCCAGAAAGAGGTTATTCATTTTAGATTTCTCATTTGACTCTGCATACCCAATAAGGCACTAGTCTCTATATTTTCACCATTTTAGTTTCACTCATTTTTTACATCTATTAAATTGAACATATGATATTTTAGCCTTGATATTGCTATACAATCTATACCAAACTAAAATTTATTTATCCACTCCCATTTTCCATTGTGGATAAATTATTTTAGGAGATAAACACAAGCCAAGTTTTCCTCATTCATATAGGTATACCTACCTAGGTCTAGCAGCACCAAAAGAGAAGAAGGTTCAAATCATTTGGCCTTGTCTGTTACCCTAAAACATATCAAGAGATTGGCAACCTCTTGAGGTATTTTACCTGTGTTTTTGAGAGCTAACAGTGTGCACATCCCTGGTAGACATTCCCCCACTGACACAAAGGACAAGTGCCAATTGGATGCATTGCAGATAGGTGATGTGGAATTTCTTAGTCAGGTTTTATTTTCTAAGGTGGAGGGATGTAAAAGGGGAATTTACAAAAGGGGTGCAAATTCACTCCTATACATTTTTCCCCAACTTTAGCGAGCATGAGTGTTAATGAATGTTCAGTAAAGTAGATTGAAGAGTTTATAAATGTATACCTGAACTGTTGAGGAAGAAGAATGAAATCTGGTGAGCTCAAAAGTGTGGGGCAAGAAAATAACTCCATAGGTACTCTCTCGAGGAGGATTGAACAAAGGACTTTATAGATCCTCAGAGCTACAAAGTTGATTGAAGTACACTGAAGGCCTACAGACCAACAAAGAACAAATCATGTGGGATGTAAGCACTTCACAGATCCTCAAAACTACAAAGAAGGTGCCCCCCAGGTACTCTCTCCTGAAGGAAGCCCGATGTAGGGGACTCCATAGAGTCAGATTGAAAAGAAGCTTCATAGGCACACCTACAAAGCAACATGTTAATCCGCATATAAAACATGTTAGAAAATAACAAGCAGCCACATAGGAAAACAAGCAAATAGTCACACAGATAGTTAAAAATTGAAGGAATAGCTTTCAAAGGGGTCCCTTGGGAACCCTTCAAAAGAAAAGGGGTCCACTCAAGGGACGCTCAATTTGAAAGTACAAGAGTTTTTTTTGCAAATCAATTCAACATCAAGGAATCCATTTGAAATATGCTCACTTCATCAAGGAATTCAAAAGGAAGAAGGTCCCCTCACAAGGGGAAGGTTAAACTTCACCCACAAGAGAAGTTGCTCCCTCCTCAGAGGAAGTTTTTTCAAATTCTTTCTTTATGAACCCATGATGAAGGAGGAATATTTGCCTAGGGGTCCTTGTTGAGGAATGCAATTTTTTGAAAAATATTTTGAAGGGATTTTCAAGAAAATATTCGTTGGCCCCGAATGCATTTTTTGAAAATAAAAGTTACATGATAGCCCCCCTTTAGGATGGTATGTGCTAAATGCAGAGGCACATGGCATCCTAAGGAGAGAAAAGAAAGAATGAAAAAGTGATGTTGTGGCCTGTGAAACATACTAAGATGTAATCATGGTAATGTTGTCTCACCTATGAGGGACAACACATGAGCACCACAACATCACAAAGCAAGCCAAAATGATAAGAGAACAAAAAAGGAACAATAACATTACGAACAAGGGACACAAGGGCGATCTGATATTTCAGGGTCAGAGTTGTTCATAAATATAGATAAGTATAATATCAGTACATAAATGAACTGTCATCAACCCTCTACTATATTATACCATATGAAGAATGTACAGGAAGACAAAATAAAAATAAAAAATTGGGTCAACATGGAAGGGAAGCCTAAATACCCCCAACACTTTGCATCTTCCCTAATTGTCAAAAATCAATACACATAATAGAGGAACAATGATGTAACAAATAGAGGAAGTTTTACGACACATAAACACTCCTTTATCCAAGCACCTACAAGGGTGACAAGGGTCATCTAGGAACACATAATGCAAGCACGAGGTAACATAAACACACACACAATCTAATCTACAGATAAAGAAGAGGCGCCCCCTAGTCCTCATCAACCAAGAGGTCATCGACCTCCTAATATAGATCATTATAAGGGGAAGTTAGACAAGCCTACAAGGGAGGAATATCAAGGGGGGAACCCTCTGACTCCCCCGCAATAAGAGCTAAGGAAGAAGGCTCCTCGAGGTCTTATTCATTCGGTTCTTGTGGGGTGAAATTTAGCAACTTCACAAAAATAGCTGATAGGGCTGGGACCTCATCCAAAGAGTTAAACATGCACTTCACAGGAGTGCCATGTGTTAACCCGACAGGCAAGGTAGGAAGCACCTGAGATTCACTATTAGGCTCACCGAGAGACTTGGGAGTAGTAACAAACTCCACACACATCGGGACTTCCTCTGCCACTAGGATGGCACATGCTAATGCAGAAACACCCTCCAAAGAAGGTGAACCCCTCTTTTGACCCCCATTGCTAGCTGGGTTGTCCTCCATCTTCTGATTCATTGGAGGATGTGTGATTCCCGCAGATGAGGAAGAAGGTGCAGAGGAAGAGGAGAAAATTGTGGTGAACACCATCGAGGTATTTGGCATGTCCACAGGCTTTGAAAATGGCAAGATGTCTGAAAGGGACATCAGGAGGGGTGGCTCGACTAAAGGATCAATTGTAATGTCGTAAAATTGCACCCCTTGAAATTTCACATACATTCTTGCATCTTCTTTAATGTCCATTCCCTTAGCATCTTGTGTAGGCTCATTTTAGCCCTTGCATCAACCTTTTTCCTCTTATGATGCTCAAGGACCCCTTTTTAACAACTACCCTCTGTGTGTTAGCTTCGCATCAAACTTTGTGCTATTCCCATTCTCGTCATTTTGTAGCATGATGTGTCTGGACACTAATGCGTTGTGCGGATATCTGCACACCGCGCTAGCATCCTGTGATGTTTCAAAATTCAAACAGTTGTTTCTAAGCATGTTTTCCACTTGTCAGCCTCTTTTGTCAGTAGTAACAACCCGATATGCCTTGTAACT
This sequence comes from Sequoia sempervirens, assembly GCA_007258455.2. Classification (NCBI taxonomy): domain Eukaryota; kingdom Viridiplantae; phylum Streptophyta; class Pinopsida; order Cupressales; family Cupressaceae; genus Sequoia; species Sequoia sempervirens. The sequence goes on along the minus strand of VDFB02000015.1, from coordinate 604,852,266 downwards.
TCTTGGGAAGCTTCTTTTCTCTCTTTAAAAGTTGTCTTATCAACTCATTTGGCCTTCTTTTGCTTCTTGGCTTCTATCTTGGACATTCTCCTATCTTTATCATGCTATCTTGCTTGCATAGCTCTTTACAACTTGCTACAACAACACTCTCAAGCTTTCTTTGCAACTCTCTTAGCTCTCGTATCCCTCTCTTTTTTCCTTGCTCTCTTTGGATTCCTTAAACCTTGCAACTGAAATCTTCCTTATCTTGTGCTTGTGAGCATCTTGGGATTTTCCATATCGCCTATCTATTGCATCTTTGCTTCATGATACAACTTCTCCTCCTTAAGTGGGGATTGCTTTTATCATGCCATATTTGCTTACTTTTCTCACTCTCTCTATCTATCTGGTTGTCTGTGGAGGTGGGAACACCAAAATGGGGGTTTGATTGAGGAAAACCCCTATACAACCCCAAAATTTTCTCCAGATCTTATGAATGCAGGTATTGAAGATATTCACGTGCTAGAGGCTTCATTACTTGGGTTGATGTGAGCAGTTTCTGTCTTTCCTTCTCTTGCTTTATCATTTCTACTTTATTTCAGTTTTATCATATTCTATTACTTTCTCATGTTCTAAGAGTTCCTAGCAGTCAGAGTAGAAGTAGTCACTTTGTTGTTTTTTGTGACATTCTCAGTTTCTGGTCTGTATGAGATGCTAGCGTGCCTCTCGGACTCTAGCATGTTACACTATCATCCATGTGTTACATTGACGTCCTTTGGTTGAGAGCTTGTCAGTTTGTTTAGAAAACCTTTGTGATCTAATCTTTTGGATTTTGAAACTCTCGCTTTGTTCCCTGAGGTAGTTTAGGGTAGTTTTCCCCTTGGGAATCTCTTGAGAATAAAGAGACTCATGAGTAGTGAATCCCTCTTCTCTAAATTTTGGTGAACCTGACGTGAAAACACCTTTGTACTTTCAAAGTGATGCGTTGGCCTTCAGCCGACTTGTTTATGCATTGTTTTAACTTATTATTTCCAAAATGAATTTAGTATCCTCTTTTATCAGTTCAATATCTAGTGTTATTCAAAGTGTTAATGATGTTACATTTCATGCATGTGATGGTGACTTGGTTTTACCCATGCCACTCGGTGTCTTTGATCCTTCTCATGAAATTCCTCTCACTTCGAAGGATATCTTGTTGCAAGAAGATGAAATCATTGATACCTTTCTTAATGTTACTCTACCTTCTCTCCATTCTAATGCACTCTCTTCTAGAGAAGATGCATTAGAAAATGATGAATCTCTTTCCACATTTAATCCTCCCCAGATCTATGTTGAGAATATGCCTTCAAATAATTATTTCACTAGTTGTGATGATTCTGTAAATGTAATCTATGTCTCTGCTGCCCCTCAAAGGCCTAAGAGACTGGTCATTTATCTGACTCTGACTAGTCCTTCTCCTAAAAGGATTTTTTCTATTGATGGTGTCCCATTTGATAGCGATTCTCTTGATCTTTCTATGGCTCCTTCTTATAGAGCGGTAGCCCATACTTATAAGGATAGAATGAATAAACAACCAAGCCTTCTTCAAGCACCTGAACCTGTGACTAAAGCACCTAGTGATTATGATCTTTTCGAGAAACTTTGTGTTACTTCGGCCAAGATCTCATTGTGGGACTTGCTTCAATATGCTCTGGTTTATCAAGGTATACTTCAAGAAGCCTTGCCAAAGATCCTCTTTCCTTCTTCTGCTAGGCCAGTAGATGTTAATGTGTTGATATCTCATATTTGTGTGGATTCGACAAACATTATGTTCTATATGTAGGAACTCCCACCTCCAGAAGTACAGAAGCAAGTGAACCCTCTAATGATCATAGTTAACATTAATAAAATCTACATTAGACGTACTCTCATTGACTCTTGTTCAATGCTCAATATATCTAGCATTGATATATTGCCTAAGATTAATATTGATTCATCTTCTCTTAATGCTTCTTCGATTATCATTCGTGTGTTCGATAATGTTGGTCGATAAGCCCTAGGTACAATAGTTTTTCCTTTGAGGTTAGGACCCATTACTGTACCCACCCTTGTGTATGTTATGTCAAAATATTTTCCATATAACCTTCTTCTTGGTAGACCATGGATTCACACTATGGGTGCAGTCTCGTCTACCTTGCATAAATCTATTAAGTTCATTTGCAATAATCGAGTAGTCACGATCAGGGTTTACCCTGAGGCTATGCACTTATGTTAAATGGAAGTTGTTGGTCAAGTTTTGGTTGTTCCTACTCTTATTCCTTTAGTGTTCTCCAATGTGTTGATGTCTACTCTAGCAGTACCCATTGCAAAGGCTACTCTTGAGATAGATGTCCCTGAAGAAGATCCTTCTGAAGCAAGAAATCTTAAGTCTAGTCTTTCTACCTTTTCTCAAGAGAATGCATGTCTTGGTGATGATTGGGGTTCTCTAGACTTTCATAATCCTTCATTGGAGAATATAAAGTGAACCCGATCCACTCAGACCTTCTGATAACATCATACGAACCTACTATCAAAGATGACTATTCTTCTGTATGATGGGATAATGTGAGCAATAGTTGTAATGTCCTTCATGTTGGTCCTCCTCCTTTTGAGGAAGATTATTGCACCTCTGTTAAAGAGGCTAATTTTGGTAGTCCTATCAAGAAGGATGATGGCGATTTTGTAGAGGATAATCCCCATTGTTGGAATAATGCTCTCTATGAGGATCCTCCTCCTTCTCAATATTTGCAAGCACGTTATGGCCCTAGCTTTAAGTTTTCCTCTAAATATGGTTATGGGCATAAAGTTTGTGGGCATAACGAACAAGGAATTCAAGTCCCTATAGAATGTGCGTCTCGTAAGTGTAATTTGGGGCTTGTTTTCTTTAATGAATAATGTAAATGGATACCATGGTTGAATGACATGAATTATGCTCAACCCCATTCTCTTGGATTGATTCATCCTCCATTTTCTTCTATCTTAGTGTCTTCTTGTGAGGACTTGAGTCTTTCTCCACAAGAGAAACGGTTGCTTCCTACTCCTCATTCTTTATTTGAGCAAGAGCGTATTTGGTTGAGGCTTCTAAAAGCCCACTTGATTACTCTTCCTTTTCCTACACGTAAGAAATTACATAAGAATGATAAAGAAAAAAAAAAATTGTGCATACCATCAAGTGCCTGGCCATTCCACTAATGAATGTAAGGCCTTGAAGGATAAAATACAACTTCTTGATTCAGGTGCTATCGCTCATTTATTTTTTGATGTACCTGCCTCTTCTTCAAATGAAAAGTGATATCAAGGTCTACCTCTATCCTGTATGTTCTAATTAACTTGCATGGTTCTCCTCCCCTGTATGTTTGGGGTAGTGATAACTTGTTCTAGAGATGTGTGTCCCCCTTAAAGGACCCCCTCTTTTCTCTTTTCCTTTCAAATGAAGTGTCCCTTGAGTGGACCCCTTTTTCTTTTGAACGTTTCCTGAGGGACCTCCTTTGAAATCTTTTCTCTCATAAATTGGTGTCTAGCTTGGGGGAAACTTGACTACACCCTTATTTTCTATGATTTTCCTGTAACGTATCTTGCAGTAGCTAGAAGTTCTTATGATTAGCCTTGCTTTGCAAGATCGAGAACCTATAGAGCTCCTTTACATCAAGCTTTCCTAACATGTTCACTCTATGGATTAACATGTTGCTTTACAGGTTTTCTTGTGAAGCTGATTTTCAATCAACCTTGTAGGACTGAACACTTGAAAGGCCCAATCAAACTCTACGGAGTCCCCTACATCAAGCTTCCCTCAGGAGAGAGTACCTAGGGCACCTTATTTGCAAGTCTGAGGACCTATAAAGAACTTTCATCCTATGGGATCTATTCACCGTTGGTCTACAGGCCTCTGGTACAGTTTGTTCAACTCTATACGAGAGAGTACCTATAGAGCCTTTTGTTCACCTTCCATAGGTCTGTGGATTTGTGGTGCATTTATTTAACTCTACTTGGGTCTGAGGACCTATGGATCCATCTCTCTTGGAATTTTCATTCCTTTCTAGCTTCTCCATCTTTCTCTTAAATTCTTTTTTTTCTCAATTATGTATTCCAGATCAAAGATCTGCATTTCTTCATCCTGAGTATATTCTATTTCTCTCCTCAATATTGGTTGCTTCCTTGAATTTTGGGTGCATTCTTCTCTTGAAGTGATCAATCCTTACATTCTTCTCTTCATTTTAAAATTCTTCTATGTGTTATTTATTAATTTTAGGATGACGCATAGCACTGAGACAACCTTCTATATGGAGGTCTCTTTCTCTTTGCTGACTCAAATCCTTTACTTTTTTGTGTTCCTTTGTGTGTGTGTTTTTATATTCTAACCCCACGACGTAATGGATTTTTATGTTCTAACATTGTTGTCTTATGCAGGTCTTTCTTGTCTAATGTGTTTTTTTTGTAAGTCTTTATCTTGGGGGCATGCTTCCTTGGTTTGAAGAGTTATCTCCTTCCTCTACAGTATCATTTTGACATCATGATGTTATTTATGTTTAGTAGATTTCCTTTAGCGTGCATATTAGTGCAGATTGATATGCCCACTAAAGTGGGGGAAAAATGTAATGTCGTAATATTGCATCCTTTTCAATTTTGCATGCATTCTTGCATATGCTTTAGTGTCCATTCCCTTAGCATCATGTGTAGGCTCATTTTAGCCCTTGCATCAACATTTTTCCTCTCAAGATGCTCAAGGACCCCTTTTCAGTACCATGCATCAGCTTCACGTCAAACTTTTTGCTTTTCTCGTTCTCATCATTTTGTAGCATGATGTGTGTAGACACTAGCATGTCGTGCAGACATTTGCGCTTCACGCTAGCATCTTGTGATGTTTCAACATTCAAACGGTTGTTTCCAAGCATGTTTTCCACTTTTCAGCCTCTTTTGTCTGTGGTAATGACCCAAGATGCCTTGTAACCACTTGGGAAGCTTCTTTTCCCTCTTTAAAAGTTGTCTTTTCAAATCATTTGGCCTTCTTCTACTTCTTGGCTTCTATCTTGGACATTCTCCCATCTTTCTCTTGCTATCTTTCTTGCACAACTCTTTACAGCTTGCTATAGTAGCACTCTCAAGCTTTCTTTGCAACTTTCTTGGCTCTTGTATCCCTCTCTTTTTTCCTTGATCTCTTTGGCTTCCTTAATCCTTGCAGCTGATATCTTCATTATCTTGTGCTTGCGAGCATCTTCGGATTTCCCACATCCCCTATCTATTGCATCTTTGCTTCATGATACGAGTTCTCCTCCTTGAGCGGGGATTACTTTTATCACACCATATTTTCTTATTTTTCTCACTCTCTATATATCTGGTTGTCTATGGAGGTGGGAACACCAAAACATGGGTTTAACTGAGGCAAACCCCTATACAGCCCCAACATTTTCTCCAGATCTTACGCATACAGGTATTGAAGATATTCACGTGTTGGAGGATTCATTACTTGGGTTGTTGTGAGTATTTTCTATCTTTCCTTCTCTTGCTTTATCATTTCTACTTTATTTTAGTTTTATCATATTCTATTACTTTCTCACATTCTAAGAGTTCCTAGCAGTCAAAGTAGAAGTAGTCGCTTTATTGTTTTCTATAAAATTCTCAGTTTCTGGTCTATACGAGATGCTAACGCACCTCTGGGACTCCAGTGTGCCACGATTTCATCCATGTGTTGTGCTAACGTCCTTTGGCTGAGAGCCTATTCATTTTTCTAGAAAACCTTTATGATCTACTCTTTCAAATTCTAAAACTCTCGCTTTGTTCCTTGAGGCAGTTTAGGGAAGTTCGCCCCTTGGGAATATCTTGAGAATAAAGAGACTCATGAGTAGTGAATCCCCCTTCTCTACAACAATAAACACCTACACCCTCTTCAGGACAGCGGAAGCTAGAAGCAGAATGAAGGTTGAAGGAACTGAAGCAGAGGGGAAGAGAGAGGAGGATACAACAAAAGGTGTTGGAGCAAAAACTGTTGAATCCCTTTCCTTCCTCTGTAGAGTAGCCTGCTTAGCAGCCAGAGCCTTTCGCCGATGCTTGCACTCATGCGCAAGGCAGTTCCTGCGACTCTAGGAGCTAGAGGCTGAAAGCTGAGATGGAACAAAGTACCCTTTTTCGACAATCTGAGTGTCCATCATGTCCATTTCTGGTGAAGGGAGGGACTTTCAGATGGGAATAGGAGGGATATTTTTAGAAGAGATTGGAACAATAGCGAGGGGAGTCTGCTCTAATGCCTTAGTGGTGGGATTTTTTCCATTCACTGCCTTAGGGGGAGGAGCGGTAGGAGGCCATGAAGGTCGAGACATAGAGGACTCCCCACATGGACCCTTCCCCTTACCATATTGAATGGGCCGAGGCACCGTGGGTAAGATAGGAAGTTTGAATGCTGGATGCTTGGGCTTTCGCCAAGCGGGCAGTATCAGGTTCTCCAACAAGTGACTAGGAGTATAATACAATGGCACTACAGTAGGGAGAAAGGAACTAACATGCGTGACATTGAAATAAGAAGGTCCCTAACCATGCTTCTCTTCCTTCTTTTTTCGAGCCAAGGCATTTTCATGCTCTTCCTTGAGACAAGCCCTACGCAAAATGGCATAGGGAGAAGGAGGGTACTTTACCTTAGGTGTTATGCCCCCACTCTTGTACTTCACATAGGTTTGGTACAAGAGGTCCATCCTAGGAGGAAGCAAACCTATGGGGGAAGGTCAAAAATGATCCAGCGAGTAGCCACCATGTGTGATCGATAGTTTATAGTCGGTGTCATGGACTACATGCACTGTAACCTCATGGATGAATTTCAAACATTTATGCACCACCAAGGGAATTGCATTCATAGCGACCAACTAGGGGATACCTTGTTTCACCCTGAAGAGTTCAGACCCCAGGATTATGTTAAAGATTAAATTTATGGATTTAGGTCCAACTAGAATTGACAAGTTGATACAGCTAATGGGAGGTATGGAAAGCCCATCGTGTGTACAGATGGTACTCCTAGATTGTTCATACCCATCTTTGTGCAAGAAATTAATTAGCATAATCTCCTCAGTGATGAAATTCACTGACACGTGGGGTCAACAAGAACACTTGTTACAGTATTTCCATTGATTCATGTGGAGATGTATAAGGGAGATGGTTCTCTGTTATAGTTCATCAGCAAGCTTTGTGAGGTGAAATTTATGCCAAGGGATCCACTCGCAGGTTTCATAGATGGGACTGGAAGATGTAAAAGGGAGGCCATTATGTATAGTAGATGGAACTTTCACAGAGCCCCCAAGGGTTTTGGAACTAGATAGTAACCCAACAAAGGTTTATTTTTGTGATGCCTGTGGAACCTTCCAACTACACCATTAGGGGTCATAGGTTGGGTTGCAAGGTTGGGTGCCTCACAACACTCACACCCACAACACTCCTAGGATACGAGGAAAGGGTCTTTCAACACTGCTAAATGAAACCAAAATGGTTCACGTTAGGTTCACCAAAATCTAGAAGAGGGGGACCAACCACACCAAGGCTCCAATTCATGGAGAGCCGAGAGCAGAGGGCTACCCTAATCTACCTCAAGTTGGATAGGAGTTCTTAGGTCAAGGATAGAGAATGAAGAGCACTCAAGTGCTTCTATCACTCTACTAACCCGGGAGGTTTGATGAGGATAAATGAGTAGGTTTTTTGAACCCAAACTGTACCTTAGATAGCTCTTTGTCTGAGGACAACAGTGTAGGTCAAGGACGATAACGCGACACATTGGTGTCTCTCTGAGGCGTTGGCGTCTGTACCACCAAAAAGTGTAAAGTATAGTGAAAGTCACAAAAATCCTACTAACTACTTAGCAGTTGAAGTTTAGAATACTAACTAGAATGATAATAAACAAAATAACTAGAAAAATGATATAGAAGGTGACGAAGATGAAAGTGATGAAGATTAACTCATGAAACTCTAGTTCACCAACAAGCTCCACATGAACACATACCTACACATAGCCAAGAGAGGAAAAATGTTGGGGTTGTATAGGGGTTTTCTATAGTCAAACCCCCACTTTGGTGTTTCCACCTCCACAGACAGCCAGAAAAGCCACGAGATAGAAAATATGATAAAGAAAGTACTGGAAAGGATAGCAAATAGTATCAATAACACTATGCTATGTAAATCAATAAACAATATCACCTTCTCAATTGAGGTTCCCTCAAGCACGTAGAGGAGGATGCAAGCTTGGTAAGGTCTACACTGCCACAACAATGAAGAAGCAATCCCTCAGAACACCAAGTTGCAATTCCAATGGTGGAAAAAGTGCAACAAGACATAAAGAAGATCTATATGAACTCAACTAGTGTGTAGAAGATGGATTGAATTTCTCAAGAAATGATAAAGAGATGAAGTGAAAGTGAAAAAAATTCATTTGAAGATGAAAAGGGAGGGAAAGAGCCATTCTCGGGTCGACTGGAAGGCGTAGAGGCATTACACTTCATCACAAATGGAGAACGTAATGTCACTTTGGATTCCAGAGGTAGGAATCTATCAGGGATGGCAGCGCACCACACAGACGTTCGCACACCGCATGGACGTCCCCAATAGAAATTCCCCCACCGACACAAAGGACAAGTGCCAAGTGGATGCATTGCGAATAGGTGATGTAGAATTTCTTAGTCAAGTTTGATCTTCTAAGGTGGAGAGATGTAAAGGGGGAATTTGCAAAAGGGGTGCAAATTCACTCCTATACAATTATTTATTTTATTTATTTACTAATTATATCTAATCCTATATTTATTCTCTTAAACCCTAAATGTAGAAACCAAACTAAATTTAGGGATCATTTCTAAAAATAGTGAACTCCCCTAAATTTAGTGAGTGAACTTCACTTCACTTTACTTCATCTCTCCATGACACCTCATGCATGAGATGATCATCTTGATCTCTCATCAATCCTCATTCGTCGATCTTATCTCACATCTCACACCATTGATCCAATATCCTAAAAACCTATAAATCAAACATATTTTGATCATTCAATCTCTCCTCGAATCAATAGCCAAAATATACTCAATTCATCTTGCTTTTGTACAATAAGGTTATGCTAAGTTTATGAGAAATCCACATACATACTTAAAAAGTATAATTCTTATACTTTGAAAATGGAGTAAGGCTAGGCATTTTTGGGTGAGGTAAAGTAGGTTAGATTAGTTTGATTTGATTTACGTTCTTATTGATTACTTTCATTTGGACAGTGTACACACTTCATTGGTAATAGGTTTATTCGATCATTGGATTAGGGTTATTAAATTGATTTCCTATTTGCAATTGAATTCCATTTGATCATTCCTTTGATGTTTTATTCCTATTCACATTTTGGCATGCCCAATGATACCCACGTCCCTAATTTAACATTCAACTGACTTTCTTGATATTTTTATGTTATAGTGATGCAACTGAACTCAGAATGGTGCTTTTGATGATAGATTGATGCATTGGACATGTAGATCGATGCCTTTGAAACCCACAACGATGCATTTGAGCTATATCGACACATTTGATTTCTTTTGAGCTCACTATTTTGTAGGTTTAAAAATTACAGTGACACATTTGATTACAGCTTGATGTTTTGGATATATAATGATGCATTTGAGAAATACAATGACACAATTGATAATTATAGTGACACATTTGATAGGTAACTCTATGCATCTATAAGTAAAATGATGCATTTGATTATTACAACAATGAATTTGATTAAGTTTATTGAATTTTATAACCCTAATATTTTCTCAATTTTCAAAACTAACATATCTTTATAGCATTGGAAAACGCTGGGAGATGGTAAAAAAACTACTGATGAATCTGATGTAAGGAAAAAAATAAATTGCTTTGATTTCTAAATTAGTTCACACTTCATTTTGGATAATCAATGAATTATATATTGTGTTTGGTAGGCTTCTAGTGTGTATTCTCTTTTCTTGTGCTTCATGTGAGCCTAGAGATCAAAATAACTTTTAGTTTGCACATGTTATACATGCCCAAGGATTACTAAACAGGTATTCTCTTCTCTTAAGCTTCATGCAAGCTTGAGAATAAAAAACACTAGTATCTTCTTCTTAATTTACTAGGAGGCCTACTTGGGGATTTCATCACCCCAATGGTGACCTCAACCACATTTACCGGCATGGTATATAAAGGGGGGAAATGAATTGTGTACCTCTAGGTGTGTCCAACATCGTTCAAGCTGAGCCACAAGACCATTTGTCTGTCGTGAATTTTTGGTGAGGAGAAGAGGGGAGACCCCCTTGTCTCAAGCATTTTCAAATAGGCTCACTATTCTCAAAACCATGACGAACCATTTTTTATTAGAGACCTAATACCATAGGTTATTATTGGTAGTGGGGTATAGTGTATAGAATCATGCATGAAGTTACTCAACATGTATCATCCTAAGGTGAGAGAGAATTATTTTGAGGGTGTAAAAAGCCTTCAAGGGAAGGAAGAAGGTGTTTCCTTGTTACATTGGAGACCTAGCTATCCCCTTTTGAGAGTGGATCGTGTGTATATGTGTCATCCTACTATATTTTATTGATTGGGCCTCTGCTAGCAAGACACACCTTTAATACTAGATAGGATGTACTTCTTGGCATGTTTTTATTGTGAAGATCCATGAATACCAATCATACCATACCTTGGAGTCAATTTTCTACTATTCTCTGTTGTTTTTTATCTCTTTCCAATTGAAATTAGTCAAAATAATTCTTATAATTTGTCAAATCAATCAAACCCTATCAAATTTTAGTTACAGTCTTAAAATGGTACATTTGACTGTTAATGTGATGCATCTATTGTTACAATGAAACATCTAATTATCTTTGAATGCATATGATTATTCTTTGACACATTTGATATTCATAGTGGTGCATTTGATCTACAAATTGATGCTTTTGACCATGCTTTGACGTATTTGATTTAAACTAGTTCTATCAGTCTAAAACCTAGTTTTTCACATAGTGATGCATCTAATTTTAGTTTGACTACTTTGAAAACCATAGTGACACCTTTGATAACACAATGATTCCTTTGATACATCAATGCCTTTGATCCTAGTTGGTCACATTTGGCATCTATCTTGACACAATTGATACCCATAGTGACACCTTTGAAGCTTATATCGACGTATTTGACTATCAAAACAATTTTCTAGAATCCTCAAATTTTTAGGTTCTAGAATTCCTCAGCAAACCAACTGGGGATCTAAGACTTATAGTTCAATAGACTTACAACCAACATTCATCGTTCAAACAACAAACCATTTTTCCACATTCATTTCATACTATCTCATTTTGGAATTTTAAGGTTACCTCACTTAGCTTTGGACAAACAACATCAACATCATCAACAAAAAACATCAATCCACCAACAACCAATATTAGGCATAACAACATCTAGATCTCCCATCTTATCTTCTAGTTTAGTTTTTTTCTTGGAAGACAACCTTTTCAAGTAGATAGCTGGATTAGCATCAATATCTATCAAAAAAATAGCTTGGTGGTCTTGTCTACTTCTAAGTTCGTGAGCTCACCATAATCCTTTTGTTTGGACTCATTATTCTAGAATAATCAAAAACCATCATTAGCACTTATCAAAACAAAGATCTAGGTTATCTTTTATTTTTAGAGGTTTTCATATCTTCCATCAACCAAACAACATCAACATCACTTTTTGTTCAAATATACTCAAATTATCTCTCCTGGTCCATCTTGAAACAACACTCATTGATATCACATCACAAGGTCATCAAAATTTTATGCCTATTACAAGGTCACAACATAAGAAAATCACGGATTCTAATCCTAGTAGTTCAGATTTCATGGCACCTATAGTTGTTATTGAATAATAGATTGGAATGCCTCATCATTTATTTTTTCCTCATGAATACCAAACTTCACAACCATAGTTCAACAACCTCAATATCCACCAATCATCATAGAAGACATCACAAAAAAATTATGAAATTTGAGGAAACGACTGAAGAGAAAATTTTAAAAGTACAACAAGATCCCTCCTTAGCTAGAGCACTTAATGCCCTCATTTCTTTGGATCCCAACACATATTTTCTTAGAATTGTACAAAGTGGTGCAAAGCTACCTTTTTATTTCAAAATTACTACACTTAAGTAAAAATCCCTCACACATGTCATGTCATGTCATGTCATTTAATGTTCCCTCACATGATAATGTACCTATAGTTCAAGTTATTAATGAAGTTATACCACAACCTTCAATGCCAACCATACTTAGTCAACTAACTATACCATCATATGAAATGGATTTGATACTATTTTCTAGACAACAATTGCACACATCCCATATCCACCAAACACAATCATTCCTCATTCATTTTCATACATACCCAACTAAAAAAACACACATATACCAAATCATCCAAACAAAAACATCCCTCATTCATCACCATAAAATATTGCAAACTACACAAACAATCCTTTCATGGTCCAAGACACCACATATTATACGCCTCCTAATATTCCACATGCTACACAAGCACCCAACATGACAATGAGGACATATAATCCAACCATTCATACCAACCTTCCATTTCACAAATTCCATCACTTACCATTTCAAAACAAGATTTCACATTCAACATACCCAAAATGTCCAATATACCCAAAACTTACAACATCCCACATTCTTCACAAACTATCACATCTAACATATCCACAAACACAAGCATCCCCCAACAAAAATTCATTCACTATACCTATACAAACACATGTCCCCCAAACTCAAAACTATGCATATAACATCCATCAAAACACCTCTCAACAAAAATTCATTCCACAACAATAATTCATCCCAAAAAATAAAAACCCCTCATACAAATCATATAATACTACTCAAATACAAAACATACCTCAACAAAATATCATTCCCCAACACCAAAACAACCATAAAATCCCTCAAAATATCCCACAAAACCAAAAAAAATCATACAATTCTTCATCCATTCCTCAACATCAAATGTACACTCCATCTAACCAACCACAAAACAACCCAAATAATGACTTGGCAATGCAAATTCAATGCTTGCACCAAAAAAATTCTGACATGCAATTGGGACAAACAAAGAAAAGCTATACTCTTGAAGACATTTGTCCATATCCATTTGATAGAAACATAGCTATGATACCCTTCCCTCATAACTTTGAAATGCCTAAATTTGACAAATACAAGGGAATAGGTGATCCACAAGAACATATACAAGAATTTTACATAGAATGTCTAGAGTTTGCATACAACACATACTCAATGTGCCTCTTTCCTAGAAGTTTAGGAGGACAAGCAATAAAATGGTTCTCCCATTTACCACATGGTATCAAAACATTCCATGAACTTATTGCAAATTTTATCGGCCATTTCTCCTATAACATAGAACATGAAGTTTCTATGACCAATTTATGTAGCACAAAACAAAATCAGGGAGAAACGTTCACTTCCTACAATGTTGGAGACACAAGGCTAGCAAATGAAAATGGCCAATTCCTTAAAAACAACTCGTGAATATCTTTGTCCAAAATCTTAACACCGAAATTTCCTTCCACTTAACTGTACAATGTGCCAACACCTTTAAATAAATCATAGAAAAATGGATCACCATTTAGAAGGCTCTTAGTGCTAAAGGACTTGTCAAAATCTATAACCACAACAAAGATCATAAATCAAACTCTAATAACAAAATTTTCCTATGGGCTAAGAACAAGAATGTTACCAATTATGGTGTTGTGGAAGAAAATTTTGTACAAAACATACAACCCCACCAAACAATCAACAAAAAAAAAAAAATTAATCCTCCAAGAGGACCACTAAGACCCAACAACACCACTAGATGTAAATACAGCCCCTTAGGGGAGCCAATTTAAGATAGTTTTGAACCCCAATTTAAACCCTTATGGTATAACAATAATGATTACTGTGAATACTATAGGACAAAAGGGTCATAAAACACCAAATTACATGAAACTCAAGAATCTTATACAAAACCTCATTGATTAAGGAGAAGTCAACATTGAACAATGTCCTAGAACTCTTGGAAACAATGATATAGGAATTTCAAAGGATCCGATCCAAAACCATGGTAAGGTAAATGACTCAAGTAAAGCAAAGGACTATAACATAGTCAAGCTCTCATACAATAATATAGTAGGACATATCCAAGAATTTAATAATCACATTGTTGTTATCACTATACCTAGTACAAATCTTGAGTGTGGAGTCACTACACGATGAGGGAAAGTCATCATACAAGGAACCCTACCCCAAATCTAAAATCTTAACTGAGTTGCTACCAACTGAATATAATATTATAGATCATCTTAAGAAAACCTCAGCTCAGATATACATATTAGGGCTTCTTAGGACCTCTCCAGTGTATAAACAAGTCTTAGACAAGGCACTCCTAGAATCATCCATTCTTACTAACATAGATACTAAGAAATTCCAAGCCATGGTAGGACTTATCACATCCATGCATGACCTTGTATTCACTAAAAAGGATCTTCCTTTCACAACATATCATAACCAAGCTATATATCTAGAAGTCTTCATCCAGAAAAATAAAATCAAGAGTCTTGATAGATGGTGGAACAAGATTGAACATTTGTACCTTGAAACTTATAAAAAATTGGGATAATCTGATGGAGTTATTGAGAAACAAGAGAGCATTACCATTAAAGCATATGATGACAATGCATGTGAATCAGAAGGGACAATAAAACTTCTTATTCAGGTTGGTCCCACTATTATATAGATGACTTGTCAATTCTTGGATCTTTATTTGGCATACCACATCCTCATACGATGCCCATGGCTACGTGTCATGCAAGTCATCCCTTCAACCTATCACCAATTCATCAAATTCCCTTACAATGAAACTAAAGTCACCATTTATGGGGACCCTCAACCTTTCCATTATTTTCAAAACTTGTAATAAAATTATAAAAAAATACTCCAAGCCTAACAATGATATCGCCTCACATTCATCATTCTATATTGATCTTGTGACTGACGACGTAGTATGGGCTAACTACACTTGATCCATGAGAATTCGAATTATAATTAAGCCATTATGCATCAGTCCTAATAAGATCATTCAATGTAAACTAAACTAAGAATCCATTAAAACTACATATTAAAATACGAAAGCTTCAAAAACACCTATTCTAATCCATTGAAACTTATCCTATTGGGGGAGTGGTGTCGCATTGATGTGGAATGGTGACCCTTTCCCAATCCTATATCGATCAATTCTATTGAAGAGAATTGATGAAACCGATGAGAGATGTGTGATAAAACATGATTTAAAAGCTAAATTAACATGATGAAAGCTATTTTAATGTGATATATGCTAAGATGATTGATGTGGGTATATGCAAAGCTATTCTAAATGGAGTTTAAGTTCAAAAGATTAAAACCCTAATTACAAAATATGCTAAATGGATGCACCTATGTTACCATGGAAGCCATTAATGGAAGCTAAGCTAATATGATGTAAGAAATTAACCTAAAATTCCTTTTAAAACATGAAATATGAGTGCAAGATGAAAGTGATTTTAACAACATAAGTTTTCTCTTAAAAGATGGATCCATTTATCTCCTAATAGTGACCTATTTATAGGAGGACAAATGAGAAATGAAGGGATAAGATTGAAAAGTTAATCAATAGTCAATATGGAAGGAAAATGGAGGCATGGATCATGGATTCCCATCAAGGGTTGAGGATGTGAGATGATATTTAATCAAGGGCTTACATTCATCCAAACAAACACACTATCAAAACTTGCACAAGAAGTCTTGTTGAAAGTTTGTTTCAAAAAGGAATATTCCCTTTTTAAAATGAGTGAAGAAAGAGAATATTCTCATGGGTGAGGAAAATTAGATATTTAGTTAATTAAAACCAAATTTAATTGTGCAAAGGAGAAGGAATATTCCCTTTTTGGAGGAATGTGCAAAGAAGGAATATTCCCTTGCAAGTGGGAAGATTAGATTTAATTAGTAATTTGATAATTAAATAAAGTTTCAATTATGCAAATTAGGGGAATTAGGATATCCATTAAATAATTTATTTATTTAATGAAAAAGGGGAAAGTGATATGATATTTAATTAAATAACTTAGGGTTATTTAATTAAATAAGAGGACTTTAGGGGATTAAACTAAATAGTTTGATTTATTCAATTTAATAGGATGAAATGTTAGCATGAAAGGGGATGAATTCACCCAATTAAATCAATAGGGTTAATAGATGAAAATGAGACAATTAATTAAATATCTAGACTAATTTAATCAATTAAGTGAAAAGAGGATGGGTTTTAGGATGAAACGGTGTTAATATATTTGATTCGAGTGCATGATATCATTCAGGACATTTTTAAGTGTCTACAGATCCATCCACTTTAGACTCATCATCCACCATGCATAAACCCCTTCCAAATATCAAGGTCCAAGTACAAGATATGGGTTGTGGAGATTATGATCTTAAAAGAACCTTTTATGTAGGACAACTTTTGTCTTCTCCTAAGACGTATGGAAAACCACAACACATAGACAAAACCTTTTCTACTATCAAATTCGAGCCCATGGTTTTCTCCAAGTGGGGAGAACTAAATAAATAAGTTATAGAGGAAGACACCTCCAAATGGTTGTACCAAGATGAGAAAGCACAAGCAACTCTACAATTGATCAAAATAGCAAAGGCTTCCAAATCATTATGAACATGGGATTCACAAGCCACGATGGCCTTGGTCTACATTAGTAGGGAATAAGAGAACCCATTGTTCTAGAGAAAATATAGAAATATCAAGGGCTTGGGTATGGTTTATTAGATAACATTACTCCTAACATAGAGAGTGCCCCTAGTGAGGTAGTTGGAGTTTCTCTCGTAGTTAATATTTCTAGTGATGGTATCATTGAGGACTCTTTCATGTACATCACAAAACTATTTGAGAACACATCCATACATACCATTAAAATTATATCCTTTGCATCACCTTCACAAGCTAATGGTCTTCGACTCATCGATTGGGACCAACAACAAGCATTGACTTTGGAGATATTCAAAAATAAGGACGCTAGTGCTAAGTTTATGGGGCTTAGAGATGACATACCTCCTATAGATCACAAAGAAATATTTGACATAGACCTTGTTGTGAAAGCATACATTGGGGGAAATTTGGATTGTTTAGTCACAAAAGAGAATAAAAAAATAAAAAATAGATCCCCTAGTGAAAACCATAATATGACGCTTTCGAATCATGAAAAAGTCAATATAAAGGATATTTAGAAGGGTGAAACACTCTTTGAGGCTCCTGAGAATGAAGAATTCAATCTCCCTAATATTTCTAAGCATCAAGAGAAATCAACAACACTAGTAGAAGACTCAAAGCAAATCAATGTTGGAACAACTAACACTCTTAAGATCATATTATATGCAACATCTTTAGATCTTGAAGAGAGGCGAGATTTTACATAATTCCTAAAGGCACAGAAAGTCAACTTTCCTTGGTCCTATGTTGACATTCCTAGGTTAGAAAAAACATTAGTGGTCCATAATTTGAGAATATATTCAAAGGAATAACCTGTTAAACAAAATCTACATAAGATGCATCCACAAATTGTAGTACTAGTAAAAGTTGAGATACAAAAACGTTTAGACTTTGGCTTCATAAGAGCAATTGATTATTGAGAATGGGTGTCCACTCTAGTACCTATTTTCAAGCCTAGTGGGAGCATACACATATGCACAAATTTTAGAGATCACAACAAATCTTTTCCTAAGGATGACTTTCCATTTCCTAACATAGAAATCATAGTGGATTTGATAGCAAGTCATGAGATGACTTCCCTCATGGATGGATTTTTAGGATACAACCAAATCCATATAACATAAGAGGACCAACATAAGACAACTTTTACATGCCCTTGGGGTACATATTGTTGAAATGTCATTCCATTTAGTCTTAAGAATGTAGGTGCAACATATCAACAAGCTATGATAGTGATCTTTCATGACATGTTTCATAATATTATGGAAGAGTATGTAGATGATCTCCTAGCAAAATCAGTCATAAGGAAAGGACATCTAGATGTTCTAGCATAGATATTTGATAGACTAGAGAAGTATCAATTGAGGCTTAACCCAAAGAAATATATATTTGGTTTCACTTCAATAAACCTGTTGTCACCTAGAAATGCACCCTACGCAAAGTTGTAAAAACTGAGCTTTCTAGTGAAACATTGGATCACTCCAAGGCTGTGGGTCACCTGAGATTGGAGTGAACCTCCGGAGAAGGCCGACTTCCTTTTGGTATCACCTAAACTATTGATCTTTGTGAGGTAAAGGGAGAAGAAATGCATACAAAATGAAACTATACTGAACTATTCCTATGGTGATACACCGAGTTGATAAGAAATCAGGAAAATGAAAATAGAAAGCAACCACACTGAGAAAACTAGACTGCAGCTGCTTTACTTACTCAACATGACCCCATTAGACTTATGTGTCACTCTTGACAGGTTTGATCTACATACATATCTCAAGAAGGAAGAAACAAACTTCATAGCTTTGTGGTATGAATACAGATTTAGAAAAACACTGTTAAAGAAATACATACATAAGCTAACATACAAAAAATGAGAGTGGTAAGAGCATTAGTACTTGTTTTCAAGGCGAACTCTATTTTTCATTCCAGATTTCAGTTGAGTTACAAAACATACATTTAGTCAAGAAAGGATTGACAAAAAATCACTAACTCTTCAGAGTGTATCATCCGAACTATTTACAAAAAGGCAAAAAAGCCTTATATATCAAAATGTGTCGGCCCCTTAGGGCTTACAAAATATCAGTCTCAGAAAAATCTATATCTCCTTAGATCTTTTTGACTGAGTTTAATGCAGAACCCTGTGTGTCCCCACTGTGAAGAGTCATCCCCGGGGAAGCCTTCTTCGGATATTTCACAGCTACTGCATTCATTCTAATCTTGGCATCGTGTCCTGTTTGAACCACCTTGGCTGAATGCCTTAAATGTCCTGAGCTCACAATAGATACGTGTTGCATTCATCATGTTGACATTCTTCATTCTGATCAGACTGCCACAGATCTCTTCAGCTCCTTCTGGTTGGTCAAGCATATTCCACGCAGGCTCTGTAGGCAGTCGAAACTTCTTTTGAAAAGAATCGCATCTCGGCGAGACACTGAAAGTGTCTCACCGATGCGATTATGTCCTTTGCAACTTATCAGCATGACTCAAACTGTCACTGAGACGTCATGATGAAAATCCTATCTCCTAGCGAGACCATTTGTTTCAGGGAGACCCTTGCCGACGTCTCTAGAAGTTATATCGCTGAGCTCCCTTCCTTCTGTCAGCCAGACATTCTTATATCGACAAGACCTTACGTCGATGTCAAGTTCTTTCGGCGAGGTCTTTACTTTCTGGTCGGTGAGACATGACGCGATCGTTGAGACATCATGACGAACTCCCCCTGTCTGCCCAAGCCCTCCTCATTTCGCTGAGACTCCCGCCGCTCGGGAAGATATCATACCGAAGGCACTTTGCTTTGGTGAGGGTCCTTTCCCTATCGGGGAGACATCTACAAATCGGTGAGACATCCTGGCGAAGGCTTCAACTTATGTCGAGAGCATTCCTTCTCGGTGTAACTCCACTCCCTCGGCCAGACTTCCCAGTGACATCCTCCACTGTTGGCGAGCCCTTCACCTTTTGTTGATCTCTAATCTCAGTGAGACATTATGAGTCGGGGAGACATCCCGGTGAAGTCCCTTAGTCATACTGAGGGATTCTTTTGTGTCAGCGGGACTCCTGCCAAAGACAACCATATCGAGGCCCCTTCCCTTCCTTTCGGTGAGACTTCACCTTCGCTAAGACCTCCTAGCGAAGCCCGCCTTCTTATGCCAAAAGAATCTCTCCATTCGTGGCTCCTCATACGTCGGCGAGACATTAGGAGTCGGGGAGACCTTACCCCGACTTGAGATCTACACCGAAGGTTCACTATTGTCGGCGAGATACCATTAGTCACCGAGACTATATGTCGAAAGAGATCTCATGCTGAGCTCGGATCCCTGGTTTGAAGCACTCAGACTTAATGGAAACCCTGCTAGTCGGCGAGACCTCTAAAATGTCCTGCCGACTTTCCCCTTAGATGATTTTCATACCGAATCTCCTTAGGGCAGTTTCTCCCACTGAGTGCCCCATGACCTAGCAACAGATGTAGAGTCTTTTCCCTCATGTGAATGTTCTATTGGCTTGTCGAAGATCTAACATATGATTATCTTGCCTGATTTAACTGTAGGTGAAATATAGGCAACAATTCTGGCGACCTTTGCGAGATGTTTGCCTGCTAAACATGAGAACCAGTAGCTACAACTTGTCCATTGGGTATGGAGTCATTAGAAAGCTCAGAGAACAAATAAAAATATTAGTCGACACATGGTTGCAATTCGCATGAGACTTATAGAACACAACAGGTTGCCAAAATGAAAAACAAGAGAAAAGGAAAAGAACTATTTACTGTGCTAAATAGCACCCAGGGAAAGGAGAAAAATAGAAAAACAAACGAGCCATAGTGCAAAAGCACTTATTGAAAACATAACACTTAACTAATATATACAAAAGAGGAACTCCATCAAACTTGAAAATAGGGCTTAAGGTGTATCCCGTTGACTGGGATAGGAAGTACTTCCCCTCCTGTTGTAGCTAGTTGATAAGCATTGTGTTCCTTGCAGTTTGTGACAATAAATGGACCGGTCCACATATTGTCAAACTTAGTGTGTTGGCTAGGCCTGCTTTTAAGAATGTCCCACCTGAGCACGAGGTCTCCCTCCTTAAAAGACTTTGTTGTAGCCCTTTTGTCAAATGTCTTCTTTGTCTGGAGCTAATGATATTCCAAAGTTTTCATTGCTCTGTCCCTTGATTCTTTGAGCTCCATGAGCTCTTCATACCTTACAGACATTAGGTCTTGTCCCTCAAGCATCTCCAACTGGTGAACAATGTCTAGAGCTGGAAGCTCCACAGATAGGGGTAATCTTGCCTCTTTGCCATAGACCAACATAAATGGCGAATTACCAACAAACCTCTTAGGGGTCACTCTGTCTGCCCAAAGTACATTCTTTAAACTATTGTGCCAGGTCCTTTGATTATCCTCTATGGTTCTTCTAATGATCCTGATGAGGTTCTTATTTGTGCTTTCAGCTAAACCATTACCCTGAGGATAATAATTTGAGGAGGTGTTCAAATGAATGCCATGTTTGACAGCCCAATCAGTTAGTCTTAATCCCATGAATGCAAGAGCATTATCAGATATGATAGAGTCAGGAACTCCAAATCTGGTGACTATATCTTCATAGAAGCTCAAAACTGAAGACTCTTTTGCTTCTTTCAAGGCAATTGCTTCTATCCACCTTATAAAATAGTTAGTGGCTGTAAGTACCCACTTGTGACTAGTACTGGAAGGTGGATTTATTGGCCCAATGAAATCAATGCCCCATCTCATGAAGGGTTGCTCCACTTGAATTGGATGCAGGGGCATAGCTGGAAACTTTTCCTTTCCTAAAAATAGAGCGCATTTGATACACTTTCTTGACCAAGAATATGCATATTTGAACAAGCTGGGCTAGTAGTAACCAGCTCTCATGATTTTCCAGGCAGTAGTTCTGGGAGCAAAGTGACCTCTTGCAGCTCCATCATGAAATTCATGAAGTACCTCCTCAACTTGGTGACTGTGAATGCATCTTAATAGGACACCATTCAGATCCTTTTTGAAGAGAACATTATTTACCAGCACATATGGTATGGACTGCAATTTGAAGTATCTTCTTTTAGCTCTGTTTAATCCTAATGGTCATTCACTAGTTTGTAAAAATTGGATCATATCTTGAACCCAATTGGTCGTCCCTATTGGTACATCATCTTGAGCATTCTGAAACTCATTTGTATTAGCAAGGATGACATCCTTTTCTAGTTCACTTTCATTGCTTGACCCAGTAGCAAGTTGTTCACAGAGGCCCTTGCCTCTAACCAATTTGGTGATCTTAATATCTACGTTGTATTCCATGACCTTAGTGATCCATCCTGCTCTTTTTTCATTGAGATCTTTATTCAATAGAAAATCCTTCACACTTGAGTGTGCCACCATGACATGAATTTTATTATGAGAGATCAAAGGCTTGAATTTCTTCAGGCTTCTGATCACAACAAGAACATGCCTCTCTACAAAGGAGTATTTATGTTCATAATCAACCAAACCTTGACTAAAAAAGGCTATTGGTTGTTCTAAATTCTCTTCATTTTTTTGAACCAATATTGCAGAAATGTTACTTGTGCTACCATAAGCATACAGATAAAAATCTTTAAAAAAATTGGGATTTACCAGCATAGGAGCTGCTGCTAAGGCCTCCTTGACCTTTTCAAAACTATTCTTGGCATCCTTTGTCCAACTGAAAACTACATTTTTCTTTAACATAGCTGTTAAAGGTTGTAACAGGTTTGCAACATTAGGGATGAATCTTCTTAGAAAGTTGATCTAGCCCAGAAAGCTCTGTAGACCCTTCTTGTGATTAGGTAGCAACAACTCAAGTATGGCTTTGACTCTTTTAGGGTCAATAGTAATTCCTCGCTTTGACACTATGTGTCCTAATAATTTCCCTTCATGAATAGCAAAGATGCTCTTTTTCGGGTTGAGAGAGATACCAAACTCTCTGCATTTTTCAAAAACTTGCTTAAGGTGTGACAGGTGTTCGTCAGCATTCTTAGAATAAACTGTAATGTCATCCAAATAAATCATCATAATCTTGTTGATCAAATTTTGAAATGCCATGTCCATGGCCCTCTGAAACGTGGCACCAGCATTAGATAGACCAAAAGGCATCCTTTTGTACACCATGGTGCCCCATTGAGTTGTAAAATTAGTTTTGAACTGATCTTCTTCTTTAACCAGCACCTGGGTATACCCTGAAAAACCATCTAATAAGGAAAATCTTTCAGAACCAACAACCTCTTGCAAGATTCATTCCATGGAGGGTAGCGGGTAGTGGTCTTTCAAAGATGCTCGGTTAAGATCCCTAAAGTCTACACAAAGCCTTATTTCGCCACTTTTCTTCCTAACTGGTACAAGGTTAGAAACCCATGAAGTGTGTTTGATAGGAAAGACAATACCCCCCTCAACTAGTTTATTCAGCTCTTTAATCATTAGAAGCTCAAGTTTAGGATTCAAGGGCCTTTGTTTCTATCTTACTGGCTTAGCATCAGGCTCTAACTCAATTGTTTGCTGAGCAATATGGGGATTAAACCCTTTCAAATCCAAATATTCCCAAGCAAAGACATCATAGAATTCTTGACATAAAGCAACAAAAGCTTGTTTATCTTCATGTGAACAAATTTTGCCTATCTTAAGAAGTTTACCTTTGAAAATCTTCAGTTCTTCATAGTGTTCTTCTTTGATTTGCAAGCCAGCTCTACCATTTTTAAGTTGATCATCAGTACTTAAGATTGACTCTAAGGTAACAAGACCTTTGTGTAGCTTATTTGTCCTCAGCTGTATGACTTGATCACCATACTGATGTCTAAGTTTTGCTTGATTCACCATGGAGAACTGATCTTCTTCGAGAAAAAAGGAAAGAATCTGTTCATCACTGTCAAAAACTTTCCAGTGAATGTTGTTGTTAGGAATTGATGGTCTGACTACAACCTTCACATACTACTGCACTTTCTCTTTTCTAATGTCATTTGGAATATCAAACTGTGCTCCAATGGCTACAAGCCTATCAGCATGCTTGTTCTGATTTCTTGGGATAGACACTAAGTTAAAGGCATCAAAATATTCGAGCATGTCCCACACTCTATTTCTATAAGAATTTAATGTGTCATTTTTAGCAACATTCAGGCCCCTTACTTGATTAACAATTAATTCATTGTCCCCATAGACTTTCAAGTTGGTTATTCCTCTCTTCCTTGCCCACTCTAGACCTTGAACAAGGCCCTCATATTCAGTAGTGTTATTGGAGAATGCAAAAGCAAAACAGAATGCAGAGTAGTACCTATCACCTTGTGGAGAAATCAAAATTGCACCTCCTCTGTCCCCATTCTTACTTCTGGAACCATCGAAGAACATCTCCCAAAGTCCATTTAGTGGTTGTAACAACTGATCTGCATCTTTCTCCAAGTTTGGAATCTCTATGCCAGGCTCAAGAATGACATAGTTTCCCATACCAACATCTTGAATGAGGTCCTCAGGACTGTACAATACATTCTTAACTGCCCATTCATGCAGCAGCACGTCAGGAACAGTTTCTGATTGGAGTTCTTGAGCAGCAGCTAGTTCATTGTTAAAAAGAACGACACAATTTGTGTCTGCAGCAGTAGGAATAGCATTAAAGGGACTTGGGTTATATGGCTCAATGTGATCCTTAGCCAATCTCTCAGATTTAATGGTAACCTTGGTTTTGTATCTCGTTCTAAATAGCATATGTGACCAATCAGCTGATACGTAACCGCCTATCTTGGCTATAAAGTCTCTAGATAAACACAAGGAAAAGAAAGGTGGGAGGTCTATGACACATATGTCTTGAGGAACTGAAAATTTTGGACAAGCATGGAGGGTGAGATTTAAATCCTTGATAATACCCAAAGTATTAACCGAAGTACCATCCAATTGGATCACTCCCTTCTCTAAAGGCTAGTATTTTAGTCCAAGTTTGTCAGCGATCTGTTTTGGCATCACGGAGCTGCTAGCTCCACTATCTACCATAGAATTATGAACTAACTTATCACCAATAATCACTGACACGTAGAAAGGAGGTGGTTTAACTCCTTTTTCAATCTCTATGCAAATTTTTTGATCATTTCCCTGAGAATTATTTGTTAACATAGCTCTAACCTGACCTATTGGGG
Source organism: Sequoia sempervirens (assembly GCA_007258455.2). Lineage (NCBI taxonomy): Eukaryota > Viridiplantae > Streptophyta > Pinopsida > Cupressales > Cupressaceae > Sequoia > Sequoia sempervirens. The sequence continues at coordinate 604,827,315 of VDFB02000015.1, read as the reverse complement.
GCTCAGATTCATCAGACATTTTCAAACTTGACAGGGCTGATTGTAACATATCCTTTTGACCTAGGATGGATAATGAGTCCCACATGGACATTGTAACATTCATTTTTCTCATACTATCAAGGATATTATAAGGTACAATTAGATTTAATTTAGGATGTACCTTTATACCAGTATGATCAGCTTGCGGGTGTGACTGCTCCTTGTCCGGGAGTTGCTGATTTCTTTGCCAAACAGGAGCCACTTGAGATGTAGATGGTTCTGCAGTCACTGCCTTTCCCTTGTCAGCTACTTGACTAAGCTCAAAAACTCTCTTCTTTTCCCTGGTGTTAGCTGCAACTAGAGAACTATCTTCATTCAACCCACATAACTCTTGACCTTGCCAGTTATGCAGGGTTGTATCATTGCTAAATTGGTCCTGGTGTTGTGAAGGTGTGTCATTACATGCACTCTGCTGCGAACTTGAAGCATTTTGTACCATAAGTGCCTGATTAATTAGTCCATTTGAGCAGGTGGCTTGATTATGAGGTTGGTTACAAGGGTAACACCACTCATAGTCTACTGCTAAGTTGTTTTGGATAGGAACTAGCTCCTTGGTCGCACTAATAGGGACTGGAGCATAGGCCTGAAAAGGCCTTGTATTCACACTCTGTCTTGGGCCCTGATAATTGCCCTGATACTGTTGTCTATTCCCTTGGAATTGCTGCTGTTGACCTTGGAAGGGCTGACTTGAGGCCTGACTTTGCTGTTGATAAGGCCTAGAATAGGACTGTTGTTTCTCCAAGTGCACCAACTTGTTGCCAAAAGTTTGTAAAAGAATTTTGATCTCTTGTAACTCCTGTGATGAGCTTGAAGCAACACTTTCTTGTTTATCAATGGTTGGAACAGCAACTGGCAGCGTTGGTACAGCTGGTAGAGGTGTGAAAGGAGGTATTTGCAAAGGGATGTTTGCATGAATCTCTGGAAATATGGGCATTGGTGGCTAGGAGCGAGTTTTCCAGCTTGTATTAAGTTGTTCTCCACTCTGATTGCTATTTTGAAAGAATCTGGCAAGGACACTCCTCCCATTGATTGTATCATGACAGCTATGTCACTGTTCAGAGCCCTCAAAAAATATAAAAATGTGTATTCTGGAGGTGGCCTCACCGTTGCAGGGATCCTATCCCAAGTTCTCTGAAATCTAAAGTTGAAATCATTCATCTGCTCTTGTGGAGCCCTCTTAATTGTAGTCAATTGCTCCAGTAGAGACAAGTTGTCGGACTTGTCTTGGAATTGCTTATGCAACTTATCTCCAAATTCGTCCCATGTTGCAATTGAACTAACTGGTAGGCTCCTATACCACTGCACAGCTCTTCCTTTCAGTGAAGCAACTAGTAATCTCACTGCAACGTCTTCTTGGGTTATGTGGTGGACTCTGCATAACAAAGCCACATCTCTCATATGTTTAATGGGAGTAGTTTGGTCTTCTCCCGTGAAAATTGGCAGACTCTTTAAGGCTGCCATTGGGATGTCATTGTGCTATTCCAAATTTAAGGGGCTACCTCTATTGAAAGTGACAAAGGGTTGATTCCTTGGAGCAGCCATTGGGGGTAACTGAATTGGATTTACAAGTATAGAAAAATGAGATCCTACTGATGGAGGAGTAGATTGAGTTCTTCTAGAATAGATAGTTGTTGTTCCTCTTTTTTTTGTTGCTCTATCTTTTCTTCTTGGTGGTGACAACTGCAAATATTCAAAGGGACCTGAGCTGCCTCTTGTCTGAACTTTTCTCATAAACTATAGAAGGCATTGATTTCTAGGGTTCTTCTTCTTTGTGGAATCACCAAGTATGTCGAAGGACTTCTATAAAGTCTAAAATTCATTGGTTACATACCAAACAAGCAATTCAATCTAGTTCACTGTCCCACTGGGCGTGCCAGAAACTGTTGTCACCTAGAAATGCATTCTATGCAAAGTTGTAAAAACTGAGCTTTCTAGTGAAACATTGGATCACTCCAAGGCTGTGGGTCACCTGAGATTGGAGTGAACCTCCAGAGAAGGCCGACTTCCTTTGGGTATCACCTAAACTATTGATCTTTGTGAGGTAAAGGGAGAAGAAATGCATACAAAATGAAACTATACTGAACTATTCCTATGGTGATACACTGAGTTGATAAGAAATCAGGAAAATGAAAACAGAAAGCAACCACACTAAGAAAACTAGACTACAGCTGCTTTACTTACTCAACATGACCCCATTAGACTTATGTGTCACTCTTGATAGGTTTGATCTACATACATATCTCAAGAAGGAAGAAACAAACTTCACAGCTTTGTGGTATGAATACAGATTTAGAAAAATACTGTTAAAGAAATACATACATAAGCTAACATACAGAAAATGAGAGTGGTAAGAGCATTAGTACTTGTTTTCAAGGTGAACTCTATTTTTCATTCCAGATTTCAGTTGAGTTACAAAACATACATTTAGTTGAGAAAGGATTGACAAAAATCACTAACTCTTCAGAGTGTATCATCCGAACTATTTACAAAAAGGAAAAAAATACTTATATATCAAAATGTGTCGGCCCCTTAGGGCTTACAAAATATCAGTCTCATAAAATCTATATCTCCTTAGATCTTTTCGACTGAGTTTAATGCAGAACCCCGTGTGTCCCCACTATGAAGACTCATCCCCGGGGAAGCCTTATTCAGATATTTCACAGCTACCGCATTCATTCTGATCCTGGCATCGTGTCCTGTTTGAACCACCTCAGCTGAACGCCTTAAATTCCCTGAGCTCACAATAGATACGTGTTGCATTCATCACATTGACATTCTTCATTCTGATCAAACTGCCATGGCTCTCTTCAGCTCCTCCTGGTTGGTCAAGCGTATTCCACGCAAGCTCTGTAGGCGGTCGAAACTTCTTTTGAAAAGAATCTCATCTCGGCGAGACACTAAAAGTGTCTCACCGATGCGATTATGTCCTCTGCAACTTATCGGCATGACTCAAACTATCACTAAGACGTCATGACAAAAATCCTATCTCCTAGCGAGACCATCTGTTTTGGGGAGACCCTTGCCGACGTCTCTAGAAGTTATACCGCTGAGCTCCCTTCCTTTTGTTGGCTAGACATTCTTATATCGACAAGACCTTACGCCGATGTCAAGTTCTTTCGGCGAGGTCTTTACTTTCTGGTTGGTGAGACATGACGCGGTCGTTGAGACATCATGACAAACTCCCCCTGTCTGCCTGAGCCCTCCTCATTTCGCTGAGACTCCCGCCAGTCGGGAAGATATCATACCGAAGGCACTTTTCTTTGGCAAGGGTCCTTTCCCTATCAGGAAGACATCTACAAATCGGCGAGACATCCTGGCGAAGGCTTCAACCTATGTCGAGAGCATTCCTTCTCAGTGTAGCTCCACTCCCTCAGCCAGACTTCCCAGCGACATCCTCCACTATTGGCGAGCCCTTCGCCTTTTTTCGAGCTCTAATCTCAATGAGACATTACGAGTCGGGGAGACATCCCGGCGAAGTCCCTTAGTCATACCGAGGGGTTCTTTTGTGTCGGCAGGACTCTTGCCAAAGACAACCATATCGAGGTCCCTTCCCTTCCTTTTGGAAAGACTTCACCTTCGCTAATACCTCCTAGCAAAGCCCGCCTTCTTATGTCGAAAGCATCTCTCCATCTGAGGCTCCTCATACGTCAGCGAGACATTAGGAGTCGGGGAGACCTTACCCTGACTTGAGAGCTACACTGAAGGTTCACTGTTGTTGGCGAGATACCATTAGTTGCCGAGACTATATGCCGAAAGAGATCTCATGCCGAGCTCTGATCTTTGGTTTAAAGCACTCGAACTTAATGGAAACCCTGCTAGTCGGCGAGACCTCTGAAATGTCCTGCCGACTTTCCCCTTAGATGATTTTCATGCTGAATCTCCCTAGGGCAGTTTCTCCCACTGAGTGCCCCATGACCTAGCAACAGATGTAGAGTCTTTTCCCTCGTGTGAATGTTCCATTGGCCTGTCGAAGATCTAACATATGATTATCTTGCCTGATTTAACTATAGGTGAAGTATAGGCAACAAAACCTATTGGGGTACATCATGTCTTGTAAAGGTATTAAAGTAGACCCCGCAAAGGTTAAAGCTATAATTGATATGTCTCCTCCAAAAACTCTAAAGCAATTTCGTAGTCTCTGAGGGAAGCTACAATCCATCATATGGTTCATAACACAACTAGCAAATAAATTTCATGCATTCACTCATCTCCTACACAAGTATGTCACATTCAAATGGGATGAGAAATATCAGCAAGCCTTCCAATAGCTTAAGGATTACCTAGCATCACCTCTAGTATTATGTCTCTAGTTCCAAATAAACCATTGATCTTATACATTTCAGCTACATCAGCAGCATTAGGCACAAAGTCTTAGCACAACATGATGACTCTGGCAAAGAGAGAGTGATCTATTACATTATTCAAACATTAGTAGGCTATGAGCTTAATTACACTCTCATTGAGCGAGCATGTCTGGCAGTCATCTTTACTTCACAAAAGCTTCGAAACTATATGCTCAACCACCAAATTAAGATTATCTCTAAGGTAGATCTGTTGAATTATCTATTATCCAAAGCAACACTCATTGGTCACATGGTTAAATGGCTCATGACACTTAGTGAGTTCAACATAGAGTATGTAGATAAAAAAGAAATAAAAGGACAAGGCATAATAGGTCAATTAGTTGAAGAACCATTATATGATGTTAATCCTCTAGTATTAGATTCTCTAAATGAAGTTGTCTTCACTACTACTCCTTCCAATCAATGGAAATTATACTTCAATGGTTCACATACGCTGCATGGTTTGCGGGCAAGAGTCCTATTTATCACACCTCAAGGTGCTTGTATAATAAAATCATATCGGTTATCATTTCCATGCACAAACAACATTATCAATTATGAAGCACTTATCACAGGACTCAGAATGTCTATACAATTCCAAATCAAAGAGTTACAAGTCTATGGTGATTCATAGCTAGTGCTTAGACAATTCAATGATGACTACCAAACAAAGGATGACAAATTACTCCCATACAAAAGAATGGTCGATAGTTTCAAATAATATTTTACCATTATCTCATTTGAGAAAACACCTAGAGTCAATAACAAAATTGCAAATTCTATGGTAACTATTGGGTCTCTCCTAGACATGCCCCATAATAGTCAAAATTTTGATTTTCTCATTGAGAAATTATTTGTGCCAACATTCAATGTCCCTGAATCCAAATTTGCATGTGAAATTGTTGGTCCTAATTCCCCTTGGTACCATGCCATTTACACTTACCTAAAAAATGGTACCATACCACCTAATCTTACCACAAATATCAATAAAACCTTTATATGTTGATCATTTTGTTTCACCATTCTTCGTGACACCCTTTATTGAAAGTCTTGATGGTACATTACTTAGATGTATTAACTTGAAAGAGGCAACAACTGCCCTACATGAGGTACATGAAGGTGTTTGTAGGTCACATTATAGTGGCCCTACCCTTGCTAAAAAGCTACTGAGGATAAGATACTATTGGCCTACTATGGATCAAGAGGCGCATTAGTAAGCTAAAAAGTGTTTACAATTTCAGCAACATGGTGATCTTATTCACACACCAGCCCAATAGTTTCAACCTATTACTACACCATGGCCCTTTTCACAATGGGGAATCAACCTCATAGGAAAGATATCTCCCACATCATCCAATGGTCATAAATTCATTATTATTGCCACAAAGTGTTTTATGAAGTGGATAGAAGTCATCCCCTTCACCTACACCACCGAAAATAAATAGTGAAGTTCATCCTAAAATATCTAATTTGTTGGTATGGTGTCCCCCATGCCATTATCACATATAACGATACACCCTTTAAAAATTAGGATGTCTAAAACCTTTGCTCCCAATTCCATATCCAACATCATTTTTCCACAACATATTACCCCTAGGGAAATGGTCAAGTTGAAGTTCCTAAAAAAACTATCCATAATTCCTCAAGAAGATAGTTAATGACATTGGTTGTGACTAGAATCTCCAACTTAATCTCATCTTATGGGCCTACCATACTAGTATTTGAATGCCTACTGGTGCTACACCATATTCCCTAGTTTATAGAACTGAGCCAATCTTGCCTATCAAGGTTAAACTTCCTTATTTGAGGGTGTCATTGCAACATCTTGTCAAAAATGAAGAGTATTGAGTATCAAAATTACATGAGCTATAATTTATTGACAAAAGAAATATTAGTGCACTAAATCATCTACAAGCTTACCAAAATCATCTTCGTCGTAGTTATAACAAGAAGATCAAGAACCAAAAATTCTAAGTAGGTGATCTAGTCCTCAATGAGAATAAAAAAATCAACCAGATCAAAGACAACAAGGTAAATTTTGAACCAAATTGGTTGGGACCATTTGTAGTCACAACGAGCTATGGCTCAAGATCCTATCAACTAGCTATGCTTGAAGGTGAGCCCTTGCAAGATCCCATCAACAATAATCACCTCAAGTGGTTCCACACTTAACTTGTCGAGGTATCCCACTATTCAAAATCAAAATGCAAAAAAAATAAAAAATAGTAAAGATAAAAAAATTTCCCTCTAGTGAAAACCACTTCGGTGGCACTTTAGACAAGTTCCTTCATAAAATACTAGAAAATCAATGCCATGTGTAATGAGCACCATCTACCATCTATCAAAATTATTTTCCATAAATCATCCATAATAAAACCAACATTTCATCCATTCACCTATCATATTTTTTCCTACACACCTAGCATAGCTTGGTAATTTACCAGTATCTAGCCTTTCCCATCTCACCTAGTGTCACTCTAGGATCACTTTATCTAGCTCATAATAAAATGATCCTACATATAACTATAGTAATTTCCTAAACCTAGTAGTTGGATTGGATCCTTTTTCATTACCTAAATCAAAAAATCAAAAAATATCCAAATAGTTCAAAATCCAAAAACATCCAAATATTGCAAAATCTAAAAATATTCAAATATTCTAAAATTTTGAAAACATCTAGATAGTTCAAAATTCAAAAACAACCTTAAATATTCATAGAAATTCGAGAACGTTCAATTATTACAAAACGTTCAAAAACAACCTCAAATAGTCCAACAAAAGTTCAAAAATATTCAAAAATCCCAAAAAAACACTAAAAACAAATTAGCACAACTTGCCCATCCATAATAAAATCATCGCCTATAATGAACTTATTGTCACATTCATATTTGACAAAGCAAGGAGAAAGAAATACAACAATCATTGAAAATTAGAACATTCGTAAAAAATTGCAAGCATTGATCATTATCAAAATAAACCCACTACCTACACACCAATTTCCTAAAACATCTAATTAAACATCGAACATCACTACCTTAATGGATTATCGTTCCTACGATATGTACAATCACATATCAACAATTGCAATATCTCTAGCAAGAGATATGATACCTTTATTATATTTTGTCAGTAAATCTTTTATTTTGGTTTATCTTTTGTCTCATTTAATCACTTACTCAAAACCACCTCAATCTTCAATATCTTGGTGTGTCTAGAGGAGCACAAAATGGGGCATAGTCATTACTTTTGTTTGTTGTGTTTGTGGGAAAATATTGTAATACTAACATGGAAAATACTTTCCTTTTGTGTGTAGAGGTAGTTTCAAGCAATACAAATGATCATTGCATATTAGGTTCTTTATACCTTTTGAGCTTCATTCTTTTGCATGCTAAAACAAGGTTTTTTGTATGTTAGGTATGAACAAGGATACTTCTACTTGTTTGGATAGTAAAATTCCATGCAATAGATATGATGCCACCCTATTTCTTCATACCTCAGTGCATAGTTATCTACTTGCTATATCAATTCTAATTTTTTTAGTATAACCAAAATCAAAAGCAAATCATTTTCCCCATCCTATTTTTCCAATAAAATCAAAAATCATCTCGATAACTCTAGATTTCATCGATGTTTGATCAACATCATTCATCTATCCATCTATTTATTCTATTCATATATCCATCAAAAATCATTTCCTCTATCCTACTCATCGTACTAACTATTTTGTCCAAGTATCATGACAAACAAAAAAAAATCCATTGCATTCTACATGCACAAATCATTAGTACCATCATAATATCATACATCTTGTATCCATAATCATACAATAATTAAGACGTAACACCATCAATCATGGCACCGATCATAATCATCATATAGGTCATCATATATACATCATAAAAATACAAAAAAGATCATAACATCACATCATGTCATCATCTAATCTAAGAATCGTCATAATCCACCCATCATACACCATAAGAATCAAACAGAAATCATTAAATGCATACATAAAATCATATAGACATCCATTGCATGCAAATAACATCATTGTCGTATCAAAATCTCATCTCACCTCATATATACATCAAAAAAAGTGTCATGATGCATATTTCGTATATGAAAATGTTTGTACAAGGGCTACCAAGAGACATGAATATACATATACATCTGCTTACAAGCATATCAAAAATGTGTGTACATAAAAAATATATGTACATCATATCTACATATAACTCTCTCTCCTCTTACCGACCAATAAAAGGTGGATATGGAGGAACACCCTAATGACCTATCTGATGTGCCCCTAAGTCCTATCCGTCTAGTTGCACTAGTTGTAATGGTGGTGGTGGAACTAAAGGTGGATTCCCCACTAATCCTCCATATGATCAACCAATTGATCCTCCATCTCACCCTATCACACTCCTTGTCAAGAACCTAGGTGCTCTCCTCCTAGATGGCATTGCTACCTCATACAATGTGCATTAGTATGTGGCCTCCTACATCAATCTCCTCATATCCTCCACGTATCTATCCATATAGATGACTACACCTACTCTTGTAGCTCCTCCTCCACCCCCACTTTCCACCTCTAACTATTGGTAATGTGCCCTCTCTTTATCCCTCTCAACAGTCATCTAATCCAACTATTCCTCAGCCTGCTAACGTCGATATACCTCAAAATATCTCTTAGCTATCCTTTGAGCTAGCTAAACCAAGAATTTGTTGCTCTCCACCCAATATCCATCCCTCTCCCTGCAGGCCTAGTCCCATATTCCATCATCTCCACCCCTTTACTTGTCATTTCCCCACTCCACCAAGCCCCACTGTCTATCATCCCCTCTACCTCATACCTCCCCTTGATTAGGTCCATCCCCACCTCCACTCATTGCCTCACTTTGCAAGCCCTAGTTGGCTCAACATCCCATCTAGGTCTCTTCACCACTTTTTTATCTAGATGTGTACATCTCAATGATGTCTACAATTCCCACCACATTCATAATTAGGGGTAGTCCCTACATCCTTAAAAACTGTTTTCCATGCCCACTAAACGGGAACCAATCCAACAAAGTCTAATATTGCCACCTGAGGGACCGCCATAGTCCCCCAATCACCTATCCCTCATTGTGTACAAGCAAACATTACCATCTCCTATGGGACACCTTGAATCTCCCCAAACTATCTCTTGGCTATGTCTAGAAGATATCTCTCAATGATGTAAGGAGTCCATCTGATCAACCATCATGTATGCCTATAAAAGGGAAGATGCTTATCATCATCATCCTAGACCTCACATAGCATCCATGGCCTCCATATGAACAAATTTGTGTCATCAATACATCACCTCCAATAGTCCTAGTTTCCTAAGTGGCATTATGTCAATACAACATAAGGATGTATGGATCTATAAGTAACCTCTCCCAATGGTCAAGTAACAATGATGCAATCCCACACCCAAACATGAAGCAATGCCACTCCATCTAATAAACTAGTTGTGTGTCTATACACCACCTGGTGCATGTCATGTGATATAGGTGAGCTAGTACACACGACCCCCAAGCATAAACAACTCCATTTTTAAGGATCCTCTGAAGGATGAAGCCCCATCCAACTGAAAATCCCTGTGATCAATAATTTGGCATAATAACCCCTAAAATAAGACCTCCTAGAACCAAGGGATGATCATCATCTATTCCTACTCTCCTTCTTAGGTCCATCTCACCATCCTTGATGTCGAGATCATCGTAATGGAAAACTTGCTATTGAGCCTTCTCACTAGTGTCAACTGTATCCATAGACATGTAAAATTGACCTAACACGTATCACACACTGTAAATGACATTTTCACATCATTATCATCGAATATAATTGCATTTCACATCAAAAGCATCGAAACCCTAATTTCCCTTATTAATTGAATAATACAACATTATTTAATTAATTCACTTTTTTCATCATTTTTGATGAATTAAATAAATTTCACTTATTTAATAAAGTTCTAAAACCCTAAATTCCTCTATTAATTGAATAATATGACATTATTTAATTAATTCACTTTTTCACCATTTTTGACGAATTAAATAAATTTCATTTATTTAATAAAGTCTTAAAACCCTAATTTTAGCTATTAATTGAATAGTACGACATTATTTAATTAATTCACTTCATCAATTTTGACCAATTAAATAAATTTCATTTATGTAATAAATTCCTAATCTAACTTTATTCCTCCTAATTAATTAAATAATGCCAATTATTTAATTATGTTGCTAATTAAACCTATTCCCCTAAGTTAATCAAATTATTAAAACATAATAATTTAATTACAACACTTTCCCCCAAATTTGAATAAATTAAATAAAACTATTCAAAAATCAAATCAAACTAATGCAACTTTGTTTGCAAAATCCAAACTTGATTTGCACGTTCAACTCCAAAAAGAATTAATTAATTAAATCAATTAATTAATCATTCTCAACCACTTTCCTAATTGAGAAAATTATGAATCACTAATTGCTCAATCTATTTCCTAACTGATCAATCTAATTCCTAACTGATCAATCTAATTCTTGATTGATCAATCTATTTCCTGATAGATCAATCTATTCCTCAATCACACTAATTACGTAATCTATTTGCACAAATTATTCCCATATAAATCCTCTCAACATCTTTCGACCGTCGATCGAGATACTCTACTACATGATCCTGATCATCCATTTCAAATCACAATTTCTATATAACAAACATCTTTCCTCACAAAAAAGGATTGGAGAATCAAGACAGTTTATGCAACAAAGTAATGCCAAATCAACATTGACAAAGTTTCAATCAACATCTTCGATCAAACACACGCACACTCTTCAAAGCTCTCGCACGCGACAATGGAGGCTTCGCATTGATACGAGCAACCACATCTTCACGAACACACTCCGACACGGGATGGGTAACAATTTAGTTTCAGTGAATTCATTTTTTCTTGCTTTATTTCATTTACATTTCTTGAATTCAATGTTCTTAATCATTCATTTCGTGAGTGAAGGAATGAATCTTGATCATTATTTTGGATTAGATTAGCTTTTATTCTTTTCTTTTTATCTTATTTACACTCATAAATTTCCCCCTCACACATTCTGGCACACTTGGTGGGACCACGGTCCTTAACACTAACTGTTTTCTGAGAAAAAAATCAAGTTGTAGGTCCTAGAGGCGCTCTAGAAAAATCCTCACGCACAGTTCCAAAATATTTTCGCATTTTCTTTCATGGTTCTGGCGCTTTTGACACTATTTATGGCGCATTTGACCCTATTTCTGGTGCTTTTGACTCTGTTTCTAGCGCATTTGACCCTATTTTTGGTGCTTTTGGCTATTTCTGGTGCTTTTGACTGTTTCTGGCACTTCTGTTTTATGATAGAGGGCGCTTCTACTTTTTTTCTGCACCTTTGACCTCCAATAGAGGGCGCTTTTGACTGCTTCCTGCGCTTTTCCCTGTTCAATTTTTTTCAAAAATTGAAGGTTAAATTTTGACTTCTAATGCTAACGAGTGCCTGTTTTGAATGTGTGACAGGTACTAATGTTTTTTTTTTAGGGTTTGCAGAAGTATAATTGATGGTTATCCCAAAAACAACTAACACATTTATTACAAGGAAGACGAATGATCAAAGAAGCATTAATTTTCAAAGCTTTTTAAAGTTAGAAAAAAATTCATTTTGGTGCTTAAAAAGAACCCTACAAACAACACATTTGATTTAAGTGCTTTAAAATGAACCTTTTCCAAGCTTTCTAAGTTAGAAAATACTTTCAATTTGGTGCTTAAAATGAACCCCACAAACAAACGCTTTCAATTTAGTGCTATAAAAATGAATTTTTCAAAGCTTTCATAGATAGAGAACACTCAATTTGGTGCTTAAAATGAACCCCACAAACAAACGCTTTCAAATTGGTGCTCTAAAATGGATGTTTTGAAGTTTTCAATTGGTTTTGCTCTAAATTTTTTATTCTTTTCTTGACTAAACGATTTCAATTTGTTGACAAACTCTTGATTTACTTTCTTGACCACTAAGACAAGGTTTAGAAAACACTCAGTTTTGGGCTTAAAATGAACAAATCAATTTTTTCTTGCATCTTTTCTATCTCATTGATTGACATCCAGAACACTTCTATTGGGTGCTTTAAAAAGAACCATTGCTATATTGTACACACTTGATTTCACTTTCTTTTTGGATAGCGCCACTCGAGGGGCTTAAAAAGAACATTGCAATGAAGTATATTTTGTGTTTGGAAAACTAGGTGGCTATTCTCTCCCCTCGTTCCTTTTTGGCGATCTTGGGTGACAAAAATCATCTTGAGTTTTGCACTTTTTCCTTCAAAGTATACCTTTTTAGAGGGCCTACCTTTTGAGACACATCCCACGCTAGAGAACTCAAAGGCAACCCAAGCGGTACTTTGTTTTGGTCTGTTATATAAATTATTGTGGGTGTGAGGAAAGTTCTCATCCACCAGGTGTTGTTCTATACCGACGAATGTCTCCCCCAGTATTTGTGTGATATGTTAAAACCCGCAAGGGTTGGGAGGCCTCTTAATTGAGTGAATTTTCGCATGTATAGACATCTGAAAATAATAATCCCAAAACATGAATAAGAACCAAATTTTTGTAGAAGTCACCCCTTTTTTCCAAAACATACTCTAAAGTGGTGCATCAAAATTTACTTTCAAGAAGTTACTTACCGAGTCCGAATTATGGTTGAGCGTAAAAAGCCTCTCCATTCATTGTATTTAAAATCATCCCTTCGGGGCATATGAGCTAAGCCCGCCTAGGAAGAAGTTTCTATCCCTAGGGTGTACTTTATTTTCACGAAAAATTGCCAAATCTATTTAATATCAAACATTGTGCTTGAATTTAAAATGAACATATTGAAACAAACACTAAACATGATGGTTGAATCATAAACCCTTTGAATTAGTGTGTGCTTTTAAGAGAAGCCCTACATTTTCACTCCTTAAAGGTTTCTAAATATTCAGGATTTAATTTCAGGTTACATTGGCTCAAAGTAAATGTTGGAAACTATGGCTTGGGTATTGTGATTTCACAACTTAAAGCCATAGACATACATGTCACACAAGTATATGCTTTTTGAGTCAATCAAATATTGTTGTATCACTTTCCAAATCTCAACAAATGAACCAAACAAAATCATTCAAAACTGCAAAAATCATCCAAGCTACTACCAAATACTAAAACTGGAAAACAAAATTGAACAAAGGCTACTTTTGCTACTATTTCGGTCGCACTTGACCAAAAATTGGTCACACTTGCCAAAAATAGCTCACTTTTTCTCTTTGTCCCATAACAACTACTGATGAAAATCTGTTGCTTTTGATAAGCTTAGCGCACTTGCTGCAAAACTGGCCACACTTGACAAATCTTTTTCAGGGCACTTGCAAGAAATATGTTCACACTTTCCAAAACAACTCTCTTTTGACTGAGTAATTCACCACATTGGACAAATACATACAAAATTTGCACTTACAAAAACTGGGTGCACTTGCTTTTCAAAATCCAGCGCACTTGACAAAATTTAGGGCGTAGTTGATAAAACTAGCCGCTTTTGCTCATAATTTGTCACTTCTGCTAAAAAACCATCACTTTTGCTCTATCCTGCTAAAATTCAGAAAAAATGAACCGAAGCTGGTTACAAGATCCTTGTTGAAACAAAACAATTGGAAACCAAGATAGGTCATATAGTTCATCCATCTTCAAAATTCACCCTACTTTTGGAAATCAAAATCAAAACAAACAAACTTGAATTATTCCCTCACTCACCCTTCTAAGATAGCAACAGTTACTTGAACCTCACGACTAGTTCAAGTAATTTTTTCTGCAACATATCCTATAGAAGAAGAAGTGAGATATCAATCTAGGCCTTTTAGCATTTTGGGTTCCAAGAATAGTGTCATCCCAAAACAACACTCAAACCTTAGGATCTTGAGCTTCATAACAACCATATCAAAACATCAACACTTTCACCTTATGACCATTTAGCAACCAGTTGCTTCAGTTCAACAATTGAACCTTACACCAGCTATCATACAACCAAAATTTGAACTGATTGAAGGAGAACAAACAGATATAATTAGTAGTTTGAGCCAATGGAGGAATGCGACAAACATCCTAGATAAAGAGGAAGAGAAAGTATATCTCGACCCATGTTACCACCTCCTGCATGGCAATAGGTATCCATCCTTCATGATCTCTAGCAAGAGAAAAATACTTAAACGAAAGTCCATATTCCACCTTTTAAAGAGGCACCATAGCTCAAGGTATATCAAGAGGTATTCCTTGAATATTTACCGCAACCGGGACAACTTGGTAATAAATCATTATGCTCACTCTTCAAGGAGCAAACCAGACTGGTATATCCACTTTGAGCCTATATTTCCACCTCTTGCATTGCAATAAACACCACCTTTTAGAAATTGAAAATCCCAAAAACAAAAGAAAATTCCTTTTCCTTAAAAATAGAAAATCCAAAAAAAAAACATTTTCTTTTCATTCCATAGTTAGGAGTCCCAAAACATTCACAAAAGCTTGGAAGTTTTTTATGACAACTACAAGGTCACAACATAGAAATAACATGGGAGCAAACAAAAGTAGTGCTAGTATACCCCCAAAAAACACCACAAATGATGGAAGTAACCCATGGGGATATAAACCAAGTGACCTTATAGCAAGGTATTGAGCACCATAACATCCCCAACAACATGTCAACATCAATCTATTACCCAAATCACTCTTGTCAAGGGTCACAACATCAAGTAAGGCAACAACATCAAGGGTTTCAAAATCGCCATCAAGGACTAAGTCCAAAACAACAAATTATCCTAAATGAACTTGAGAAAAATATTGAGGAACTTGAACGATATCAAAATACGACGTATCCCCAATACCATGCTCAACGTCTAAACATTGCATATCCACAACAAACGAACATCATTCCACAAACACCTCAATACCCACATCAACAACACTTCCAAAATCATCAAAACATTGATTCGTATCAACAACAAAGTCTATTTCCACAAAATAAATCAAGTGAATCAACAACATCAATGGTCACAAAATCAAAATCAAATCCATCAATAATATCAACCTTCAAATCAGGAAATTCCATCTCAAAATCCATCTCCACCACAACCAACCTTACAATCAAACCATACTGCTAAATGTGAGTACACTCCTTTAGGGGAGCCAATTGAGGGTGTGTTAAACCAATTAGTCGATTCCAAGCTTATCACACTTCCAAAACCACCATGAAGTAGTGAGCCCACCATCAAATTCCCATGGTACGATGACAAGACCTATTAATAGTAAATACCATGGATTAAAATGACATAATACATTAGAATGTGTTACACTCAAAAATATCATCCAATACCTCATTGATTAAGGATAAATAGCTATTGAAGATGACATTTAAAGTCCATCTACCAATGCCAACATTGACAATATCTCAAACTCAAATATTGAAAATAATGATCAAGAGCTATCTATCACTAATCACATTAGCAATGTCTCTACATCATCTAGTGAGCAAGAGGACATGCATCAAGAATTTAATCCCAAGCATGATCAACTCTCAATCACCCAATTCTAGCAATGATCCATTCCAAGATATATTGACATCATCCAACCTCATGGAAGTACATATTAAGGATCAAGAGACTCTTAATCCAACACTTATACCCAATGCAAAAAATTAAGCCAAGAGTTATCACCCATATGTCCGCATTTCGAGGAAATCCAAGGATCCTTTACAAGCAATCCCTTCTTTGAAATTGATCCATTTCAAGAATGTGATCCAAAGCATATCAAATATAATACCACACAAATTCAAGGTCAAGAATCCCTATCATCAAAATACTACAATGACTTGGCAGGTATCTTCCAAGACATCCAAGGTTTTCCAAAAGAAGAAAAAATACATACACCAAGCACACATACATCTACCCATGAGATGCTTACTCCTAATGGACATGTAGATGATCTTCATCCAAAACAAGAGTCCCATACTCTTGATATCATAAACCAGGAACAAGAGTCACCTACTCTTAACATCTTTACACATGATTAAAGCATAGTAGAATCTATAAACATTTGAAATTGATCAAGAAGAAGCATTAAAATCAGAAACATCCTCCAGGAAGATTGAAGACATCAAGTATGAAAATATGGAGCACAGTATCTTAAAATCAGTGAAGATAATTGATAATCTTCAGCAGCAAAGCATTGGGTATACAACAGACAAAGAAGCGCCAATATATTTTGAAGGGCCCTCAAAATATAATATTTCACAGGATCAAGTTGAAAATATCAATCAGGAAATTATCCCAAATATGAAGGATCCTATCAGTGAAGAAGCTATCACATTTGAAGATCCACAACAGAGCAGAGAAGGATTAGCACCTTGTTTCCAAGGTAAGACATATCTTATTGCAAATAAAAAAATTCAACGGATTCATTATCAAGATAGAGGATTAGGCCTACATGAATAGGGCATCCTAGAACCAGTATAGATTCTTGGCAATCCTAAGCATCAAGGTCTTGGTTATTCAACAATTAAGGGATCTAAACATATCAGTGATACCTCTATAATACTAGGGGAAATTTTATCTAATGCAAGAATCAACATAGGGAGCATGAAGGGTCTTTATGATGAAACCGATACCAACGTTACAACTAGCCATATCATGAATCATCATCCATGCATATTTCAACCCTCTTATTGGGACCAACAACAAGAGAAAAAGCTATACCCAAGAACAAAACAAGTCATTGAAGCAAAAGAATTAGCAAGGAAAAATGGACAAGAAAAGTTAAAATGGATACAAAAGAAAAATCAAGAAAATCATCCCTATCAAACTCCATTAGTCAAAGAAACTATGGGGAAAAATCAAAAAGGGAATTTCATCCATCAAAAATTTCTAGCAATGCAAAATAAAGCTTCAAGAGCGACCTACAAGGTATATCAAGATGTTGGTCTCAATCGAATCTCCATATCCACCCATAATTGCTCATCATCCCAAGTTTGGAAAATAAAAGATTCCAAACTATCGATCGATCCATCTGAATCTCTTTGACTTCAACTCATTTTTCCATCCATAATATCCAAATCTCACATTGACCAGGCATTAATAGCAACTCTTTATCATAAGGACTCTAAGGGAACTCTAGCACGATGTGCGCATCAAGGTAAGGTTGAATCTGGTATCGACAAGGAAGATAAGAATTATCAGGGGTTACACTTAAGCGCCTGCATCTTAGAAAAATAACTCCTCCAACCAGGATATCACTGGCACATCATGGCATCAACAACAACCATATCAGCACCAGCGGAATCTACATCAACACCACCAGGTGGTTCAACATGAGCAAAAAATTGTCACCATGATGAAAACCTACTAAACAAGCATCTTGTGTGACATCAAGAAAATCAAGAAAAAAATTAAGAAAAATAGTCAAGATAAAAATTGTCCTCTAGTGAAAACCACTATGCTGGCGGTTTGGACAAGTACCATGATGAAAACCTAGAAAATAGGCGTCATGTGTAGAATCGAGCATCTACGTGCACCATTTCAGGGGAAAGCATCTCAATTGATCCATAATAAAGCCAATCCCTTTTTATCCCAATCCAACATATCTTAATCTTGATAAATGTTTGGTGTACACTTTACACTTGCTAATGGAAAACATCTTGACGTGGGTCACTATCATTGATCCTATCCTACCCAACATTATTTGAGCCATAAGGCATTGTCCAAAAGGGGCATACTCTATCCAAACATGTTATCCTATCACAAGATAACCCATAACCTACATTGCTAGACACTGGGGGAAAGTACTTACATCTTGCTTTAGAATAAATCTTGGTCTGTCTTCTAGCTCATGTTATGATCTAGGCATTGTCCCAACAAGGTATACCACCAATGCACTATCAAGGTAACTTTTGAAACAATTCATCCCAACAACAAGGTATACCACCAACGCACTTTCAGGGTAACCTTCGAAACATTTTGTCCCAACAACAAGGTATACCACCAACGCACTATTAGGGTAAACTTTGAAATAGTTCATCCCAACAACAAGGTATACCACCAATGCACTATCAGGGTAACCTTCGAAACAGTTTGTCCCAACAACAAGGTATACCACCAACGCACTACCAGGGTAACCTTCAAAATAATTCATCCCAACAACAAGGTGTACCACCAATGCACTACCAAGGTGACCTTCAAAGATACCAACAACATGGATTATTCCTTCACTCAAAAATTCTAAGATATCAACAGTTGCTTGAACCTCATGACTAGTTCAAGTAAGCTTTTTTGCAACATATCCTCTAGAAAAGGAAGTGAAATATCAATCCAATTTTTCAACATCTTGCATCCCAGTTAAAAGGATAAAAAAGAAAAAAAATCAAAAAGATAAAAAAGAAAAAAACAATCAGAAAGCAAGAAAAACAATAAAGATAAATAAAATGTTCTTTTAGTGAAAACCACTTTGTGGTGCTTCTAGAACAGGTACCATAGTGAAAACCTAGAAAACAGGCGCTATGCTTGAATAAAACTTGCATTGTTATCTAGCGGTACTATCCACAACATCCACCCATTCATTCCATAATAAAGCATGTGTCCAACCCATGGCTCAGTACTGATTCAAGAAAGTAGTCTTGTCTCAAACTAGGGTAAATTTCCCGAAGCTGGTCGTGGATTAGATCTTTATGTGTCCTATGATGGTCAAAAAAATAAAAAAAATAAAAAACATTTAGAAAAAAATCAAAATCAAAACAACTTTGGATTATTCCTTCACTCAAAAATTCTAAGATATCAACACTTGCTTGAACCTCACAGCTAGTTCAAGTAGATTTCTCACAACATATCCTCTAGAAACAAAAGTGGAATATCAATCCAAGTTATCAATGTTGTTTGAATCCCAAAAACATGTTATGCTTTGATTCAACTGGTCGAACTACATGGTCTCTGTGTGTACAATGTAGGCAAGGCTTATCTCTAATCAGCCTCCAAGGCCTTAGGTCAGTCCCATTAGGTTTCAATCGTGCTTTATTTTAACTTAGTCAAGAAAACAACAAAATCAAAATCAAAACAACTTTGGATTATTCCTTCACTCAACAAATCTAAGATATCAAAATTTGCTTGAACCTCACAGCTAGTTCAAGTAGATTTCCTGCAACATATCCTCTAGAAACATAAATGGAATATCAATCCAAGTTGTCAATGTTGTTTGAATCCCAAAAACATGTTAAGACTTTGAGTCAACTGGTTGAACTACGTGGTCTCTGCTTGTACAACATAGGCAAGGCTTATCTCTAATCAGCCCTCGAGGCCTTAGGTAAATCCCATTAGGTTTCAATCATGCTTTATTTCAACTTAGTCAAAAAATAAAAAATCCAAAAACATTCACAAACCATAAAATCCAAAAAAATAGCCAAAAATAAAAAAAGATCAAAAATAATTTCTTCCCAAACCAAGAAAATTACGTGGTCTCTGTGTGTACAACGTAGGCAAGTCTTATCTTAGATGATCCCCCGAGGCCCTAGGTTAGTCCCTTGAAAATGACAAAAATTGCATCATAAAACTCAAAAAAATCAAAAAGCTCCATCTCCATCATCACAACCCACAATAAACCCTTCACCCATAATAAAAAAAATCGTCATCTTCACCCTTTGACAAAACAAAAAAATAGACAGACAAAACATCAAAAGCTAGATCTTTCAAGCAAACAATCACAAACATTTGATTTTAAAACAAACGAAAACAAGGCCAAAGTATTAACTACCTATCTTTTTGACAATTCACCAACAACATCCTGAGATATTCCTTAACGGATCCGTTCCTATGATAGACATGATCAACACTGGATAATAGCCCCACCCCAAAAATATATGCCAAGTGATACTGCAACTTTGTTTTTATCTTTTTTATATTCTTATCTTTCTGATTTATTTTATTGACTCATTCCCAGGATCTCTTGAAGATGTCCATAAGGATTTAGAGAAGGAATGGGAGCAATGGAGCATCATTTCAGTTTGTTGTTTGTAAGATGTTTTTTGTGATACTACCATGGAGAATACTTGCTTTATTGAGTGTATGGAAGTTGTTTTGAAATAGTTCGTGTAGTAGGTACATGTTTGGTATTCTATACCTCTCTGTGTAATTGGTCTGAAAGTTTTAAAACAACCCAACCATCTATTTTAAACAAAGTTTTCGTATGTCTAGTATGAGCAAGAATATTCTTGGTATATCGAGTCAAATTCCACACAATGGATACAAAGTCGCCTTGGTTATTCATATCCTGGTGCATAGTATCTATTTGCTACATCAAACAGGATTGTTCAAAATGTGAAGCCTCGAAGCAAAGAGAAAGCAACTCATCAAATACTAACAACATCACATTTCTATCCATCATCAAATATATCTTCTAACTAACATCCATCCTACACCATAATATCATTAGTATCACATATCTATCCTGCATCCACAATGTCATCAATACATATCATGATGATAATAAACCAATGAGAACATCATGTCTCATCTATAGTTGGCATACATTCGTCATATTGATCATCCATCATATACATAATAAAACATCATATAAGACAATCTATGATCCATCCATCCACATCAAAGGCATACATTAGAAAAGTACAAAAACATGTATAAGCATACATCATCATACATCGTCATCCATAAATCATCAAATAAACATATAATGAGCCAAATCGAAGCATGTATATCTCATATATATTATCATCGAAAAAGGAGAATGTCATAGTACATCATCAATCATGGGAACAAGTGTGATCAAATAATACATATATACGAGGCCTCAACTGGGCCAATAAATATATATACTTATAAAAAACCATGTCTACAATATGAGTCTCTAAATGACAAACATAATAAAGATCAAGTACAAATATGACACTCCCTGGCAGGAAGAGGAGGACTCTAAAGACCAGGCTATGGATCACCCTTTGGATCTAGTTTTCTAACAGAGTGCCCAAATGACTCAGCACCACCCCCCACAACACTAGGCTCTCCAAACCGTGGTCGTCGTTGTGCTCGAGGAACGAAGGCATCGTAAAAATTTTGGTAATAGGTAGCCCTTTGTAACAATTGATCTTGCTCAGCACGGAGACTGTCATGCTTTGTCCTCAGGCTATCCCTCTTAGTGGTAATAGTCGGCAACTACGTCTCGGCAATGAGACGACACCCAATATTTGTGTCTTGCTTCGCCCTCAAACCATCTCGCTCTACTGTCAATGTGGCAATCTATGCCTCTACAACCTATCGCCGCACTATCTCTGCAACTAATTGTGCACCTACATCCCCAAGTGGTGGAGGGGGACCTGGAACTTGTCCCTAATCCTGCATCTGATCACCCTGGGCACCATCCTATCGATCCCTACCAAGCCGCTCTACTAAGATCTACAGGCGCTATCTCTCTCCTTGTCGACCTGTGATGCCTGCTCTTCCCACTGCGGGATCACCACCAAGATTTGTAAATCTCAAAGGGACACGTCGTGCTCACCACTGATCATAATCGAGAGTAGTACCCGGATCTGGTAAGCCCACTAGAAAACCCCATCTAACTAGGGCAAGAGCTCTGAATGAAGCAATAGCAGCATCTTGATCAGCCTACAAACCCCAAACACGGGCCTCTCTGGTGTTCCGACCAAACTGAGCCTCATAGATATCTGGAAAGTGACCTTGTCTCTCTCCAAATTGTGTGCAAACCTTGTTAGGAAGATATCTCTCCAAAAGAGAGTGTGTACGACCGATCAACCATCTAGTCTACTTGCAATACACCAAATGCTCTGGTTCATTAGGCCATGCCTCACAGTCCATATAGGGTCTCCATACAAAACCTGCCATATCATAGAATACACGACACTAGTAGGAAAGCTACTCAGTCAATGTATAATGTAGAAAATCTCCATAGCGATAAGAGTATGGATCCTCAATAGTATGATCCAATATACCATTAGGCCACGTGACTGATATATGCTCCCAGGCCCATACATGAAGAAGGGTGACACCGGCGGAAATAGATTTCCCACTACGATATGCAACCTCATGCATATCTTTGTATAGGTGTGTGAGAAGGCATGGACCCCATGCATATCTAGTCCCATGCTCGAACATATGCTTGATGCATATGCCCATCCAACAGGAAACTGAAGGCCTCTCCTATCGGGAACAACCAACCCTAACACCAAACCACAGAGAACAAGAGAAACAGAATCAACACTACCACAAAATCTAATAAAAAAATCTCTGACTATCGAACCTCCACCAAGAATATGACACATAGCATGGGTACCCCATCGAACGAATTATGTAACAAGCTCGCCATGAATAGGAATGTGGAGGATCCTCCACACATCCTCAAGAGTAATGTTAGCCTCCCCAGTAGGTAAATCAAATGAAGAGGTCTTTGAATGCCACCTCTCCATGAGTGTGGTCATCATCGTGCTATGACATCTGATGGTGGGCATGTAACAAATGTACCGTAACCCGACAACATCTAGGAAATCTTGCTCTAGCTCATGAAACCTGGCAATCAAGTCAAACAAATCACACGGTTGTTGCTCCCTCAACTAAAGTGGATTAAGGACCACCTACAAATGTTTAACCCACGATGTTGACGATTCATTAATAAAACACAAAACGAACCTAAAACGATGAATAAATTGACTAAAAGTTCCAACAAGGTCAAAAGCGAAGCATTTTTAGCAAAAGCGAGGAGAAAAGGAAAAAGCAATGAAAACTTTCAAAGGCAAGAGAATCAAAAGTGAAGAATTTTTGCAAAGGCGCAAGTTTTAACACAAGAGCGCAGAAAACACAAGCAAGCAATCAAATCACAAAAGAAAGTCAAGGGTGAAATTTAGAAGCGAACCTCTAAGTCAAAAGTGTAAAAACAGAACAAGTGCACAAAGATACATCAAAAGCGCCCAGTTTACACAAGAAAAAGCGCCCAAATCGATTCAATAGCGCCAAAATCTCAAAATTAGCACTTTTGACTAATTTCACATCGTGCATTAATTACAAGAACACGAAAAAATGAAAGTGAAAATCAAGAGAGTACATACCAGGGCACTGACACTTACAAGTCGTCCAAACTCTCGAAACAAGTTTGCCCGATGTGGGGCACCCTGAATCCTTGGCATTGCTCCTTGACAACTAACAAAATGAGAAAACCAAAGGCAAGAAATCACTAGAGGCTCAAAGTGCAAATGAGGTAATTAGACCCCTAATTACCTATTTTAACCCTCCAAAACCCTAATTTTTACTTAGGAAACCTTCCTAGGGTAAAATTAGGAGCTCCCAGGTTCATTTGAATGAACAAAAAAAGACCTATAGACTTAATTTTTTGCCCTCTACGCATCTAAACTGAAATAAAATAGTGTCGTGAGCCTGACCTCAAAACTAACTTTCTCGGTCAACCTCTCGAGGGGGCAGCCCAGAGTCCTACCATCATTCCGCTGACCGCTGGGGCACAATGGGGCATATAAAAAATTTCAAAACTTGATCGTAACATCAGAATCTTTGAAACAAAGCAACCAACTTTGTCTCAAAGAGGGGCAAAATGTAGCCATGTAAAATTGACCTAACACTTATCACACACTTTAAATGACATTTTCACATCATCAGCATCATTATCATCGAATATCACTGCATTTCACATCAAAAGCATTGAAACCCTAATTTCCCCTATTAATTGAATAATACAACATTATTTAATTAATTCACTTTTTTCATCATTTTCGACAAATTAAATAAATTTCACTTATTTAATAAAATCCTAAAACCCTAAATTCCTCTATTAATTATATGACATTATTTTCACCATTTTTGACAAATTAAATAAATTTCATTTATTTAATAAAGTCCTAAAACCCTAATTTCAACTATTAATTGAATAATATGACATTATTTAATTAATTCACTTTTTCATCAATTTCGACCAATAAAATAAATTTCATTTATTTAATAAAGTCCTAATCTAACTTTATTCCTCCTGATTA
This sequence comes from Sequoia sempervirens, assembly GCA_007258455.2. Taxonomy (NCBI): domain Eukaryota; kingdom Viridiplantae; phylum Streptophyta; class Pinopsida; order Cupressales; family Cupressaceae; genus Sequoia; species Sequoia sempervirens. The sequence continues at coordinate 604,802,825 of VDFB02000015.1, read as the reverse complement.
ATTAAATAACACCAATTATTTAATTATGTCACTAATTAACCCTATTCCCCTAAGTTAATTGAATTATTAAAACATAATAATTTAATTACGACACTTTCCCCCGAATTTGAATAAATTGAATAAAACTATTCAAAACATCATCAAAAATCAAATCAAACTAATGCAACTTTGTTTGTAAAAGTCAAACTTGATTTGCATGTTCAACTCCAAAAAGAATTAATTAATTAAATCAATTAATTAATCATTCCCAACCACTTTCCTAATTAAGCAAATTACAAATCACTGATTGCTTAATCTATTTCCTAACTAATCAATCTAATTCTTGACTGATCAATCTATTTCTTGACAGATCAATCTATTCCTCAATCACACTAATTATGTAATCTATTTGCACAGATTATTCCCATCTAAATCCTCTCAACATCTTTCTACCTTCGATCGAGATATTCTACTACGCGATCTTAATCGTCCATTTCAAATCACAATTTCTATATAACAAACCTCTTTCCTCACAAAAAAGGATCAAAGAATCAAGACAATTTATACAATGAAGTAATTCCAAATCGACATTGACAAAGCTTCAATCAACATCTTTGATGAAACACACACACACTCTTCAAATATCTTGCACGCAACAATGGAGGCTTCGCATCGATACGAGCAACCACATCTTTGCCAACACACTCTAACAAGGGATGGGTAACAATTTAGTTTAAGTGAATTCATTTTTTCTTGCTTTATTTCATTTACATTTCTTGAATTCAATGTTCTTAATCATTCATTTCGTGAGTGAAGGAATCAATCTTGATCATTATTTTGGATTATATTAGCTTCTATTATTATTCTATCTTATTTACACATAGATTTCCCCCTCACATAGTATCATATACTACTTGATCACCAGCAATTAGGATCCTCAAGATCCTCCATACGTCCTCAAGGGTGATTGTAGCCTCCTCAATCAAAAACATGAAAGAAGACATGTCACTATGCCACCTCTCTATGAGGGTGGTCATAAAATTCCTATGTACTCTAATCTCAAGCATGAATGTAATGTGATACAAACTTACTGCACTCAGGAACTCAATATCTAGCTCATTGAGATGGCCAATCCTTTGAAAAATGGTAGGACAATTCTCCCTCACTATATTAGGATCTAAAGCAACCTGTAAGCATAACACACACAACGCCGATTTGTCAAAAATTAGAAAAAATCCAAAATTCAAACATTGTTTCAAATGTGAGCTTACATAGATTTTTCCAATCATTTACAACCTGAAAAATCAAAATCATTGAACTAACAAATAATTTGTGAGCTTTTTTCAAAAGCGTCGCTTCAGGTAAATCAGATGTGAGCCTTTTTTCAAAGGTGTCATGACATCCAAATCATATGCGACCCAAAAATAAAATGTCACACATTAACAAATGTGAGTCAACACAATCAAATGTGTCACGTCGTACATCAAAAGCGTTGCATTGGGTTTCAGATGCATTGCTTCATGAAACAATGCTTTTGATTTCCTAACTTGAACTAGTAATTAATGCATTGAAATTGATGAATAAAGATGAAAGAACTAGATACATACCGCCTAAGGTGCTTCAGGTACCTTCTGGTACTATCACACTCGGTCTTCACAATGAATCGCACATGGAACACCAACCATCCTTGCAACGGCTTTGCACTCAAATCTTTCAAAGGGGCTCTCAAATCTCTAAATTGGGAGTGTGCAAATGAATAGAAAATGACACCTCAGGGCCTATATATAAACATTCAAACCCTGTATTCCTCCCATTCCACCCACCTACATCCCATTTTCATCATGACCTAAATTTCCTAGTTAGTTTCCTCACCAACCTAAGCCTGATTTTCATCCTCATCTTCACTAAACGTATTCTATTTACCTATTGTGTGCTTGAACTAAAAGTTGTTTTTTTTGGCCATCCAACCATCATCCTTTCATCTGTTGGGGCGCAATGGGGCATCTTATCGCCAATTTTTTTAAAATTAACATGTCTTTTAAACAACACAACATGGTACATTGTCTCAAAGAGGGGAAAAATGTAGACACCTAAAAATGTCTAACACATTCTTTTAATTCATCATTTCTCATCATCAGTCATCACTATTAATTAAATATTTTCCAATTATTTGATTAAACTAACTCATTTCCCAATTATTCCTCTTATCCACATAATTTTAATTATTTAATTAAATATTGCATTATCCTCTTATCCACATAATTAAATAATTTTTAATTATTTAATATGCTAATTATTTCTCCAAATTTAAATAAATTATTTAATTTATTTAGTTTGCACATTCCTCTAAAATAAATAAATATTTATTTTATTTATTTTCTACTTATATCCAATCATATCTTTATTCTTCTAAACCTTAAATTTAGAAATCAAACTAAATTTAGTGATCATTCCTAAAAATAGTGAACTCCCCTAAATTTAGTGACTTTGATAAATTTAGTAAGTGAACTTCACTTTACTTCACTTCATCTCTCCATGCAACCTCATGCGTGATCATCTTGATCTCTCATCAATCCTCATCTATCGATCTCATCTCACATCTCATACCATTGATCCAATATCATGAAAACCTATAAATCAAACATCTTTTGATCATTCAATCTCTCCATGAATCAGTAACCAAAATATACTCAATTCATCTTTCTTTTGTACAACAAGGTTATGCTAATTTTATGAGCAATACTTAAATTTAGCATAAATATTATAATTTGACAATGGAGTAAGGCTAGGCATTTTTGAGTGAGGTAAAGTAGGTTAGATTAGATTGATTTGATTTATGTTCTCTTTGATTACTTTCATTTGAATTGTGCAAACACTTCATTGGTAATAGGTATATTCGATCATTGGATTAGGGTTATTGATTTGATTTCCGAATTTGCAATTGAATTCCTTTGATTGTTTTGACGATTGATTCCTATTCGCAAATACAAAAACAAAAATAAGAAAGAGAACAAAGAAAAAGAAAAAGAAAAATTTGTGGGAAAGGATAATGTACATAGATGACATGATAGTAGTGAAAATACTCAATTTGTTACTCTACATCCTATATAGTGGCATCACTTTAACCTTATCTCAAAGAATTTCATCACCTTGAGTTATGTTTTCTACTCATAATTAATGAAGCTCTCATGTGTATATATTATAGTGTTGTTACAATAAGATGAAACATGGCTTCAAATCATATTAGAATGATTAAAGATTGCACAAAGATGCACAATATGCTAAGTTGGGGGTGATGATGAGTCCTCAAATGAACACATTTATAGCATAATTTTACCACATTTTCTTTCATATTTTTACCATCCATCTTTCCATTTGTATGTCATAAAGGTTATGCTATGATAGTTTTATTTCAAATTATTATTGAATGGATTTAACAAATTTTAATAGAAATTAATAAAATTCGAAGATTCCTTACTAATTATTTCCATAAATAATCATTTACATGAAGTAATGTCAATGCAATCACAAGAAACAATTTGTAGCATTCCAATCAAGAAGGCTCAATTTGAGATTTATTTGGCACTATAATTATAACTTGTAGCTTCCAATTGTAATTGTAGCATATTAACTCGCATTAAATAATCATATGGTTGTAATATGATATGGTTGTGTGGATATTACAATACTACCAAATATCATCTAAAGTTAGAAATAATTATTGTATTATTATCAATTAACAGTTAAAAAATTCCTTTGATTTGGTTATATGTATATTATAACCAAATTATTTATTATCTAAACTTGATAAATGTTTGCTTGGTTGATTACTACAACTAAATGATACATATATTTTGCAAGTTTCTTAAGATTGTTACAACCACGAGAGATGTTATTGGGATTAGAAGAGATATTGGTGAGATAAGGATATTATCGACAAGAGATACTATTAGGACAGGATTGTTGTAAATCCCACATTTTAGATAATTTGTTAAGGATGCTCTATCTATATACTCTTCTTCGTTTTCACTAATAGGAGAGTATGGTTGCACACCAATTCAATAAAAATATTTTTTAGCAATTACACTCTGCTTTTGATTGTTACTTAAGCTCAAAAGCATTGAGTGGCCATAGAACACAAATTTTTTGGGAAGAATCATTCCAAGAAGATTGATGTTTGATGGCTTCCCTTAAGGATAGATAGAATTTTATTTTATATTTTTTAATTATTATTTTTGTATATTCGATTTCACTATTTTTATTTTAATATGTAAAGTATTGTTGTTCACTAGTTATTTATAACTTTAACATCAAATTTGTATTAGTTTTGGTGTGCTAGATATCTCAAGATTAGTATATTTTACTTTCAACACTTCCATTTTAAACACCTTTATTTTAACAAGTTTAATTTTATTTCATTTCAATGCTTCCATTTTAAGCAATTTTATTTCAACAAGTTTAATTTTGTTTCATTCCAACAAATTTGGTTTCATTTTACTCCCCAAATTAGTTTGCGTTCTTTGTAGCTATACTATATTTAAGTACCTATGGCTTTGGTTGCTTATACTTTACCATGACATCATCACAAGATTATGTCCCCTAGTTTGACAAATGGTACAATTAGTTTCACCTATCATTTTGAAGTTGTTGTCGGGGATGGTGTCATAGACCCACAAACTACTTGGATTGAGTTAAACCTAATACATTGTGTTAAAACTCAAAGTAATTGTTATCCTTTCTTAGAAGCAACCTTAACTTGTGCTATTTAAATTAAATCATTCTAGATGCATGATCAATATTTATGAAGGGGGAATTTTTTCAAATAAATATCATAGGTGGATAACAAAATATATTAAATAAATGTTCACCATTATTAAATAAAGGGCCCTCAGTGCAATGATCTTAATATATATATATATTTTTTAGATTTATTAATTTACAAATATGATTTTCTATCATATAATCTATAAATTGTAGACTCGATCTTCAAATTGTAGATTTGATCTAACAAAAAGATTAGAAGTAAAAAAAATATGAATTTAATCTCAAATAAGGTATTATTTTATATTTTAATATCTATATTTTATTTGAGATAATTAGGTTTTGAATTTTTTAGTAGAATTGTCTCTAAAGTTCACTTGCAACATTTATAACTTTCATAATTGCATTAAAAATAACATGTTTTATTGCTATTTGAAAGACCAGATTATTAAAAATAAATTCATTTATGCTTTTATTACAAATAACTCTCTAAATCTATTTTTCAACACAATTGAAATCGCATAATTTTGACCAAAATTAAGAAAGAACTATGACCAAAATAGTCTCGTGGTTATAACTATCATATTCAAAAAAGAAAAAGTCAATATACCTAGTTAATATTTCTTAAATTTAATAGATTAAAATTTTTATCTAATTTTTTCTTTTGTTTCTTTAAATTTTTATCTTGAATCATCTAAATATTGTGTGATAGAAAGAAGTTATGATTAAATGGATGTTTGTTTGTCTAGTTTGTTTTGTATGAACAACATGTTTGAATAGATGTGTAATAATATAATTAAGGAGAAAATAAATGATTTGAAATTTTCTTGTTTATAAATGAGTTAGGCTTTTAAATTTATTTTCATCAATGTAGGAGTTCCTCCTTACTAAGGAATCAATAAGGTAATATATACACGTAGGTACGGATGCAAATTATTGTGTCAAATGAAATTATTTAAATGTTGGTAATGTTGTTGCATAACATAGCTTAGTTGAATAGTGAGAATAGAAATATTGAGGGATTTCATCTATATAAGTTTAAATGTAATAATTTTGCTTGCGTATATTTTTGTCCAAGGCTCTCACTTCAATCAAACATCACAATTTCCTTCCACTTCATATATTGTCTTTTTTTTCTCATCATAACATTACCACTCCATTAATTCTTGGATTTTCATCTCTCAAATCAATCGTGTTGGGTGAAAATTATGTAATCAACTTTTTGATAGATTACACAACTAGGACTTCAGCCACAGCTATGTGAGATATGAATCTCTCCTCTCAGAAAAGGGGAGGCGTCCTTCTTACTGCTGACGGAAGCGATAGTAAAAAAAACAAAGTAATTACACAATACACACAATACTTACGAAGTGGGGGGGTGTGTCACATTCATCCTTCTCTCTTTTTTCAGAGAAGATGTTTACAATGCTTCACTATTGGAAGTTCTCAATTCTTAATAACTTTAAACGATCAACTAGCAGTAATGCCAATACCTCTATCTTGTCAAAGCAAAGCGTAGAGATACCAGAAGTAATTAACAATAAACAAGTAAAATAAAAGGGAAAGCTCACGAAAGCACAAAGTCGTTCCGTAGCTTTATCAATGGTGGATTTGTGATAGATGTGTCGTTTGTCGCATTAGAAGCACAAAGTCTTCTTAGATGCAGTCATTCCTCGAATAGCATGAACAATTACAAGTGCAAAGTCTTGTAAATCATTCAACCAAAATATCCAAAGAGCATGAACAATTACAAGCGCAAAGTCTTGTAGATCATTCAACCATAGTTAAACAAAACACAATTGTAAATCTAAGTAAAAGATGTAACACAAAGTTTACATGAATTCCTTAGAGTCTTTCAGATATCACTTACTAATTACCACCAAAAGAGATCAATTCACAAGACTATCGAATCCAACACAAAGTTTGGTTTGCAATCTTCCTCTTTATTGATCAAATTTTGTTCGCAAAGCATGAACACAAAGTTTCACAATTTGCTTCAAAAAGGGCAGCACTTCGTTGCAAAATACTAAAAGATCCTCTTTACAATAGAATCCCTCGTATTTATAAAAGAGAGGGAAGAGTAAATCTAGGAAAGTTAGGTGAGTTAATTTAGGAAAATCTCACCTAAATTTTGACTAAGTCAAAATGTAATTCGTCTTCAAGAAATTACATCTCAGAATTTTGGTGCAATTACACTTCGAGAAAAGACATTTAAGATGTCAAAAACTATTTACAAGATGCATAAAGGGAAGCATCAAAATGTTCAACATCAGAGATTAAGAATCTTCATGGTTCCTTGCTTTGGGCGCAGAGTCTTCATACTTCTTCTTGGTCTCTTGTATGAACGCATCATCTGGGTTGACTGTGTAATCTACAAGGGTGTGAGCTCTTGTGATCAACCTTCTAGAAAATGAATGGATTTTCTTGCACCCGCGAAGATGCATCTTGAGATTATCAAGTGTCAACCGTATATCACAAATAATATGTATTGAGGCTTTGGGAAAAACTGTCATCCTCAACTTGCTGCATAACAGCTTCTTTGTAGATCTGGGATAGTTCATTGGATCAGAAGATGTCACCTTTAGGATCACTTGATGAAATCTGGAGAGAAACTGCAAGGATGGTGAATCAATAGGTGTTAGCAGAAAAAGTAGCATTGGGAAGCGTGAAGTGAGAACGATGTTGAGAAAGTGTGAAACAAGCAACTAGGCACAGAAAACGATGCGGGAGCGAAGAAACGGGGTCCAGAATGGAAATAGAGCAATTTTGAAGAGACTAAGTTAAAAAATGCAAAAGTGTAAAGGTGCTAAAATTCAGCACCATTGCACAAAAAATGACTAAGTCTGGAAAAAGTGCAAAGGTGCTAAAAATAACGCCATAGTAAAAAATGACTAAGTCTAGAAAAAGTGCAAAGGTGCTAAAAATAACGCCATAGTCAAAAATTGGCTAAGTCTGGAAGAAAAGTGCAAGGGTGCTAAAAATAACGCCATAGTAAAAAATTGGCTAAGTTTGGAAGAAAAGTGCAAGGGTGCTAAAAAATGCCATAGTCAAAAATTGGCTAAGTCTGGAAGAAAAATGCAAGGGCACTAAAAATCAGCGCCATTGCACCAAAACAAAAATCACTTAAGTGCAGGGGTGCTGATTTTTGGCGCCCTTGCACTTTTAACACTTAGCCAATTTTTCAAAAAGAAGTAGAGCATTGTTTTTTCAGACAACTGCACTTTTCACAATTTTACTAAGTATCAACAGTGAGAGCTCGAGAAGGTACTCGTTTCGAAGGTCTTCACGAGGCAAACGTAGGGGGATGCTCAAACTGACTGTTTGAGGCTTTGGAACCCATTTCGATGTGGATTGAAAATCACCTCGTTTTATGTGCTTGAACTCCATGAACCTAGGAAACAAACAAGTTTCGTAGGGGGGTTATTCGTGGAATGAGCACTGCTAGATTCCATGATAACAAATCCCTACAATAAATAAATTTAATGTACAATCTATTTGAATATCCTCACTACTAATATTATAATGAATTGTTTATATTGAACTTACATGTGGTACAAAGTTGGCATTTTTGCAAGATGAATAGATGAGACATACTTAATTTTTGAGTACTTGATGAAATGTAAATCAACAAAAAAAATTAAAAAGAAAAAAGAAAAAGAAAATATCATTATATCATAAGGATTGGGTTAATTGATTGCTTAATGTAGTTTTATCCTATTGGACAACATGGTTTAGGCCATATGAATTCAATTTAGGTAAGATAGTTGTTTCTTCTTAGGAAGTTTACAACTATGCATTACTATGGAATTGGAAATGGATATTTTAAAAAGACAATTACTTTAATGGCTCTTTACGGATGGATCTTTCAAAAGAACAATTGAGCTTCACAACAACAAAAAATCCTAGTGGTGAAAACCTCTGTGTGCCACTAGGCAACAAGTGGTTTGAAAACATGAATGTTGGTAGATCACTATTGATTAAAAATCCTAGTAGTGAAATCCTTCAAGTGATATTAGACAATAGGTGATTTGAAAACCTACTTGCTAGCAAATCTCCATTGAAAAAGGAGAGAAAAATAAATAAAAAATCCTATAATGAAGTTTTGTAACTATTATTTCAATTGATCTCATGTAGCAACCTCTTCAACATGTAAGAACTTGTTTATGCTAAAAAAATAATGTTGTGGAACGTTTGTATGCATTTCAATTTGCAACATCCTTTGCTCTACATTTCAATTCAACTTGTAGTTTTTGCTCCACATTTGAAACTTCATCAATATTTCTTGGTAAACTCATGCGACGAGCTTTTCTCTTTCTATTATTTTATGTTTAAAGTCTATTTTAATGCTTTCATTTTTCTTAGAATTAAACAGTATAACATACCTCATTTACTCCATTTTTCTTTCATATTCATACCATTTTTTCGAAGTTCATATCCTCACCATCTCCATACTATTTCCTCCAAGTCATTATTCAAACCATCTACATGTCATTTCCTAGAGTAAAAAATAAAATCGAGGATGGTTTCCATCTTTAAGTTATGGGGAAGTAAGAATGACATGTATATAGGAAGTAATATCACAAATGTAGCATCATGCATTCATTAGTTTTTAGACATGAAAGAAAAAGAGAGAGAAATTACATAATGAAAGAAAAAAATAGAAAAAAAGCTTGTGGGAAAAGATAATGTACATAGGTGGCATTATAGTAGTGTTGCAAAAACGGTTGCCATTGCACCAAAAGATCGACCTGTTAATGCTCGATACAACCGCCAAAATTAATGAATCCACAAGAGGCGATAAGCCATGTCACGAACCTAAGCATTGCACTGCGCAGCACAAGGAGACCAAGGGTGCACACCTTGCAACAATCTCCCTAATGCAAGTGAGGGGTTCAAACCTATGACCCAAGCTCTAATACCAATAGTTGCAAAGACATTGCCATTGCACCAAAAGATCGGCATGTTAATGCCCAATACAACTGCCAAAGTTAATGAATCCACGCGAGGCGGTTAAGCCATGTCATGAACTCGAGTGTTGCACTACATAGCACAAGGAGACCAAGGGCGCACACCTTGCAACAAGTAGTGGAAGCACTCAATTTTTTATTCTACATTTTGTATAATGACATGACTTTAACCCTATCTCAAAGCATTTCATCACCTTGAGCTATGCTTTCTACTCAAAATTAATGAAGCTCTCATGTTTGTATCTCTCATTGTTGATGTTTATATATTATAACATTGTTGCAAGAAGATAAAATGTGATTTCAAATCATCATAGAATTATTAAAGATTACATTGGTACATGCAACATGTTAAGTTGGAGGTGATTATGAGCCCTCAAATTAATATATTTATGGCATACTCCTACCATAATTTCACCTCATTTAACCATCCATCATAATGTAAATTCCAAGATTCTGATCAAGGAGGTTCAATTTGAGCTTTATCTGACACTATAATTATAACTTGCAACTTCTAATTGTAATTGTAGCTTGATGTAACAACTGAAGATTATTTTTAAGCATATTAAATTTTAATATATAATTATATGGTTGTAATATGGTATGGCTGTGTGAATATTAGAATCCTACCAAATATTATCTACAGTTGAAAATAACTAATGTAATATTATCAACTAAAGGACAATAGATTCATTTGGTTTTGTTATATGCATATTATAACAATACCAAATATTATTTAGAATTTTGATAAATATTTAGTTGGTTGGTTATTACAACCAAATCATACATATGTTTAACAAGTTTTGGGGGATTGTTGCAACCACAATAGAGTTTGTAGGGATTATAAGAGATATTGGTTGGATAAGAGTAGGGATTATAAGAGATATTATTGAGATAAGATTGTTATAAATCCCACAATCTAGATAAATTGTTAAGGATGCTCCATCTATATATTCTCCTTCATTTTCACTTGTAGAAGAGAATGGTTGCACAACAATTCATATATATATATAAGCAATTGCACTTTACTCTTTATTGTTGCATAAGCTCAAGCATTGAAGGGGTCACACACCCCAATGTTCTTGCAAAGAATATTTCCAAGAAGACTGGTGGTTGATAGCTTCCCTCAAAGGATAAATAGATTTTTATGTTGTAAGTATGTATTTATTTATTATGATATTTGTATATTTGATTTTGTTACTCTAAAATTTTAGTTTGTAGATTATTATTGTTCCTTAGTTAATTTTAACATCATATTTGTATTGGTTGTGGTGTGTTAGATACCCCGAGATCAATTTAGTTTCAATTAAGCACTTCCATTTTAAATACTTTTATTTCAGCAATTTTAATTTCATTTCATTTCAGCAAGCATGGATTGATTTTAGAAAGTGTGGTTTCATTTTATTCCCCAAATTAGTTTGTTTATTATTGTGCATAGCTTTTGGTTTTAACAATGTAAGTTTTTTCCCTCTATAAAAAGACATTTCGGATCAAACTCTATGATCCATCATCAAGAAGAAAGCAAGACAAGAGAAGAGAAATGAGTGATTGTTAGCATACCAAACAAGATAAAAAGGAGGGGGGTGAGTGGGTACAAGAACCAAGGAGACCAAAGGGAGGATGGAGAAGGGGACCTCTTTTGATTCTAAAATCCCAAAGGGGAACAACCAAATTGTTTAAGTAATAAAATTAGTTTATTCATTGTAGCTACATTCAATTCAAGTACCTATGACTTTAGTTACATACACTTTACCATGATATAATCACAAGACTACATTCCCTAGTTTGGCATATGATACAATTCATTTTGCCCATCAATTGGCTCTAAACTTCCATGAGATTTGGGGAATGGTAGTAATGCAAAAAAGAAAAATTGATTCATGGATGGGAAAATCTCCTCTTTCGAGCACCACTAATATGGATGAAGCTAGGGAGTACTATTCCTATCTTTGCAACTCTAAGATGTGTGACTATTGAGAACTTAGGTGGTAGAATGGAGGGAAGTTAAAACTTGGAAATGTTGGCTCTTTGTCATTCCCAAAACATCAAAAATCTCTACTTAAGTTTCTCAACAATGAAGATGAGATTAAACAAATGAGCAACCCCCTAGAAAGGTACAAAGTTCGAGCAAGTCACTTCCTCTTAAGAAATAAACATTTCCCAACTTCAAATGATTGGCTCATTTATTTGATTTGAAATAAGCGAGCTCCTCTAAAATGTAACACCTTTGTCTAGCAAGATGCCATTAATAAAATTTTGGCCTTTGACAAAACTTGCAAAAAGGGGGGGTTTTCTTGCCCTTCCTAGTGTATTATTTACCACAAGGAGATAGGGTTTGGGTTCTTAGTTGGCCTATCCATTCTCATGCATTCAAGCAATATTCACTTGCACTCTATGTGGAATTTAGTTGCAAAGGAATATAAAATTGTGAAGATTTGTGGTAAAAACATTGGCCTTAGATTAAGGCTTATGTGGGTGCTTTTGTTCCTCCAACAATTGCTCCAGTTCATGATTCTCCATCCAATTAATATCAATTCCTTTTCCTTTGTCAACCCACATTAATGCGACAAGAGAAAAAGGGTGCTTTTAGGAAGGCTAAATGATTGAAACCCCCTTCAACTTTTTGGATGTTGAATTTTGATGGAGCTTCTTATGGCAACCCTAGGTTGGCTAGGGCTCTAGAATTCATTTTGTTCTCAAGAACTTTAAAGGCTCCTATGTCTTGGATCATTCTTGCTTTTTGGGCATTCGATCAAACAATGAAAAAAAATGGATGGCAATTATTGAGGAGCTTTCCCAATTGGTCCTCTAGTAATAAGCAATTGATTGTGGAAGGTAACTCCTCTATTGGTATTGAAGAATCAATAAGCAATCCTAACCCAAATAGATTATAATAGCCTAAATGAGGAAGCATTATCTAATGGTAAGAAGTTGGTTGTGTTTTCTTTTTGTGTGGTTATAGGGAGATTAATAAGGTGGCAAACCATTTGGCTATGGGAATTGACCAAGCTTCTTTTTCTACGTTGGTTAGTGATAGGGTGGACTCTTGAGATAGCTTGGCTTCTTTCCTAAAGGACTTGAATAATATCATTTTACAATGGGCTTTTTATTAAGTTAAATTATCTTATTGGTTGTCCCTTTTGAAGTGCTTTGGTTTAGCCATGTGTCACTTAGGTGATGGGATGACTCCTTTGAAGCAATGATTTATGGTGTTTAATTATGACTACAATAACAATAATCTTTCTTCATATTTTCCATACCCTCTAAAGATTTGATAATATTGTGTCATGCTATGCAATAAAGGCTCCCACATGTCTAGTACTCAATTTAAAATAATCTTTTTATCTGATAAATTATTCATACTTTTCTCTTAATCTACAGTTCGATTATACTTAACTTTATTGTCTTAACTTTAAGACCCTATATAATTGTAATGCTAATTTTCGAGAGTGGGTGCTCAATAAAAACCTTTTGAAAACCATGCTTTCATCAATAACTTGCCATCCCAAAAAACTCTTTTTAAAAAGACAGTTGTAATTTCAATTTAGTTTTTGGAATTTTCACCTATTCATCCCATGTCCCCTGCAACCTCGTCGCTTGTTCAGCTTTAGGCTGGCATGAGAGGTCAGATTTTCATACATTATCTTAGTCCTCATATGGCCCTATTTCTAGTCTTTCTAAATAGCCAACGAGCACTGATCTGCTTGACAAATACTCTTGGAAAGCTCAAACAAAGATACCTAATCAAACGTCAGCAAACATGGGAGTCATTTGCCCCTTCCAAATTTAGCAGTGTTAGAACCTCTGCCTCCCCGGTCGCTTAAAATATGGATTCCTTCAAAGCTCGTCCAAACGAGGGATGCTTTGCAACTCCCGACAGTGGGGAGATCTTTGAAACCCATGAAGATGGCACAACGAATTTACCAAGGATGGGAATCATCTAAGTCCTGGTTTAAATCTTCCTAGATAATCTACTGCACAAACCAACCATTTTAAGAATTATCGAACCATAAATCCTAAAAGGGTAGTTTGTCCCTGACAAACAACTGTAGCCAAAATACCCCTCTAATGCAGGAACTTAGAGAGGTTCTAAAAATATGATCTCACGAGCATCAGCCAATCTCTTTGGGCATCTATACATGGGATAGCTCCACGTTGTCTAATATCTGTCATTGTTATTCATGGTTTATCCTGGAACCGCATAATTGCTTTTTCAATTGAAATTGAAAATATACAGTTATTTCCAAAATTCTCAACCATATAATGCAGCTCTGAAAAATGACCTCAAAAACCTTAACGTGCACATTTCCGAAACCGCAAATTGAGGGCCTCTAAATCTCGCATACGAAAAAGGTTCACTTCCAAAATTTAATGATATTTCTGCAAAAATGCATGCACAGTGAAGGGTATCTTCCAGTAGGCCTGGAAAGAGTTGTATAAGAGGGATCAACTTTTCACCTGAAATAACAGGACTACAGTAATCTTGATGTAAGTTTCTCGACTTGGCAAAAAGTAATTTATTGAAATGTTTGAGTGCGAGCAACGAGTCCACAGCATCTCACTTAGACTAAATATGATGCAAGTTATATGATTTTTGGTGTAGTCTCTTGTCTATTCAATTTGTATGGCATGCATAATTAATTATTAAATAAGTAGGTCTTCCAACTTCCATTTCTTCCGACGTAATAGGCCTCAAATTATTCCCTTACAGGAATACTATAAAAATAAATAAACACCCCTTACAGATTTATTTATCAAATTCACAGAACACTCTGTCATATCAGCATTTTCTTTCTCGTGGAAAAAATCTCAACCTCTTGCAATATGGCAGCCACTACTCTGTCGCTCTGACTGGCTGAGTTGCCACTTGAAGTGCCTTTAACTTGGAAAAGTGACTAAAGCGGTTAAGGCATTTATGTGAAGAACAGTAATTAAAAATCAGTTGAAGGCAGATAGTTCATCAGACAATATCTGAAGGCAACTTGAGTACAAGGCAGCACTATTCATATCTCAGCTCGCCAGCCATGCTTCCTTCCATGTTCATGTTTATTGCCTTGAGGTATCAAGTGATGATAGTGAGAAAAGATGGCACTCCAACTGTTTTCCTGATTTTATCAGTACTCTCCTAGCATCTCAAACGTGTTCATCTAGTTATCACACTCTTGACACTAAAGGAACAGTCGCTAGCCGCAACTGATTGTACCCATCTGGGAATGATCTGCTGACCCGCCTGACACCAAAGGAACAAGCACCAGTTTGGATGAAATTGTATTACCTTATTAGAGTCAATGTTAAGCCGGTCACAGTTTCTTTGTGCTTTATACTATTCCATTTAGTACAGGCCTTTGGACTTGAATTTTTGGATATTATTTTCTGCTGATGTGTTTCAGATCCTTAGCCCTGACTACTTGAAACTATTTGGTGTTATAGATGGAGGTATGTAAAATTAGGTTAACATTTTCTTCATTTTCATGTTGAAACCACTAGGTATCAAAAATCAACATAAATATGACTTTTTTCTGAGAGACGGGATTCTTAGACCATGGAAGCATTTTAGTCATAAACCAACAAGCTCCCAATAACCTCGCTGCATATTTAATTCATTTGCTTTGAGAATTCTTATTTCAATATTGACTCTGTATAAGTCAGGTAAACTTTACAGCATTTTTGGTAGTGCCGAGACAGCAGTCTAGAGGATAACCATCCCAGCGGAATAATAAATGCATCTGCCTGAAGAACGAAAGTTTCCAAACCTGCTAAAGGGCCATGTGAGAAATTGCCTGTAGATTGGCCCTGACCCATTCTGAGGTGTCAAGTTTCAAGAGTGTGGTGTGCCCTTACAACACGACCTTACTGCCACTCAGCTGCCTTTTAAGCTTAGAAAATGATGCTTTCATGCTTTCATTCTGTAAACTACTAAACATATAAAATAGTTTAATATTAAACTGCTAAAAAATATAGGTCAACTGAAATTATTGCTTCTACCATAGGCAATGACGAAGCTTGCCATTTATTGTCTTAGAAAACTACAAACCTAGACTGCTCCTATATTTTCAGCTAACCATGCCCTGGATATACGTTTCAAAAATAGACTTGACACATAGCAACTAACAAAGAACTCTCCCTCCATGAGCAACCAAAAATAACCAGTAAAATTCTAAAGAACAGGGGCTTCGAACAATTTGAAGTAACATAATTAAATACCTCACACCTGCCGTAAATAATATGTTATTCAAGTAAAACAAAAATTTCAAACCACAAAAACAAAGAGAGGTAGTAGCAAATTATACAATATTTTTCGATTTGGATGCCAGACTATAATAGGTACCTCCAGAAAGCAGGGCGGTCTTTGGAGACAAGTAGAATGCGAGATCCTGAATAATCAAAAGAAGAGCATTTCAAGTCATCTGGTCCTATAATTTCCCTCATTCCTTTTGTTCTTAAATGATCTTTTTCCCTGCTTTGGACAGTATCTTCCCTGCGTGCATCAAATATTGACAACCCATTTCCATTGATAGCCATTACCAAGTTCGGAGAGCCCCAGACTTGAGCAACAGAAAACTCTTCAAAGCGAACATTGGACTCTGGGAGCGTATACACGCATGCAGGCTTCCCTCCCCTAATTGACCATTGATTCACTCTACATTGAACAGGCATCTTTGAAGAAAGCCTGGGGGCTGCAACCCCAGCAAAAATCAAATCTCCCTGAGCAAATATAGACTGCACATTTTCCCCAAATGTTGGGATTTTGAGGCCAACTCCAGAAGGCACACGGAAGTCAAAGACATTAACTGCATCTTGAGTGCAGAAGAGTCCATCGTTGCCTTCTGATTCTGCAGAACTTACCCTGTATGGACACGAATAAAATTGTAACAATTCTCCCAAATTACAACAAATGTAATGCATCAAACAAACATAAATACATTAATAGAAAAATATGCAGCACAAGTTTGAATGATATTTTTCAAGGCTGAGAGAGAACAGACACAGAAAAAGACAATTATACCTCTGCCGTACCCCACCAGTGCACTCAGCATCTGTATTATGCACATGAAGAGCCGAAACCTTTCTACCTGGAAAAACAACACGATGCAAAGATCGAGGGTCCAGAGAATTAACATCCCAAAGGCTGATACATTCAGTTTCTGCTACAACAACCTTGCCTTTATTTCTCCATTGCAATGGACTAGAATGATTCATGCTAGTTACATTTCTTTGTGTCTCCCATTTCATCACATGATCACCATCGCGGATATCATAAACAATAACCGTCTTTTGAGCACTGGCAGTAGCTACCAAGAGTGGCCCACATGGCCTATACCACCAATGTTGATTTTCAGGCACAACATTTGAAAAGCTAGAATTTGTCCTTAACACACTCGTCTGGGTGAAAACGGGAGAAAATGTACTAGATGGGCAAGTGAAGAGCTCTGCTTCAGTATGGTATGCCACAATCTCTTTGTTATAGAAATCCCATGAACAGAAACCACAGTTCAAAGTACTACCTGTGGATGCTGCCACAACATATTTACTTGAGCGACCATCTGAACCGGCAGCTCTAATCAACCAACAATCACCCCATGAGTTTGGGGTGTGCCCATGAGGAACTTTGTATTCAGCTTTCTCCTAGTCAAGGGAAAAATAGCTTTGATCATTACATAATCCATCAATTATTCTTTTATTTACCATCCCCCGTACAAATAAACATAAATGGCAAACACCCATGAGGATCTATTAATTCAAGTTATCCATGTGAATAGCTGAAGATCGGCTACTCACAGAGCAAAAATAGCAGGATCTGTTTTCCCATTTAAAAATCTTCTAATGTAAGAATTTACTAAATAAAATAATCCATACCTCAGAATTCACTATGTCATGAAAAGAACAGCTGCCATCATCATGAGCAAGCAAAATAGATTCTCCTTCTGAGACAAACCAACCTGCAGTAGATGTCTTATGGCCAAGCTGATTCAATCGATCAAGAGAGGTTTCTTCAATTTCTTCTGCATTGCATGCACATGGTTGATCATTTTCCTTATCATTAAATTCCATGGTCTCGTCACATGCAAGGTCACATGCAAGAAAGGGCTCGTTGCAGTCAGTGTCAATGCCTTCAACAGAATCCCCATCACAAGATACGATATGAGAATTCTCATTCTCATTCCTGTCAGATGGCAAAGCAAGTCCTTGTTTCATTTCATCTGATTTAGTAGGCATTAGCTTGTCGGTGTTGTCCTCCGATAAAACACTGTACTTGTGATTCAGTGCAGTTAAAAACTCTGCAGCAATGGGATCCTCGTCAATGGGACTAAGCAATTCTTTTTCTGATATGTCCTGAGCATGGGAGTCGGAGGAAGAGGAAGGTTTGCACAAATTTTCTGACTTAGGCTTGAGCACAGTGAGTTGAACGGATGGCCGGCTTCTCAACAGTTTTTGGTGGGGAAACAATCTATCTTCCAATTCCTGATGACTCAAGCGTTTCTTCAGAGATGGAGACGACTCCTGTAAATCCTCCTCCTTTTTATGGAAACTGGGGCTTCTCTTGGCAGGATCATCAGATTTGGAGGGTATCTGAATCAGTGAACCATCTACCTCGTTGTCCTCCCCGATAAAGCCATCGGTAGTCATGGCCTTCTCAATACAACTAATCTTAAGGTGTATATCAGAAAGCATGGTCATAGACTTGTGAGTATTGTTGGCATCCAACATTTCCTTGGTCCTCCTAAGCTCGGAAGAAATCTGGCTCACTCTTTTCTCCAGAGAGGCAAGCCTTTCATGAATCTTACTTGGAAAACAGTCATTACCTTCCACTTGCACCTCTTCAGACCCTTTTACATTCTCTTCTTTATCTTTAACTTGGCTTTTCTTCTTTGTTTGATCGGTAGGGGGAGGAGGAGGTGGCGGTTTAGGTGGAGAGGGGATCATCATCCTTCCATCCTCTTCCTCGGCACCCATGCTATTCTGCAAAACTTGTCGTGAACGGCATTCTCTTTCTCTTTCTCTATGTTGTCGTTGCCGTTGCAGATCAGAGATAATGCATGCAACAGAGGAAGAGGACTTACCATTGTTATTATTGGTGGAGGAGGGCAAAGAAGAAGTAGACCATCTGAGGCTGAGACTTTGAGCTTCTTCCTTTTCCTTTCCAACTTGCCTAGGCTCCTCTGATCTGCCGGCATTTCGAACCCCCGATCTAATGGTGTGCTTCAGAGGCATTGCGGAGGTGTTGTGTTTGGAGGCCGAGGAATTATTATTCCTCACGGACAGTCCCCTGCCGCTGCGGCCCTCGATTACGCCATTCCTCCCTGTGTGAAGAGAAGGATTCTCTTTCTCTTTATCTTTCTCTCTGCGCTTGTACTTGTATTCAGCCCCCATCTCCAGGTTGGGAGGAGGTGGAAGAGAAGCATCTGCCCTGCTTGGCCTTCTCTTCTCCTTCTTCCCAACGCCGGTAGACATTTTTCAACAAGAAGATGCAGATGGAGATGGAGTTGGGGAAGTTTTCAGTGTCGTTGTTACTGCCAAAAAACGAGAGGATCGAAGTAAGGTGGGAATCGAGAGTTGGAACAAATCGACAATGGTGAAGGCGCCAATGTCTCCTAATTCAAATTTTAAATTGATTTAGGCCTCCGATGTATCGAAGTTTTAGTGATAGGGCAGTGCTTCAATGTTACCGCCCGACCTATTGAAACACAACTGAATAAGAAACCCTCTCTTTTAATTAATATTATTTTATAGTCCACGATACCCGGCAATCTGTTTTTGGGTCTACAGACGGCCTACAGCAATATGGGACTCCTCGTACTCCCAATATTGAGGGAGGCACCTAACTCGTGCTCCACAATACGAGGTGTACATACCTTACCCCCTGCAGGATTTGAACTTGTGACCTCTCTTTCAAGAGTACAAGTTCTCCACCATTAGGCCAACTCAGGCTGTACAAGTTCTTAAATAAGAACTAGATCCAACTTGCCCAGCCGTACACCCCATTACGAGGAGCAATTGTGCTTTATCTTTACGCTCAAAATTTCAACGGGTTTTGTTAATTTTGAGAGTTTAGTTAGGGTTTTGAGTTTGGTTTAGCTTGCTTCTGTTTTGTCAATAGTCAAATCTTTTTTCTTTTTTTTTTATAAAGCATGAATTTATATATTTCTTTCATATATTATTTTTTCTTTTTTTCTTTTTTTCTTTAAATGGCTTTAAATCTTACCAATTCATTTATTGATATTGGTTTTGGTATTTTGCACAATTAAAAGAATGGCTCCTCCTCCACAATAATCCCAAAAATTTATATTGAAGGTGTTTCACAAGGTAAATCTTTTATGTGAAGTCACTAAAAGGACTCGAACAAGCTAAAGATCCTTCCTTACAAGACCAAAGAAACCTTTCACATAGGAGAGAAGCAATAAAAGATAATGTATTACCAATAATGATACTGTGTAAGGGGGAAATCAGTATGTGTGTATAATCAAAATAAATGAATAGAAACTAATCTAAACAAACAAAAAGACGATTCATACCCATTACTCACAAAATGAAACTACAAAATCGATGAATTTAAGAACGTAATTGAAACAACACAATAACCATGAACTCAAAACAATGTAGCTTTACCAGCTCGTGTCGGAGTGTGTTCGCGAAGATGTTGGGTTGTTCGTATTAATGTGAAGCCTCCATTGTGTGTGCAAAAGCTTGAAGAACGTGCAATGTCGTTGATCGAAGATATGTGTAAAACTTCAAAAGATCGATTGTGATTTTGGCATTACTTCGTCGTGAAAAATATGTTGATTCTCCTATCCTTTTTTAGAGGAAATGAGGTTGTTATATATAAATTGTGTTTTGAAATGAATGTTCAAGATCGCATAGTAGAATATCTTGATCAACGGTTGAAAATTGTTGAGAGGAAATAGAAGGGAATAATCAATGTAAATTGATTACATAATTGGTGTGATTGAAGAAATCATTTTGAGTGTTCAGTGGGACTGAGGAAATAGATTGAATAATATGTGGAATTGAAGAATAGATTGATCTGTCAAGAAATAGATGGATCAATCAAAGAATAGAGTGAGCAATAGGGGGATTGTAATTTACTCAATCATGAAAGTGGGTGAGGAATCAATTAATTAATCTTTTTGGGGTTGAACGTGCAAATCAAGTTTGACTTTTGCAAACAAAGTTGTATTTGTTTTATTTGGTTTTTGATGATGTTTTGAGTAATTTATTCAATTATTCATGTTTACGAGAAAGTGATTTAATTAAACTATTAATTTTCTAATAATTTAATTGACTTAGGGGAATAGGGTAAATTAGTGACATAATTAAATAATTGATGTTATTTAATTAATTAGGAGGAATAAAGTTAGATTAGGATTTTATTACATAAATGAATTTTATTTAATTAGTCAGAAGTGATGAAAAAGTGAATTAATTAAATAATGTAATATTATTTAATTAATAGAAGAACTTAGGGTTTTTGATGCAATTGATGTGAAATGTAGTGATATTTAGTGATAATGATGTCGATGATCAGAAAATGTCATTTAGGATGTGTGATAAGTGTTAAGTCAATTTTACATGTCTACATTTTGCCCCTCTTTGAGATAAAGTAGTGGTTGCTTTGTTTCAAAGATTCGATGTTAAGATCAAGATTTGAAAAAATTTATATGCCACCCTGTGCCCCGATGGTCAGCAGAATGATGGTAGGATGTTGGGTTGCCCCTCGAGAGGTTGGCCGAAAATATCAATTTTGAGGTCAGACTCACGGCACAGTTTCATTTTAGTTCAGATGTGTAGAGGATGAAAAATTAAGCCTATAGGTCTCTTGTTGCTAGTTCAAGTGTTCCTGGGAGCTCTTAATTTTAACCTAGGAGTGTTTCTTAGGTAAAATAATTAAGGTTTTGAGGGTTAAAATAGGTAATTAGGGTTCAAATTACCTCATTTGCACTTTGAGCCTATAGAAAATTATTTCCTCTGGTTTTGGTGATTTGTCGATTGTCGAGGAGTTATGGTGAAAATTCGGGGAGCCCCACAAATGCAGTTCGCAAGTTCGGACAGCCTCCAAGCGTCGGTGCCTTGATATGCACCCTTTCATTACACGTTTTTGACTTTTTGTGTTTGTGTAATTAATGCCTGAAGTCAAAGTTGTCGAATGCGTTAGATTCATGAATTTTTTGCACTTGCATCATTTTTAGCACTTCTGCTATTTCTAAATAATTTGTGTTTGACTTTTTTCGCTCGCAACTACTCAAAATGTTCACATTTGACCTAAAATTTTGCATTTGCTATTTTTGTTTTGTTTTGTAGGCTCTTGTTAAAAATTTGCGCTTTTGAAATACATTATCACTTTTGAAAGTTTTGCATTTTCCTTTTTTGTGCACTTTTTGACAAAACATTGTTCACAATAGGCTGTTGTTAGCACTTTTGCTAAAAAAAAATTCGCTTTTGACAAAAGGTTTTCACTTTTGACTTTTTTGAATTTTTAAGCCTGTTTATTTGTCATTTGAGGTGTGTTTTGTGCTTTCATAGGGAATCCTTAACATTGTGGGGTGAATGGCTGTAGGTGGTCCTTAATCCGCTCGTGTCGAGGGGGTGACGATTACGAGAGTTGTTCGATTTGATCCCTGGGTTTCAGGAGCTAGAGCGAGATGTCCTAAATGTTGTTGGATTGCGACACATTTGCTACATGTCAACTATCAGATGTCACAGAGGGATGATGCCTGCTCTTGTGGAGAGGTGGCACTCAGAGACCTTGTCCTTTCATTTACCTACTAGGGAGGCCACCATTACCCTAGAGGATGTGTGGAGAATCCTCTGTATACCCATTCATGGAGAGCTTGTTACTTATTCCATTCAACCAGGTACCCATGCTATGTGTTGAGTGCTTGGTGTGAGACACCTTAAGGTTCGTGGGGTAGAGATAGACATATCTGATTTTGTGGGCAGTGTTAATATTATTTCCTTGGTTCTCAGTGGTTTGGTCATGGGGCTCATCATTCCTAATAGGAGAGGTAGACAGTTTCTTGTCGGTTGGGGTGTGTGCATCGAGCAAATGTTTGAGCACGACACTAGATACACATGGGGCTCGTGTCTCCTTGCACACTTGAATTGAGATATGCACGAGGTCACCTATCGTGGCGGGAGATCTATTTCTGCTAGTGTCTTTCTACTGCATGTATGGGCCTGGCAACACATCCCAGTTGCTCAGCTTAATGGTATTTTGGATCAAACTTTGGGGATCCATATTCTTATTGTTATGGGGATTTTCTTAACTATACATGGCTTGAACAGCTTCCCTACTGGCGTCGTGTTTTAGATGATATGTCAAGTTTTGTATGGAGACCATATTTAGATTGCGAGGCATGGCCTAACGACCAAGAGCAGTTCGCTCTTTACTTGAGAGATATCTACCCAATAAGGTTTGTCGTCATTTTGGTGAGCGACAAGGTCATTTTCTAGATGCTTATGAGGCTCGCTTTGGCCGGACTACCAAAGAGGTATGTATCTGGGTTTTACGAGTCGATCATGATGCAGCTATTGCCGATTTCAGAGCACTTGCCCCATTTGGGTGGGGTTGGCCAATTGGTTTAGCAAATCTTGGGACTACCCCAGATTTTGATCAGTGGTGGGCACGACGTATTCCATTGAGATTTACAGTTCCTACTAGCATTCCTGCAGTAGGTATAGCAGGTATTATCGAGCGCCGAGGAGAGAGGCAGTGTGTTGAGATCATTGTTGAGCAGCTTGCCAGGGGCCTATAGGATGATGGATAGGGCAGACAGGATGATCTAATGCAGTAGGATCAGGGACAAGTTTTGGGTCCTCCTCCTCCACCTAGAGACAGAGCAGTGCAACTAGCACAGATGAGAGCCATGAGGGACGAAGAGGTAGTGTGACGACAGGTCGTGAAGGCTCAAATTGCTACTATGACAGTGGAGAGGGACCGCTCAAGGGTAGAGCGAGACATTGAGAGCAGGCGACGTCATGCTACAAAGGCCCAAGTACAAGTGATTACGGCTGAGAGAGATACTCTTAGAGCATAGCATGATGCCCTCCGTGCAGAGTGATATCAGTTGTTACAAAGGGTGACATACTATCAGACTCTCTATGATGCCTTTGTTCCTAGAGCACAACGACGACCGCGGTTTGGAGAGCCTAGTACTGCTACAGATGCCACATCTGGTGGACATTTCGTTAGACAGCTTGATCTACAGCTTGATCCTTAGAGTCCTCCTCCTTTGATCGGGAAATAGTTTATTGTATTTGATCTTTATGATGTTTACTGTTTAGAGACTTATATTGCAGACATGATTTTGTATATATATTCATTGACCCAGTCGAGGCCTCGTATATATATGTATTTTTTTGTATTATCCTATTACACATGTTTCATTATGATGATGCACTTAACATTCTCATTTTTGATGATGATATATATGAGATATATATGCTTCGATTCGGCTTCATTATGTGTTACGTGATAACCATGGATGATGATGTATGATTTATACATGCTTTTGTACTTTTCTGATGTATGCAAATGATGTGGATGGATGGATTGATCATATTTTATTTCATATGATGTTTTATTATGTATATCATGGATGTATGCCTTAAACATGATATATGATGTTTTCATTGCTTTATTATCATCATGATATGCATTGACGACATTGTGGATGCGGGATGGATATGGTACTAATGATATTGTGATGCAAGATGGATGTTAGTTAGAAGAAATAATTGATGATGGATATAAATTTGATGTTGTTAGTTACTGATGAGTTGCTTTTTCTTTGCTTGGAGGCTTTGCATTTTTAACAATCCTTTTTGATGTAGCAAACAAATACGATGCACCAGGGTATTAATAACCAAGGTAACTTTGTATCTATTGCATGGACTTTGACTCGACATACAAAGAATATTCTTGCTCATACTAGACATACAAAAACTTTGTTTAAAATATATGGTTGGGTTGTGTTAAAACTTTTCGGACCAATTACACTGAGAGGTATGAAATACCTAATATGCAACTGCTACACGAATTATCTCAAAACAACTTTCATACACTCAATAAAGCAAGTATTCATCATGGTAGTATTACAAAAAAATCTTACAAACAACAAACCGAAACGACGCTTAATTGTTCCCATTCCTTCTTCTCTAAATCCTTGTGGACATCCTCGAGAGATCCTGGGAATGAGTCAATAAAATAAATCATAAAGATAAGACTATAAAAAGATAAAACAATGTTGTAGTATCACTTTCCATATATGTTTTGAGGTTTCAGGCTATTTATCCGTTGTTGATCATGTCTATCATAGGAACGAATCCATTGAGGCATATCTTAGGATGTTGTTGGTGAATTGTCAAAAGATAGGTAGTTAACACTATCATTGTTTTCATTTGTTTGTAATCAAATGTTTGTGTTTGTTTGCTTGAAAGTTCTAGCTTTTGATGTTTGCTTTGTTTGTTTGTCTGTTTTGTCAAAGGGTGAATGTGATGATTTATTTATTATGGTTGAAAAGTTTATTGTGGATTGTGATGATGGAGTTAGGATCTTTTTGATTTTTTGAGTTTTATGATGTTTTTGTTGTTTTAAGGGGACTACCTAGGGCCTCGAGGGCTCATCAAAGATAAGTTTTGCCTATGTTATACATGCAGAAGCTTGTAGTTCGCTTGGTTTGATAAGAATATGTTTTTGATCTTTTTTGTTTTTCTAATGTTTTTTATTTTGTGTTTTTGTGAATATTTTTGGATTTTGTATTTTTTGACTAAGTTGAAAGAAAGCATGATAGATACCTAAGTGGACTGACCTAAGGCCTCGAGGGCTAATAAGCCTTGCCTACGTTATACATGCAGAGACCACGTAGTTCGACTGGTGTTGATTCAAAAGCATAACATGCTTTTGGGATTTTGATGTTTTATAACTTTGTTTTGATTTTGTTGTTTTCTAGATGTTTTTTATTTTGATAGTTTTTAACCATCATGGGACGCACAAGGATCTAATCCACTACCTATTTCAAGAAGTTTCCCCTAGTTCGAAACAAGACTACCTTCTCTAGGATAGATGAATGTTGATGGTGCGACAATGTTCAATACGTAATCATTCATCAATCCATGGTTGGACACATGTTTTATTATGGGACGAATGGGTGGATGCTTCAAATAGCACTGATAGATAACGATGCAAGTCTTATTCAAATGTAGCACCTGTTTACCAGGTTTTCACTACGATACTTGTTCTAGAAGCGCCACAAAGTGGTTTTCACTAAAAGAACGTTTTATTTCTCTTTATTGTTTTTTCTTGCTTTTTAATTTTTTGGGATTTTTAACTTTTTGATTTTTTTGGATTTTTACCCTTTTGCCTAGGGTTGATTCTACTAAAGGGTACCTTGGTAGTGCGTTGGCGGTGCATATTGTTGTTGGGACAAATTGTTTTGAAGGTTACCCTAGTAGTACGTTGGTGGTACACCTTGTTGTTTGGGACGAATTGCATTGAAGGTTACCTTGGTAGTGCATTGGTGGTACACCTCGTTGTTTGAGATGAATTGTTTTGAAGGTTACCCTGGTAATGCATTGGCAGTACACCTTGTTTGTTGGAACTATTGATTGGGAAGGGTACCATGTGGCACACCTTGTTGAGACGAACTATTTTGAAGGTTACCTTAATAGTGTGTTGATGGTACATCTTGTTGTTGGAATTGTTGATTGGGAAGGGTACCATGTGGGACACCTTGTTGTTGAGACAGACTATTTTGAAGGATACCCTGATAGTGTGTTGGCGATACACCTTGTTGTTGGGAAAATGCCTAGATCACAACATGAGCTAGAAGACATAAATCAAGATTTATTTTGAAGCAAGATGTAAGTACTTTCCCCCTAGTGTCTAGCAATGTAGGTAATGGATTATCTTGTGATAGGATAACATGTGTCGATAGAGTATGCCCCTTTGGACAATGCCTCATGGCTTAGATAATGCTGGATAGGATAGGGTCAATGATAGTGACCCATGTCAAGATATTTTCCATAAGCAAGTGTAAAGTGTACACCAAACATTTGTCAAGATCAAGGTAAGAAAAAAAAATGGATTAGATGAATGGTTCATGGATTTATTATGGATCAACTGAGATGCTTCCACCTAAAATGGTGCACGTAGATGTGCAATTCTACACATGACGCTTGTTTGCCAAGTTTTCATCATTGTACTTGTCCAAAGTGCCACCATAGTGGTTTTCATTGGAGGATGATTTTTCTCTTGACTATTTTCTTGATTCTTTTTCTTTTGATGTCACACACGACACCTATTTACCAAGTTTTCATCATGGTGGCATTTTTTTTGCTCATGTTGAACCATCTGGTGGTGTTGATGTAGATATTGTTGGTGCTAATACGGTTGTTGTTGTTGTCATGACGTTCCAATGATATCCCGATTGAAGGAGTTGTTTTGCTATGATACGGGCGCTTGAGCATAACCCCTAATAATTCTTATCTTTTTTGTCGATACCGAAGTTAACCTTACCTTGATGTGCACATCACGATAGAGTGCCCTTAGAGTCTTTATGATAAAGAGTCACTACCAATACATGGTCAATGTGAGATTTAGATATCATGGATGAAAAAATGCATTGAGGGATATGAGATTTAGATGGATTGGTTTACAGTTTGGAACCTTTTATTTTCTAGACTTGGGATGATGAGAAATAATGGGTGGATACGGAGATTCAATTGGGACCAACGTCTTGAGTAGGTCACTCTTGAAGCTTTATTTTGCTTTGTTGGACATTTTGGATGGATGAACTTTCCTTTTTTATTTTTCCCCATAGTTTCTTTGACCAATGGAGTTTGATAGCGATGATTTTCTTTCTTTTGCTTTGGTATCCATTTGTATTTGCTTTGTACATTTTGTTTAATCAATTCTTTTGCTTCAATGACTTGTTCCTTTCTTTGATATAACTTTTTCTCTTGTTGGTCCCAATTAGATGGTGGAAAAATACATAGATGATGATTCACGATATGAATGGTTGTAGCATTGGTAGTGGTTTCATCATAAGGACCCTTCATTCTCTCTATGTTGGTGTTTGCATTAGATAAATTTCCCCCCATTATTATAGAGGTATCACTGATATGTTTAGATTCTTTAATTGTTGAATAACCCAGACCTTGATGCTTAGGACTGTCAATAATCTACACTGGTTCTAGGATACCTTGTTCAAGTAGGCTCAATCCTCTACCTTAATAATGCATCCATTGAAATTTTTGTTTGCAATAAGATATGATTCATCTTGGAAACAAGGTGTTAATCCTTCTTTGCTCTATTGTGGATCTTCAAAGGTGATAGCTTCTTCACTAGTAGGATAGCTTGCTCTGACAAAGGTAAGTGATCCAAGTTTATAAATGATAGGATCCTCCATATCTGTGATAGCTTCTTGATTGATATCTTCAGGCTAATCTTGTGAAACATCAAATTTTGATGGCCCTACAAAATATATCAGTGCTTCTTTGATTGTTGTATACCCAATTCTCTACTACTCATGATTGTTAATTATATTTACTAATTTGAAGATACTATGCTCAATATTTTCATACTCGATGTCTTCAATCTACCTGGAGGATGTTTCTGATTTTAATGCTTCTTTTTTATCAATTTCTGATATGTCTATAGATTCTACTATGCTTTGATCATGTGTAAAGATGTTAAGAGTAGGCGACTCTTGTTCCTTGGTAATGACATCAAGAGTATGAGACTCTTGTATTGGATGAAGATCATCTACATGTCCATTAGGAGTAGGCATCTCATGGGTAGATGTATGTGTGCTTGGTAAATGGATTTATTCTTCTTTTGGAAAATATTGGATGTCTTGGAAGATATTTTCCAAGTCATTGTAGTATTTTGATGATAAGTGTAGACACTGAAATTTGGTCTAAGCCTGCGACTTTAATTTTTTCATAATTCGTACCTTCATTGTCATGATTAAATAATGTTAATTATTTAATTATTTTCTAAAGTCCTTTCTCATCTATTAATTAAATAACTTTTAATTATTTAATTAAGTCATTTTAACATTTATTCTTCTATTAATTAAATAACTTTAATTATTTAATTAATTCATTTTACTTTTATTCAATCTTGATTAATTAAATAAATGTTCTTTATTTAATTACGTCACTAATTAACTTTATCCTCTTTCTAAAATTAAATAAATTATTATTTAATTTATCCTTATCACACTTTCGACTATAATTAAATAAACACTTTAATTATTTAATTATTCATAAATCTTTTCTTCAGTCAATTAAATAAATCTTAATTTATTTAATTTAATCTTTAAATGTTGAATGTTGAATTAAATAATCATTTAATTCATAAAATCTTATTTTGGACATATTCTTCTATATTTAGATAATTGTTTAAGTTATCTAATTATTCATTCACCACTTAACTCGAGATCTATTTAAATCAGTCAGTCATCTTCTGATTTAATGCCTGATTGTCTTTGACAAGCAAACTTCTTGTCTTAACCGGTCAGTTATCTAGTTTTAATTCTTATGCATGTAGGCATTTATTAATTAAATAAATTTAATTAATTAATTAATTCATGTGTGCATTTGAATAGATCGTTTCCTTTATTCTATCTTTATCCTTTACATGCAATCTTTATTCTTCTAATTTTCAAATACTTTCAACTAAAGATTAAATCATTATTTAATCTTGATCTCGACCTTTCAACTTGTAATCACTCACGTCACTACTGACACTAATCTCAATGCATGTTGAATCTTTTAATCTGAATCGTCTGTCCATCTTCTAATCTGAGCCTATCATTCGAAAATCTTGTTTTCTATAAATTGGCTTTATCATCATCATTGTTACTCCTCTCGAAATCTGATGACTTTTGGAGCACTTGTTTTATAATCTTTGATATTTTCACTATTATCACATCTATTGAGGCTATACTTGCACACATATTGAAAATATAAGGGCAAGAATACTATCACGGTGAAATGGAGAAGGACAACATAGGTTATTCATGGAACTATATTGATGCTTGGTGAGATCTTTTCATTTATGCTTTCCTTTGTGCTTTGTTGTTTAGCTTTAGATTACATTCAAGTTTAATTGCATTGTTTATTGCTTTAATCTGATTTTGTTTTCATGATGTTACATTGGTGAACCTGATGTGAAGACATGTTCTTCACAAATCCATAGAAGTTTTATTCATTTTTTGCAGGTATCGTACGACCCAACGCATATGATGGATG
Source organism: Sequoia sempervirens (assembly GCA_007258455.2). Lineage (NCBI taxonomy): Eukaryota > Viridiplantae > Streptophyta > Pinopsida > Cupressales > Cupressaceae > Sequoia > Sequoia sempervirens. The sequence continues at coordinate 604,772,868 of VDFB02000015.1, read as the reverse complement.
AAACGATGCAATTGACATTACGAGCCACATATGACGAATACAGCGACACATCTAACAAAATTTGATGCATCTATGGTTTTTCGTGATGCAATTGACTGGTAAAATCCACAACGCATTTGCTGCTTTGCGTAACGCATCTGGCTGGTGAAATTTTTGATTTCAAATTTTGAATTTAAAATTTTTCATCATGTTTTCATTCTGACTAATTTTTAGTTTGCAAGGTGTGTTTTAAGGAGTTAACATAGTGTTTGCAGGACGTAGCATAAAAGACAAGTTTTCAAAACTCTTTCTGCAAGACGATCGCCAAAGAGAAATTGCAAACTACTGATGAATTATTTTGCAGGATGTGTGACGAAGACTATTTTGAAACAAGACTGTTTGTTTTAGATTAGATAACATTTCATTTAGTGCTTAAAAAGAACTCTGTCTACTGTGTTTTGTGCACTTGCACACTTTGTGTTACTCAATCAATGTGTACGTACACAATGATCCTTTTCTTTTTTAAGAGAGGCTTCCTTGGGGATTTCATCACCTCAAGGTTTGACCTTGAGCACATTTTTTGGTGAGCTATATCAAAGGGGGGAGAACGAAATTTGTGCACCAAGGAGTGGCTAGCGTTGTTCAAAGCCAAGTCGTGAGACCCTTGGTCCGCGCGAGACTCAATAGTGATGAGAGTGGGAGAGACCCTCCCAATCTCAGACTATTTCAAACGGGCTCTTTGTTCACAAACTCCCTTACTAGACACCATTTATTTTAGAAACCCAAATCCTTCTATTTGCTGGTGCAGGAGGTCAAACATCTGAAGTTGTCTCACATCCATATAGTTCCTAGTAGAGATGAGAAGTATGCCATGGGAGTTTCATGGTTACTGAAGCTTGGCTGCCCTAGAGAAGTGAGTGTCATGGAAGGGAGCTAGTGGGGTCAAGATTCTAGTCATCTACTTTGAATAAGTGTAGCTGGGGAAACCCAAGCGAGAATCCAATAAGATATTGTCACATTCCAGCCTTAGGATCGTACTTTCTTGATTTAATTTTTGTTCATGTTTGAAATATTGTGTTTTCTAAGTGTTTGTTATTTTCCAAAAATTTGATCAGAAACAGTGAGTCAAAACCTATAGTTTATGAAAAAAAGCATCTGCTCATCAGAAAATCGCAATTGTCAAACAGAGTCGCACTTTTCCACTAGAGAAACGCATCTGTTACTTAGAGTCGCATATTTTTACTAGTCTGTTGCATATGTCAAAACTGAGTCCAACCTGCATTTAACAGAGACCGGGTCACATCTATTAGAATAGGTCGCATCTGCTTGTTTGATAACCGCATCTGATAATCCTGAGTCGCACATGTTAATTACCTACGTTACTGGAAAACCCACAATTGAAACTTTTTGTGACGCGTCTGAATAGGTGAGTTGCATCTGCAGTCTGGAATGACACATATGCCCTGTCACAAACCCAAGCTATATTTTACCAGTGCACTGTCTGAGTTTGAAAACTGCAACTAATCAATCCTAAGTCACAATTGATATAGTGAGTCACATCTACTTGATATAGAACTACATGTGTCTAATACCCGAGACATAATTTACTAGTAAAAACATATATAATAATTCAAACTGCAACTGTTAAGTTCTATGACGCATTTGTTATCCTACAATGCTACCTCTTTTGGAATCTTCCAAAATTGATCACTTAGACTTTTGCATATTTAGACACTATCATCCTAGGATAGCATCATCTTAGACATTCCTTATTTGCAAGAAAATACCAAAAATAATAGCTTCATTCTTTCTTTTCTTGCAAGAAAATCCTAAAAATATAGATTAGATTCATAATCATCCATAGACTTAGTTTTTGCATCACTTGCACTTTGAGCTTTCCTTACATGGTTGAAACAAGATCTAAAAGGAAAGAAAGAGAAAAGATGGCTGATCCAAATGATTTCATCAATCCGTTCTCAAACCCCTTTTCAGGGACATCTTCATCGAGACCTCACAAGACTTTGTTAGAAAAATTTGTTACTAGAGACGCACAAGGACGCATTGTAGTGGAAGACATAGATGTTGTTGCATAGGACCCTGAGTTTTCCTCCTTTGTAGATGACTATCTAGCAAATGATCCTCAATGATACTTAGCTAAGTTGCTAGCAGAGGGAGCCAAGTTACCTCCTGGATTTGACATCTATACCTTGCAAACAAAATCTACCCAAGGAAAAAATACGACAACTACTAGTGCTACTATACCTCAAGTGACTACCGCTATACCATCTGGAGGACCCACACAGAGTGGTTCAACAATACACACATCTCCATTTGGTACATCTAGCTCAACACAAGGTCTAAATTTCACCATTGGGGTGTCATCGTCCAATCCCTTCGGTCCTCTTGTTGGGAACAAAAGACCTAAAACATCAACTCCTACACCAAGTGTCAATGTCACTAGCACTATTCCACAAATAATAGTTATACCAAGTGTCAATGTCACTAGTACTATACCATAGATTGGGGTCTCACAGACAAGAAACATACCCTCCTTTCAATATGGAAGTTGACCCACCACTTCACAAATTCCAAATCAAAATCCATTTTCACAAATTCCAAATCAAAATCCATTCACACATATTCTAAATCAAAACCCATTCACTAACATTCCAAATCAAAATCCACTTTACATACCGACACTCAACCAAAACCCATCACAAAACGTTGGATTCCAAAACACGTACATAGACCCAAAAAATCCAACTAACACTCATTAACAAAAGGTCACTATCTTCCAGGAAAACCTCAACCCAAAATTGAGAAGTGATTTGAGAGTACATTGTTGCACATCCTTTGTAGAACTAGTGGAAAAGGGCCTCATACTAGAGAAAGGACTCATATACAAAGGTGAACTCAAGGTACCCAACATAAATCCCCCTGTGCAGAACACCCCCAATGACAAAAACAAGTTTTGGTCTCAGAACAAAAATGTTACCAATGATGGGGTCATTGATGCTAAAACCCTACAAGCAGGACCAATCATTACACTTAGAGGAAAAAACCCCTCTACCAACACACTCAATGTCATCAATAAAACCCCCAACACTACCCAAAACACCCAACGACCACAACAACAAAGGAGGTTTCTGAAACGTGAGTTCACTCCCTTAGGGGAACCCATTGAATTGGTCTTCAAACAACTGTTGCAACATAATCTCATACAGCTTCAAGAGCCAAGACAATATGATCCAGGGAAATTCAAACCATTCTGGTGGGATGATAATGCCTTTTGTGATTTCCATAGAACCAAGGCACATAGCCTACAAAATTATCGACAACTGAAAAACATCATACAATACTTTGTCGAGAACAGAACTATTGAAGTCGGTGGACAGAAACTGACATCTTCAAACACTGATCATAAGGTATTTTCTAATCCACTACATGACCATGTGAAAGGAAAGGCCCCCAGTTCAGGTAACAAGACTAATACTGCAACCAACTACGCTAGTGTTAAGCATGATTATAGTGGCCCAATCATAAAACATATGAGCTTTCGATGAGCATGTCAACACGATCACCATAAATAAAACTCTTGAGTGTGTTGTCAACACTCGCCGAACCAAAATCACCATCCAAGGTCCTCCATCACATCAGGCACCACAGACTTCCAAGCCGCAGAATAACTTACTTGACCAGCTGGAGAAGACCCCAGCCCAAATCTCTATCTTGGAACTGTTGCATATCTCACCTGATCATCGATCCATTCTAGACAAGGCTTTACAAAGCATAACTGTCCCTAATGATCTTGATGTCAATCATTTCCAGGAAATGGTAGGCTACCTGACTAATAATCATCATGCCACCTTCTTCGAACAAGACTATGCAACCGATAAGACAAATCATAACGACCCGTTACACCTTGAAATCATTGTTCATAAAACCAAAGTTAGATGAGTCTTGGTAGACAAAGGAGCAGGGTTGAATCTTTGCGCTTTAAAATTAGTTAAGGCATTAGGTTTATTAGAAGCATGTGTGGACACCACCAAAAGCATTATCATTAAGGCTTATGATGATGAAGAACAAAAATAAATGGGGGTTGTAACACTTCCTATCAGAATTGGTCCTATTGTTATGGAGATAAACTTCCAAGTCTTGGATCTCACGCTCCGATACAACCTTCTGCTAGGCAGACCATGGATTCATGCCATGAAGGCAGTCCCTTTCACATATCATCAATGTCTAAAATTCCCTTACAATGGCATTGAGATTACAATAGATGGTGACCCAAATCCTTTCCAATATTGTACTAATCTATGAGAGATACCCCAATGCCAAGTGCTTGTAAACCAAGAAGCTTCATTATCCAATTCATCCCACTATGTCGATCCATCCACTCTTACCAAAACATCCACTTCTCCATCACTACCTTCCACTCCTAAGGTCGAGATCCAAGACAATGGTTGTGGAGAATATCACATGAAGACATCTTATTGTGTTAGCCATCTAGTTCCTCCTAAATCATACGGTTTACCTACAATAGATAGGAGATAGTCGGTGGTCACCATACACATCCCTCCCACAACAACTTTCACAAAATGGGGAGAATTAAGCAAAGAAGCCATAAATGAGGATGATGTGACCTCCTAGATATACATAGAAGACAATGAAGCACCTCCTCCACTTGCTCAGATACCTAAAGATCAATATGGAAAAAGGTTTTACCTTAATGTAGATCAAAGGATACAATGGACATAGTGGCTTAGGCTTACATCAAAATGGGAGGATGAAACCTATCATTATTTCTAAACGGCTAAAGGGCCTAGGGCTTGGGTTTCAACTGATCCAGATTGGCGTTCCTAGTACCACATCACCTTTACTAGAGGAAGTAAGTGCTTTAGAAGATATTGAGACATCTGACCAACCATATGACCAACCCTACTGTGATTCCCCTAACTCTAACGAATATGAGTGGGATTCCCTATCCTCCACCTCTATCATGGACCTTGATAAATTGTTTCGAGAACTTGACTTAATGCTTAAATCCTCGTCAAATCCATTGAATTCTTGTCCACCAAAGAATATGACAAAAGAGGAATGGTTTAAACATTACTATTGGGAATTTCTCTTGATCCTACCTCTTGGGAACCTGGTAAATCCACTTCAAATAACCACACTTTGGCATTAGGCCCATCTCAGAATCCACCTAGATCCAAGCAAAAGAGCAAAGAGGACTTGGTAAGAAAATTTTGTGACTATATGAACAACTCAACTTTTACCTTGACCCCTTTGAAATTTGACACCTCCGATGATGACATGCCCTTAGTATATCCCCAGCTCATCAATTGGGACCAACAAGACACACCCGTCTTAGACATTTTTGAGAACAAAGCAATAGATGAGTTCCTAGGACTACGAGAAGGCATACCTAGTGGTGATCATAAGGTTGGGTTTACCATAGACTTGGATAACAATGCATATTTTGGGGAATTTGTTCAACCCTCTAGTAGCAAAAATAAGAAAAAGAATGAAAAAGATAAAAATGACGAGTCTCTAGGTGAAAACCGAAAGGTGCCTTTAGACAATGAAAAAGAAAAAAATAAGGACGCATCCGAAGGCAAAAACCTCTTTGAGGCACCTAAGGATGGAGGTTTGAACATTCTCCCTATTGCTTAGGAAAATTCACCCTTGCTAGTGGAAGAATCTGTGGAAATCAACATAGGTATTGAAGAGAATCCTTGACTGGTATATGTTGCAACATCATTGACAAAAACGAAACAGCCAGATTTTTGCAAATTCTTCACACAAAGACAGATCAATTTTGCATGGTCATATGCTGGCATGCCAGGGCTGGATCTTGAACTTGTACTACATCACTTTCCCTTACAACCAGGTGTAAAACCAGTGAAACAGAAATTGAGGAAAATGCACCCACAGATTGCTCTATTAGTCAAGGTTGAATTAAAGAAACTATTGGATGTTGGCTTCATTAGATCAATTGACTATGCAGATTGGATTTCCAATCTTGTACCATTCACAAAACCAATAGGGGGCATCTGCATCTGTATAGATTTTAGAGATATAAACAAAGCATGTCCCAAATATGACTTTCCCCTGTCGAACATTGACATGATTGTAGATATGACAATAGGATATGAGATATTATCCCTTATGGATGGATTTTCAGGATATAATCAGATCAGAATTGCAATTGAAGACCAACCTAAGACAAATTTCACCTATCCATAGGGAACATATTTTTGGAATGTCATGCCCTTTGGACTCAAAAATGATGGAGCAACATACCAATGGGCTATGACAAATATTTTTCATGACCTCATACACACTCTTATGGAGGAATATGTCGATGATCTTATAGCTAAATCATTGACAAGAGTTGAGAATTTACAGGTTTTAGACAAGATTTTTCAAAGGCTAGAAGAGTATAAAGTGAGACTAAATCCGAAGAAATGTGTGTTTGGCGTGAAATCAGGAAAGCTTCTGGGATATATCATTACTAGACGGGGCATTGAAGTGGATCCGACCAAAGTGAAAACAATAATAGACATGTCTCCACTAGTAAATCTCAGTCAGCTAAGGGCACTACAAGGGAGACTACAATCAATCAAAAGATTCATAGTGCAGTTAGCAGATAAGACGCATCCTTTTCAAAATCTACTTAGAAAAGGAATACCCTTTGTATGGACAGGTAAATGCCAGGAAACTTTTCAAATGATTAAGGATTACCTACTCACACCACTAGTCTTAATTCCACCTATTGAGGGATGACCATTGATTCTTTACATATCAGCTACCACCTTAGCACTAGGAGCATTGCTTGCATAGAACAACAATGAGGGTCATGAAAGGGCAGTATAATATATCAGTCGTACTTTGGTAGGTTATGAGCTCAATTACAGTACCAATGAACGTGCATGTCTTGCAGTAGTTTTTGCTACTCAAAAACTAAGGCACTACATGCTAAACCATCAAACAATGTTGGTTGTAAAGATAGATCCTCTGAAATATCTCCTAAGAAAAGCAACATTGATAGGATGACTAGCCAAATGGGTAATGGTACTTAGTGAATATGATATCCAGTACGTAGAGAGAAAAGCTATCAAGGGACAAGTCATTACTAATCAGTTGGTTGATGCACCGATACAAGTAGATCACCCTTTAGTTGTAGATTTTCCTGATGAGTTCATATTCCCTCTTGACACAAGAACGACATGGAAATTATATTTTGATGGGTCCCACACAAATCATGGCTCAGGGGCTGGTATATTATTTATTACACCATAGGGTGATTCTATTCCTAAGTCATTTAGGATTTCCTTTCCATGTACTAATAACATAGCAAAATATGAGGCTTTTGTGACAGGATTACACATGGAAGTCAAATGGAAGATCAAGAACCTATAGGTTTATGGTGATTCTCAACTGGTAATCCGACAGGTAAATGATGACTATGAGACTAAGGATGAAAAACTTGCTCCCTACAAATGCATGGTAGATAGCTTCAAAGAGTACTTTGACAAGATTGACTTTCATCAAATACCTCATGTTCTAAACAGGGCAGCAGACGCCATGGCTACTATTGCTTCACTCTTGGACATACCTAGTAACATGCCTAAGTTTGAGTTTTTGGTAGAACAACTTTTGGTCCCTGCCTATGACATCCCAAATTTGAAGATAGTGTGTGAGATTGTTGGTCCCAATTCCTCATGGTATAAGGACATATATGACTAACTTCATGCAAAGATCATACCCACTGACCTTTCTAACAACCAACACAGGACATTTATCCATAAGGCAGCCAAGTATTCCATCATCGGAGACACATATAAATGTGCCCTAGACAATACCCTATTGAGATGTCTCGATACTGAAGAAGCACAAGCAACCTTGCGTGAGGTACATGAGGGTATATGTGGATCCCATTCTAACAGTCCTACCTTAGCTAAGAAGATTATAAGACTAGGTTACTATTGGCCTACCATGGAAAAGGACTCATATATCTTTGTCAAGAAATGTCGTCAATGTTAGATACACAGAGACTTGATACATGCACCAGCACAAGAGCTCCATCCCATAATGTCACCATGGCCCTTTTCCTAATGGGGGTTCAATCTCATAGGTAAGATACATCCCACATCCTCCAACGGCCATAAGTTCATCATTACTGCCACTGAGTACTTCACCAAGTGGATTGAAGCTATTCCCATGACCTACATCATTGACACACAGATTTCTAGGTTTATCCTTAATTATATCATTTGTCAGTATGGTGTTCCTCAATCCATAATCACAGATAATGGTCATCCATTCAAGAACCAAGAAGTACGTCATCTCTGCGAAGAATTCCATATCCAACACCACTTTTCCACCCCATATTACCCACAAGGTAACGGCCAAGCTGAGGCATCTAATAAAACTATCATCAGAATCCTCAAAAATATTATCAATGATATTGGTCGTGATTGGCATTTGCAGCTAAATCCAACCTTATGGGCTTACCGCACAAGCATCAGTACTCCCACAGGTGCCACTCCATATTCCTTAGTATTTGGTTCTGAGTCCATCTTGCCTATTGAGGTTGAGATTCCTTCCCTAATGGTATCCTTGAAAGGACATATTGACAATGAAGAATACCGAGTTTCAAGACTACATGATCTAGAATTCCTAGATGAATGAAGAAAGAAGACATTAGATCATCTCCAAGCATATCAAAATCGTCTTCATCACAACTACAACAAGAAATTATTGAATAGAAATTTTGACATTGGTGACTTGGTCTTAATGGAGAATCCCAAGAATCAAGTTGAAAGAGAAAAACCAAGAAAGTTTGAACCAAACTGGTTAGGACCCTACATTGTCACAAAAGCTTTTAGATCAAGAGCATATCAACTCTCTACTCCTGAAGGAGAACCATTTTCAGCACCTATCAATAGTCTTTTTTTGAAGAAGTTCTACGCATAGCTTCTGAGAGCCTTGTCTTAATTATCAAAAAATACAAACAAAAAAAAAACGTTACCTAGGTGAAAACCTAACAAACAGGTGTCTTGGTAACATCAAAAAAAAAAGAAAAATCAAGAAAAGAGTAAAGATAAATAAGTCATCCAATAGTGAAAACCACTTCGGTGGCACTTTGGATAAGTACCATGGTGAAAACTTGGCAAACAGGCGCCATGTGTAGTCGACTCTGCTCCTTTGTCTATTATCATTCTAATCTGAATCCCTTGTACATACCACCTATCTTTCTTATCCACATCCCTGTACATATCATATTTTTTTCCCATCCATTGTTTGTACATACCATTCATAATGAATGGTTGTCTTTTCCATAACTTGGAACGATTGACATTGAGTGCACTTAGTATCCCCCATCCCATCCTATTCATAATCAATTGGTCTTATACTCAACTAGGGGAAAATACTTGACTTACGTCATACTGGTTCTTACATTGGCTGTTCTGAAGATGTAAAACCATTGAAAAAATCTAAAAACATCACAAAATTTCCTAAGAAAATCCAAAAACATTAGAAAAATTCAAAAAGACAAAAAAATCAAAACATGTCAAAAATCCAAAAACAGAGTCAGAGTCAGTCGCACTTGTCATTCTTTGTCATTTGTCAAACTACATTGCCTCTGCGACTGGACGTAGGCAAGGCCATCTGCCAATGTGCCCCTGAGGCATTAGGTCAGTCCTTTTAGGTTTGTTTGTATAAAATCATGACTCAATCTATTTGTCTATATGACAAGGTCATTAGTCATGTCAAACTATGAGGTCTCTGCGTGTATAATGTAGGAAAGGCCATCAATTGATGAGCCCCTGAGGCCGCACTAGGTCAGTCCATTAGGGTTCATCACATTCACTACCACACATGTCAGATATCTTCATACAAATCAAGCCTTTTTATAGTTAGTCTTGTCAGTCAAAGTCTAGTCGAACTACAAGGTCTCTGCATGTATAACGTAGGCAAGGCCATCAATCGATGAGCCCCCAAGGCCGCACTAGGTCAGTCCTTTAGGGTTCGTCGTCACACATAATCAATTGTCAGCACATCACACCAAGTCAGACATCAACAAGATGAACAAGTCAACAATGTCATCAAGTCAAATCAAACAAATTGCCAAAGCAACAACCAAAACAAATCAACTTATGTCTATTACAGGATGTGTCCTTCCTGAAAACAAGCATCCTCAAAACAATCAACCTATGTCTTATATAGGATGTGTCCTTCCTGGAAACAGACATTAGGCGAACAATCATCATAGCCTTACATAGGTTAACACATCAACAACATCAAACTCAACATCTTATACAATACGTGTTTTCTGAAACCAAGATTATGTCATGCCTTCTACAGATAGTCATAACATCGAAACCAAACTCAACATCTTATCCGGTATGTGTCTCTCCTAAAATTAGGCTCTACTAATCAATCCTCTTATCAATCAAAACAATCAAACAAATAGATCAAGTTTTGGCAAATATTTTACTAGCTTTGACTTTGTGGCTTATTTATCTTATCATTTCATTTGACTTTATGATTGGAATCCTGTTACTAGCTTTCTCAAGGATGTCCCATGAAGGATTTAAAGAATCAATGATGTATCAAAATTATGTTTTATTTTGCTGTTGTTTAATGATTGTCTTTTTATTTGGCTTTATTTTGGATTCATGTTACTATTTTCCTCAAGGATATCCCATGAAGGATTTAGAGGAGCGATGACGTCTCATGACTCGTCTTTTATTTGTTTGTTGTCTATGGTTTGTCTTGACAAAAAGACTGGGGCAACTGTGCCCTTAGTATGAGTTAGGACACTCCTTGTCTGCAACTGTCTATTTTTAGCAGGTGGATGACCTTGCACACCTTGGTCTATCTCATATCACGGTGTTTGTCTCCATTTGTATTAGTTACCGCTCAATGATGATTTAGTGCAAGGCCAATTATGATTCGGAAAAACATCAAAGATTGCTAATACTAATATCCATGCCTTTTATTATTCATCCTCTTTTTGCACTAACATTTATTCTTTCTTGCATTATGACAGAGTCCTGTGACACACAAAAATATAAAGCATTTTGCATATGCATTCATGTTAGAAACATCATGTAAATATCATACTTTTTTTTTTTTAACGAGGGGAATCGGGTGCAGCACGGCCCCCCATATAACCCCCCACCGCCGGTAAACTTTTTACCGTGACCGGCAGTGCTGGCGGGACACACCAACCGGTACCACGGGAGTGCCGGAGAATCATAAATATCATACATTTTCAAATCATACATATATGCTGCATTTTAGAACACAAAAAAATAGACATCCATAGCATTTAGGAATCCATGACATATCATCCATTAACCATTATTATAGATTGCATAACATATTACATACAGGTACATAGCAATTGTATATATATATATATCACATTACATCCACCATCATCAAATGTATAGCATCACATGTAGATAGCATTGTACATACATACATCATCATATAGAATCAACATCACATCATAAGCTGCATAAAACATCATAAAGTAGATATGATCATCCATAACATATGCATATCATATAGACAATAACATAACATATAGAACACATGCATACATATAAGACTACATAATCATAAATAGAACTGCACATCATAGAAATTGCTGCCAAAATCATATATATATATATATATCGTGTCACATCACAATGTCATAATGTATCAATAAAAATGAAGCCCACAGGCTCTATGATCAAAATACAATGTCTAATGAATAAATATCAAAATATGTCTCTATCTGAAACTCCCACTACTCCCATGTGGAGAATGTGGAGGTGACTGACGATGAGATCTTGATGACTGGTGTGCAGAAGGAGGCCTGTCATATGGCCCAGTCCTGTGAGGTCCCACGACCCCCTTTGTACTCTGGGTCTTGCTCTAAGTCTTGCTCTGTGACCTGCTACTATGTGCTTGAGAGTAACTGGGAGCCCGTCTCTCAGGAGGAACCTCTCCCTCATATAGGTCCTTGTAGTAAGTAGCTCTCTCACCAGCTCAAGCTAACTCCTGAGCAAAAGTTCTAGTTGGCCCACTACAAAGAGTTGTAAACTCTATAAATCTTTGCTCGGTCTCCTATCTCTGAGCTATGGCTTGATCCCTGTCCATATATGCTTTGTCTCTCTCCATCTGCATCGAGTCCCGCTCTACTATCAATGCCCTCATCCCCTCCTCCAGAGACTCTACTCTGGCTTGTAGATCTGCTACCTATTGATCGACATGACCTATATCATCCTATCGTGGCCTCTCTCTCCCATCATCATCCCAATCCTCCAAAATCCTATCTCGGAGCTCCCCCTGCTGATCATCCATGTCCTCCTCATTGTCATCCTGGTATCCAGAAAGCATACCAAGAGCATCTATCTCCACCTCCTCCCTAACTGCCTCCTCCTCTGCATGCTCCTCCCCACTGGCCTCAACACCAACATCCTCCTCTCCCCCACCAACCTCCAACACGGGTATATCATCCTCCTCTCTCTCCTCCTCACGGACAGGTGACAAATGTGGGCCTCTGCCTTGACAACCTCGTCAACCCCTATCACCACCCCTCCAACCTCCTCCTCCCCCATCTTCATCATCACCTCTCCCACCTTAGCCACTTCTACCACTGCGACCTCTACCTTTACCACGCCTACCCCAAGGTCCTGTCCTACGCCTCTCCACAGGTGCATCCTACTTTAGATCAGTAAAGGGCACTGGCCTACGACTCACCCACCAAGCATCATATGCATCCATCATGTCAGGATCTGTAGCTCCACCCCTCCATCCCCATTGAATAGGTTGTAATGCATCAATGTCAGCCTCAGCTATCACAACTAAAATCTCTGGTCCCCACAGAGTAACCTCCCTAGAAGATTGTGCATACTCTGCTCGGCCCCGAGGCTCATCTTGAACCTCTCCAAACTATCTCAAAACTCTATTTGGAAAATGCCTCTCAATAATGTGAACATGTGAAATTGTCCGACCAATCAAATACTGCATCTGTCGATAGAATGACAAATGTCGATCCTCATCCAGCCACCGAGCACAATCCATGTATGACCTCCAGATGAACTGCACCATGGTGTCAATGGCATGTTTGTAGTAACCTGTGTCTCCTATGTGTGTCTGGGTGTTTTCCCCTACATATCGGAAGGCATAAGGAGATCCCTGCTCCAACTTGGTTGTAACAAGTAGATGAAATATAGAAATGTGTTCCCATGCCCATACCATCAACAACATGGTACAAAAGCTCATCAATTGTGCCTCTTTATACGCTATATCATGCAAGTGAAAATATAACATGGCGAGCAAACATGGACCCCATGCATACACCACTTGTCTCTCTAACATACCCACTAACATCTCCCCCCATCCCACAGGAAATCCATGACCTCAATGGTCAAGCGAAACTACCCCCCAATCAATGTACATAACATACAATCTATCCTATCATATATACCAACCAAAACATGCCATCTAATCTCATAATGGTCTATCCCTAGTTGTCTAATATCATCGTGGGGGTAATATCTACACATCTCACTAAAACCCCTTTGCGTATCATACATAACTTTAGCACCCCTAATCAACAACCTCAAAATCCTATATACATCCTCTAATGTAACAGTGGCCTCACCTGTAGGCAGATGAAAAGAAGACATCTCAGAGTTCCAACGCTCGTAGAGAGCAGTCAGTAGACCTCGGTTTTTCTAAATGGTGAGCATATAGGTGACATGATGTAAACCCAAGTGCCAGAGGAACCGTCTCTCCCCACTCCGCAGCTGATCTTGAAAGTCAAAAGTCAAAAGTCAATGATCTAGACTCCCTCATATAAATTGGATCCAACACAACTTGCAATGGCATAATGCATACCTCATGTCAGAAAACAAACAACCTCTTACAGTCCAAAATTTCAATTTTTTTGGCTAGTCAAATGCGACTTTTTCTATCAAATGCGTTGCAAAAACTCAACTGCGTCATTCCAATTTGCAAATGCATTGAAACATCTCACACGTGTCAAACAATAATGCATATGCGTTCCTCTTATGCAAATGCGTGCAAACAAAAACCATGCCCAATCAAATGACCATTCAAACATGCAAATGCGTACTAAAATCACAAATGCGTTTCATAAATCTATATGTACTATTGTCTATAACATATGCGTTGCAGGTATACATATGCAGTGCAATAAATTTCAAATGCATTTATTCAATCCAATGACCTACGCTAGCCTAGATGTGATTTTTCAATGCATCATACCACATGCACATGCATTGATCACGCATGCATATGCGGTGTTTTAAAATCAACTCATTTGAAAAATAAGCTTAAAATGCCTAAAAAAGCGTGCAAATACAAAATTTCAAAAGTTGGTTTTTGACTACGTATCGGGGGTCCAACATTGGTAGGCCGTCTGAATGTCCGAATGCGATATTCGCGGTGAGAAGTGTGAGGAATGGGTGACATTTTTGCTAGAACTCTAGAGCACAAAATCACAATTTCTAAACTTGAGAGGTGAAAATGAATTGGTTTTCCACCCAATTTGTATTTATACCTAGGGTTTTTGGTGGCATTTTTCAAACCTTCTATACTGGATGCACTATTTTCCACATTCCGATGACCATTTGACCTATTAAACTTCCTCCAAACTGATTTCTTTCACCACCATCGAAATTCTGGCCATCAAATTAACTAATTGGGACTATTTCCAATTTTTTTGAAATTTTATCAATTTTCCCGAGGGGGCATACCTTCACCTATTCCACACTGGAGCACGACTGGGGCAATGTTTGTGATTGATTTTCTTTGACACAATGTCGAAATGGCATTGTATCAAAGAGGGGCAAAATGTAGACACTGAAATTTGGTCTAAGCCTGCGACTTCAATTTCTTCATAATTCGTACCTTCATTGTCATGATTAAATAATGTTAATTATTTAATTATTTTCTAAAGTCCTTTCTCATCTATTAATTAAATAACTTTTAATTATTTAATTGAATCATTTTAACATTTATTCTTCTATTAATTAAATAACTTTAATTATTTAATTAATTCATTTTACTTTTATTCAATCCAGATTAATTAAATAAATATTCTTTATTTAATTACGTCACTAATTAACTTTATCCTCTTTCTAAAATTAAATAAATTATTATTTAATTTATCCTTATCACACTTTCGACTATAATTAAATAAATACTTTAATACTTTAATTAGTCATAAATATTTTCTTCAATCAATTAAATACATCTTAATTTATTTAATGTAATCTTTAAATGTCGAATGTTGAATTAAATAATCATTTAATTCATAAAAGCTTATTTTGGACATATTCTTCTATATTTAGATAATTGTTTAAGTTATCTAATTATTCATTCACCACTTAACTCGAGATCTATTTAAATCAGTCAGTCATCTTCTGATTTAATGTCTGATTGTCTCTGACAAGTAAACTTCCTGTCTTAACCGGTCAGTTATCTAGTTTTAATTCTTATGCATGTAGGCATTTATTAATTAAATAACTTTATTTAATTAATTAATTCATACGTGCATTTGAACAAATCATTTCCTTTATTCTATCTTTTTCCTTTACATGCAATCTTTATTCTTCTAATTTTTGAATACTTTCAACTAAAGATTAAATCATTATTTAATCTTGATCTCGACCTTTCAACTTGTAATCACTCACGTCACTACTGACACTAATCTCAATGCATGTCAAATATTTTAATTTGAATCGTTTGTCCATCTTCTAATCTGAGCCTATCATTCGAAAACCCTATTTTCTATAAATTGACTTTATCATCATCATTGTTACTCCTCCAGAAAACTGATGTGTTTTGGATCACTTGTTTTATAATCTTCAATATTTTGCTATTATCACATCTATTGAGGCTATACTTGCACACATACTGAAAATCTAAGGGCAAGAATACTATCACGGCGAAATGGAGAAGGACAATAGAGGTTATTTATGGAACTAAAATTGATGCCTTGTGAGATATTTTCATTTATGCTTTCCTTTGTGCTTTGCTGTTTAGATTTAGATTCATTTGAGTTTAATTGCATTGTTTATTGCTTTAATCTGCTTTTATTTTCATGATGTTACAATAAGGATTCTTGATCTTGACTTCGTGTGGTATTATCTTCAATATGCTTTGGTTTGTGATCTTGACATAGATCAATTTCAAAGAAGGGATTTCTTGTTAAGGATCCTTGGATTTCCTCAAGATGTGGACATATGTGTGATAGCTCTTGGCTTAGATTTTTGCATTGGGAATAAGTGTTGGATTAAGAGTCTCTTGATCATAAATATGTACTGGCATGAGATTGGATGATGTTAATGTATCTTGAACTGGATCATTGCTACACTTGGGTGATTGATTTTGATCACTCTTGGGATTGAATTCTTGATTTACGTCCTCTTGCTCATTGGATGATGTAGATACATTGTCAACGTGATCATTAGTAGTTGGATCTTGATCTTTGTTTTCAACTTTTGAGGTCGATATTTTGTCAGTTTTGTCCTTGGTAGATGGCCCTTGGATTTTGTCTTCAATAGCTATTTTTCCTTGATCAATAAGGTCTTTGATGAGTATTTTGAGTGTAACTCATTCTGATGCATCATGACCTTTTACTCCATGGTATTTACAATAGGTCTTGTTATTGTACCATGGGAATTTGATGGTGGGTTCACTACTTCATGGTGGTTTTGGAAGTGTGATAAGTTTGGCATCGAATAATTGGTTTAACACACCCTCAATTGGCTCCCTTAAAGGAGTGTACTCACGTTTAGCAGTACGATTTGATTGTAAGGCTGGTTGTGGTGGAGATGGATTTTGAGATGAAATTTCTTGTTGGTCTTAAGATTGATGATCTTGATGATGTTGTAGTTGATGATTTTTATGTGGATATTACTAATTTGGGATTTGATATTGTTCATGAATTTGATTTGGATGTTGGGTGATCTGATTTTGATTTTGTGACCATTGATGTTGTTGATTTAGTTGACCTTGTGGAAATAGAATTTGTTGTTGATATGTATCAATGTTTTGATGATGTGGGAAGGGTTGTTGATGGGGATATTGAGGTGTATGTGGAATGATGTTTGTTTTTTGTGGATATGTAATGTCTTAAAGTTGAACATGTTGATTATATGTCATATTTTTATTTCGTTCAAGTACGTCAATCATTTTCTCAAGTGCATTTGTGGCAATTTGTTGTTCTAGATTTAGTCCTTGATGGTGATTTTGAAACCCTTGGTGTTGTTGCAACACTACTTGTTATTGTGACTCTTGATAAGTTATATTTTGATATGGATGAGGATTCTAATTGAAATTTTCCATATGAAAAGATGTGCTAAAACCTTGATTAGGGGAATTCATAGTTGATATGTCATTGACATTTGTGGCATATGATGTCCCCATGTTTGTATAGAGTGGAATTGGATTTGGGTAATAGATTGACATGTTTTGGGGATGTTATGGTTGCACGTTTAGGATGTTTTGATGTTCAATACCCTGTTGTAAGGTCACTTGGTTTATATTTCCATGGGTCACTTCCATCATTTGTGGTGTTTGTTAGGGGCATGCTAGCGCTACTTTTGTTTGCTTCCATCTTTTTTCTATTTTGTGATTGTGTGGTTGTCATAAAAAAGCATCAAGATTTTGTGGAAGTTTGGTGACTTCTAACTATGGAATACAAGAATGCTTTATTTTTGGGATTTTTTGTTTTAAGGAAATGAAATTGCATTTGTTTTTGGATTCTCTATTTTAAGGAAATGAAATTGCATTTGTTTTTGGATTTTTTGTTTTTGAAGGATGATGTCTATTGCCACATGGGAGGTGGTAATACGGGCCTTCCGGGTGCAAGGTCTGCTCTTCATTCCTCTTTATCTAGGATGTTAGCTGTGTTTCTCCACTGGTTTGGTGTTTCATTTTTCTTGAATATGAAGTTCCTCAAACTACTGATTATGTCTATTTGCCCTCCTTCAATCAGCTCAAATTTTGGTTGTATGATAGTTGTTGTAAGGTTTGGTTGTTGAACTAGAGCAATTGGACACCAAATGGTCATAAGGTGAAATGGTGAAAATGTTGGTGTTTTGATATGGTTTTTGTGATTCTCAAGACCCTAAGGTTTGAGCGATGTTTTGGGATGATGCTATTCTTGGAACTCAAAATGCTAGAAGGCTTGGATCGATATTTCACTTCTTTTTCTAGAGGATATGTTACAAAAAATTTACTTGAACTAGCCTTGAGGTTCAAGCAAATGTTGATATCTTAGAAGTGTGAGTGAAGGAATGATCCAAGTTTATTTGTTTTGATTTTGATTTCTAAAATTAGGATGGGGTGTTTGATTTTTACAAATGGATGATGGACCAATGTGAATTATGACTTGTTTTGGGAGTCTAGTTTTTTTGTTCTTCAAAGATTTTGAACTCAATTTTAGATTGGTTTTCTGATTTTCACTAGAAAGCAAAGCAAAAATGGTATGTTTGGAGCAAAAGCGGCTAAAAAAGTCAATTGCGACCAAATTGTGGTCAAAGTGTAGCAATTTTAGAAAAGCAAATGTGATGAATTTTTTCAAGTGCAACCTCTGTGTCAAGTTTTCTATCTGATGAACAATGAGTACAAAAGAAAACTTTTTGGTCAAAAGCAACTAGTATAAAGTCAACTATGGCTAGGAAAATATGTCAAATGCGACAAGATTAGGAGAAACTATAGTAATTTTAGAGCAAGTGCATTCAATTTTCTCAAAAGCACTAAATTTTCATCAGTAACTATCATAAGACAAAGAACAAAAGTGCTAAGTTTTTGTCAACTACGGCCAATTTTTGGTCAAATGCGACAAAAATAGAAGCAAAAGCGGTCTCTATTCAGTTTTGTTTCCTAGTTTCTATGTTTTGGCAGCAACTTGGATAATTTGTAGATTTTTGAAGGTTTTGTTGGATCTAATTTGAGACTTGGCAAGTGATAACACAACACAACGATCAAAACTTATGTGACCCTCAATATCTACAACTTTAAGCATGCTTCTTCCCACAAAATCTCAATGTTTGTGGAAGTCAAAATGCTAAAAGCTATAGTTTCCAAGGTTTACTTTGTTCTTAATGTGACTTGAAATGTGAGCCTAAACTGTAATGTCCCCTTCTCCTCAGTGATTTCTTCGATGCTGGATTAGCCTATGCTTTGTCATCCTAATAGGCTAATTAGGAGTTTAAGGGATGAGTGGGTTGATTTTTTCATTTATTTATTGATGGAGAAATATTATTTTATTGGAGCCTATAAAATGATATTATAAAAGAAAAATGTCACTTTATGTTATAAGGTTAAATTATAAAAATTAAAGTGACTTTACTTTTGAGGAAATAAAGTAATATGATTTTTATTTAATTTAATATTGCCTCCTTGATGTGGATGACCCCTTGGGAAAAGGTAATTTTATTAAAAAATAAGATTATGAGGCCCGAAGTCCACCTATTGTGGAAAAGTGTTTATTGGGGGCTTCATGTCATTTGGAGGATTGATTCGAGCATTTGATATTTGGGATATTTCTCCATAGTTGCTGGTTCGACAGTAGCAACCCTATTTGAGGACGCAAACCATTATATATTTGTAGGTTGGAAGAAAACCCAATGCTGTTGAGGAGGTGGGTTCACACAGTATCCACTATTGAGCTGAATGCATCCACTTTAGTAAGCATTAGAAGGGATCGATTTGAAATTGGAATTGATTATGGTATTGTTGGAGCAAATCAATTAGGAAAATTTTGTGGCCAAGGGCCAAATTTGAGGATATTGATTGGAGATATGATTTTGATTGCATTTTTTAGTTTATATGCTGCTTTCCTAAAGGTTGACCTATGCATCTCATACCCATATTTTGGTTCATAACACTCCCATATTGCATCGACTTCTTGTGGGAATTTGAGCACTCCAATTTGGGAGCCTTGGAAATGATGTTAGGAGTAGTTTGGAGACGTCTTGTGGCTACAATAATTTCTTATTGAAGACTTGCTTCAGAATAGGGATGACACCTTGTTGGGGATAATTCTAAAATTGTAAGGAGCTCACTTTGTGTCCTAAGGCCGCCACTACATCATTGGTCATAAGAGCAACAATTTCCAAGTTCCTCTTGTCATATTTAGTATATTTTGCATTGCTATATCAAATTATTAAGGGGATACCATCTAGAGCATTGTAGTTGCATTTGATATCAGTGTAAGCCAAGAGTCTTGGCAATACTTTGTACTCAACCTTGCATTAGATAATAGAATGAAGGAAATTTCACAACAATCATAGCATTGCATTATTGTAATCAATATCAAGCTTATTTGGAAATACAAATATCTATGGGGGTTGCATTCAAAGTGTATGACAAAATGATAATGGATTTATTATTACTTCTTTGCATAGAGTTAAGACTTATATTGCATTTGAAAAGCCAAAGGAAAATATTTGCATTTCATTCTATAATTTCCTTGCAAGCATTTGTAGTTGTCTAGTTAGATTATTTGCTCGTAATATCATTAAAACAAGAGGGAAAACAAAATCAGAAACCTATATCAGGCTAGGACAGTTTACTCGCCAAGTGTTTGACAAAATCACTAAGACCAAAAGTCAAGAAACTTGGATCAGTTTTAGCAAGGGATACTTCAGTGGTATCAGAGCCAAGATCTTGCCATCCTATGAGGTTCATGAGTGACAGGGAAAGAAGATATTATCTATGTGGGTTGAAGAAAGGTTAGCAACCACCACAAACACTTGAAGGTGAAACCACATCAAGGATTTTGGGATTAAATCAAGATTCAAATTCTAAACAAGCTACATGAAAAATGAGTGAAGAAAGAGGAAATAGTCCACCATGGGACCTAGATAGAGAGGCTAGAGAATTTTTCAGAACTATGCAAGAAGGGTAGCAACAACTCGCAGCTCAACAAGGGGCACGTAGCTAATGCTTTGAATCAACTTACTGCTGCCATACAATAGTTAAGTACAAGGTAGTGAGGTAATCATCAAAATCAGGGTAATAATGATAGTGTTGTAGGTTCTCCAAGGTCAAAACGAGCCCCTACACATACCACCGATAGACCTATGATTCCTAACTTCTTGACAGATAATGAAGAAGGCGGGAACAATGAGGATAATGCAGATGGGGAAAAATTTCCTGATAATGTGATGACTTCTTTTACTGAATGGAGCTTATTACCAGAGCAAGTTCAAAGAGTTCTACCCTTTGAGAGATATGTGGTTCAAAGAAGGGAAAGCAATGGACAAAATCAAAGATCGGGGCATACCAACAAGGACCTCAAACATGCCACTAATAGACTCAACTTACCCACATTTGATGGAAATGGAAAAACAAGCGCAAGGGCATGGATACATAAGTTGGACACATTTTTGACCCTAAAACCAATGAAGGAAGTGGAGGCAATCAAATTTGCGACTATGCATTTGGAAGGAATTTCTTATTATTGGTGGCATCATGGTCTAGCTATGCCAAATCATGGAATGATTCATTCTTACATGGAGTTTAGTGAAAATTTTATTGCAATATTTGACCAGAAAGACATAGAAGTCTACTATAGGGAGTTGGCCCAATTAAGGAAAAGTGGCTCATTGGAATACTACATCAATGAATTTCAAAGGTTGGTTGTTATGGTTCCTGACATGACTGAAAAAAGGGTGATAATGCATTTTATTGAAGATTTTAATGAAAAAACTAAGGGTCTTGTGAAGGTACTTAAGCCTAGCAGCTTACATAATGCTATCAAGTTGGCCTTGGACCTTGATTCTTCATCCTCTTCTGCACATCAGCCACCTAGAAAATCATTCAAGGGGTTAAAACCCAATCAAAAATCTCCTTATCAGTCCAAGAATACTCCTCCTAATTTGGACTTTGAGTCAAGGAATGAGTTGAGAAGGAAGAAATTATGTTTTACGTGCAAAGAGACCTAGACCCCCGAACATAGATGCCTTGGAAAAGGGAAGGTACACTATATAGAGGTCACTTTGAATATAGAGGATGAGCAGATGTTTGACTATGAATCAGAGGACAACAGTGATAATGGCATGATCAACAACCACAAATTGAATTGGATGTCAATGACACTTGTGAACCGCGAAGTCCTACCATCACTTCACTCTTAGGAGTACCTACATACCACCCATTTAAACTGAAAGGAGTAATTAAACACTTGGTCAACACATTGTTCCCTCTGCAGATTTACCCCCGTTGGATGAGGAGGGGAGGTTGGTTTTGATTCCTACAAAGATATTGGAGGTGAGGGAAAGGAGGTTGAGGAGTAGAGTGATCAGGGAGTAATTGGTGTGTGTTGTGCCTTTAGCACACACACCCCATTCGAAACGGGGACCCTTTCTTTCCTTTGCCTCGTTGGGTCACTTTTGGTTGTTGCTTCTTTTTGCATGCCCCCTATTTGGTATTCAAAATGGTCAGTGAGCCTTAAGGGAGTCATCTTGAATTGACCATGTTTTTCCCCCCTCAAATTTTCAAAGTTCTTTGTTTTTGCAGGACCCCACTAGCTGTTTTCCTTGGTGTTTGAAAGTTGGCGTCCATGAAGCTCATTGGGCCACCCCTCACGGGTTTCCCTCACCTCGTGATCGTTCCCAACAGTCGTCCTCTAGCAGCTTTCCGACCATCAAAACCCAAAGTGGCCGTCGCCGTCTGTCTACCACCAAACTATCAAACAACTATTGGTCGGCTTCCGTCCGACCATCGGGTCCCGGTACTCCCATGGCAGTTTTTGAAATTGCCCCACCAACTTTCTGACCCACCATACCTGCATTTATGAGGCACATTTAATGAGCTATTTTCTATATATAGCCAACTTTGAACTATCATTTTCATTCGCCAGTGTGTTCAAAACACGTCAGAGCAAGCTCCTATTATCGCCATCTGTTTCGGGTCACTCGATTGCTATCTCCAGGTCGTTGCCGCCGCATTGGCCATTCACCTTCATCAGATCTGTGAGGTAGGTTTTTTGCCTGCACCTCATTTTAAATTTTCATCAATTTCTGTGCAAAATTCATGAGTCTAAGGGAAGAAAACTTGATAATTTACTAGAATCAACAATGGCGCACAAAACCCATGTGCTCAAATTCTTTAAATCCTCAAAATTGGTTCACAAATTGAATGCGGAACTTGAGTTCATGGCCGCTATTCATGAACCTGATCTTCAGCCTCCTTCAAGCCCGCGAGCTCCCATTGCCATTGCCACCATTAGGAAACTAAACGAAACTCAAACGACGAACCCCTCTTTCGAGTTTGCTTTCGCGGGGGGACTCTGTCCTTTTGTCGATAAATGCCTGGTTGAGAAATTCACGAGTTAAAAGAAAAGTCATTGACCCATTCGGGTCCGCGCCCGTGGGACTCCATCCTCAGGGTGCTTCTTGTAACCTGGCATCCCAAGTGACATTCTGATCCCGTCCATACAACCTTCGTACCTCACTCCTTCATATGTCGTGTAATTTTGAACCTAAAAATGATCAAGTGCCAAGTAGCCTTCGGGTCCCGTCTTGCGGGCCTCTGTCCGTGGGTTGCCGTGCCAAGCTCGTCGTCCTTTGCAGCCACTAACATCTAGCGTTCTGACCTCCGGGACCCAATCCCATTGCGACTGCCAAAATACAAAGCGAAATGATTAAGTGATGAACCATTGCGAGTCGTCTCTCGCGGACTTCCATCATCGAGACTCTGTCCCATCACTGCCGTAACGAAAAGGAAAATTGCCTCTGCCCTTCCATCCTTCGAGACCCGACTGCTCCGTGACCTTTGCATCCACTAGCGACGAACAATGAAACATGATGGCCTTATCTTCTGCCAGACCTGACATGGAAGTTTGCTCCCACCGAAACTCCGCCCGACCTTCGCTGCCCCTAACGACAATCACATAACGACTTTCCACTCCCTCTGGCCTAAAATTCCCAAACACCAAGGTGTGATATTGACTGCGCTCCTAAGCCATGGTTCCTACCCATCGAAACTCCACCCCTGAAATGATGCCCTGCCAAAGCCATTTTGAACAGTAGACTCACATAACAAAACTCCTTTATGATTCTAATTGCCCAAAAGATGATTCAGGTGCCCTCCATTCACCGAATTGACTTTGAACCACATGTTAAAATAGGGCACTCTCCTCAATGGACCCCATGAATTGATCAAACATGAAGGCAGGTTGGGACAGGCGGACCGTCGGGCCTTGATTGTCGTCCCTCCTGTGACTCCTCTAAAATAGCCCTCAGCCCAGGGAATTCTGACCCCTGGGGCCCGAATTATTCAAACTCCCTCCTGCAACATGTAAATGTCAATCTGGATGATATGATAGATTCCTCAAATGTTGAATTATTCAATCTGACACCGTTTTGTAGAGATTTGTCTAAAATTTCCATGTTCTCATGCTTGGTTGTGCTCACCTCTCTTTTTCCCATAAGATATATGGAATCAGGTGCAGGACCCTCAGAGGCGGTCGTGGAGAAGGACAAAGGAATGAAGAAAGCAAAAGCACCTCACAGAAAAGAAGAAAAAGACCAGATGAAGTATAAGTTCTAGGGGGAACCCCTTATCTCCAAGGTCACCATAGTCTGGAAGGAGGTCTCTAATAAAAACATCAAACATATAGATATCAATGAATTCGAGCAAAGAATCCTAATCAACCCTAAAATGGAGAATGCAAGATTGATCAGCAGTAGTGGGTTGGCCAAAGCTGCAGGATTCCCTCCTACTTTTGTTGACCCTGAGCTTGTTATGGCCTGTAGGGAGGCATACCAAGAAGAGACTCGGACCATAGTAGACAGAGATGGTAATGTTTTGGCTGGCATGTCTCCAAAATCAATAACAAGAACTTTTCATATCCCTACCTTCGGGGAGATGGAAATACCAACCAAGGATGATGGTAAGGCGATGTGGGATGAGGACCCCCTCAAGTGCAAAAAGCTCATAAATCAATATTGGCTCAAAGAGAAGAGGGGAAGTGCAGCTAAAGTACCCCAGGAGCTCTTCTGCAATGAATTTTATGAGGATTACCATGACTTGGTAACCCTACTAAGCAGAGTCATGGGCCTTCCAACTGCTGCCTACTTCCAAGAATGGATGGTATACTTCATAGAGGAGATTCTCCGTGGAGAAGCCAAGTTCTATTGGGTAGGGATAATCAGTGATTACTTCCACAAGCAATTTATGGTTGTAAAGAAGACCTCCAGATTTTACATGACATCTTACTTGGTCTATTCATTGGCCGAACGAATGCAATACAAAGGCTTATTCAGAGCTCCAGACGAAGAACCAGGCAAGGAGCTAAAAGTTTATGACAGGTACCCTCAATTGCAATTCAGGAACTTCAAGAGGGATTACCGTAGGGTTAATGACACTTTCATAGGTCACATCATCAGATTGCTTGGGGGTGACCTTTGGAGAAGAGTCTCCCATAGTGCCAACGCTTTCCTCAAACAATTTTCCTTCTTATTCATTTAGTATCCAAAATTCACCTACATCTGTGCTGAAGGATTTTCAGAAAAACCATACAAGTTGCCCCGGTATCCCAATGATTGGATAATACTGTTAGAACTCTCTTGATAGCTGCAAAAAGAACATGCCCTCCTAAGCATCAAACATAAGGTAGGGATCCCTTATCCCCTCTCTTTTGGCCAAGGGCTATACGAGCTTCACACATCTCAATGTGCCGACAATTCAGACAAAGAGCTTGTGGAGTATCACTTGAGGTTCCACACTGCCTGACTGCAAATGGATCCCTATGGAAAACTCAAGAAGGTAGTTGGACCTAAATACGCCCATTTACATAGCATATAGGACTTTTGGGCTAATTGCAAAGATGATAATGAAGTGCGAATGAGGCACTACATGCGAATGAGAACATATTTCGTAAAGAAGGTCAACTTGTTCCATATACCAGATCAAGTACCAGAAGATGAAAACATAGTGATGGATCCTTGATACAATGCAGTTGCCAACTTGCCACTGTCGCTGATTGAATGGGATGAGAAAGAGGTTGATGACCTCAATATTCTAACAAAGATCATTGAGGCTAGAAAAAAAAGTGAATTGATGGGAAAATTGCCCAATTGAAGCAGCAAGGGGTCACCTTGACCTATGAGGGGCTCGAGAATGAGCCAACAAGTGAAAAAGATGGTGGGACAATGGCTACCCCATTAGGAGAAACTTCAAAATCTCCTCCGTCCACTAGATCAAGGAAGAGAAAAGAAGCTGCTGAGCAACTACCGAACCCTAAGGTGTACACGAGAAATGCTTTGAAGGGATAACCCTCTAAGAAATACAAGAGATCAGGTAGTTTCACAGAGATGCCTACCATCCAAGAGGACCCCCTCCACGAAGGAAAGGAAGTAGAGGTTGAGCAACCAAAGTCTCCACCTGCTGCCTCCACTACTGCTGCCCCTCTACCTGCTTCTCAGGCGACGGTGGCTACTTCTCCGCCTGCGGTGGATATCTCGGTCCACCTTGCCTCTTCTCCACCCACCGTGCAAGTTGTGACCAATATAGATTCTTTCTCTACCACCACCTCTCTGTTCTCTTTCGCTTCCATGTCTCTGACCATATCTCTCCCATTAGCAACAACAACAATACCAATGCCCATGCTCTCACTTCCAGAGGCATTCTCTCGACATATGCAGACTGTTCCTATAGAGTTGTTGGGAGTGTTAATGAATCCAACTATTCAAGCTGCCCTAGTGGAGATTCTTGCCAACATTCTTGCCTCAACTCCTCCAAATGAACCATCGAAAATGAAGGCTACAATGCGGATTTTTGAGGAGTTAGAGAGATAAGAAAAATAGGAAACAAGGGAATTGTAGGAGGAAGCAGACGACTATCATGAGCACCCATAATACCAACATCTTCCAATTGATAAAGTGGTGTGCGAGGAGGAGGAAACAGAGTCCTCTGAGGTTGATGAAGAGGAGGTTGGTGCCAAATATATTGTAGAAACCATTGATGCAGACCTTGAAGAGGAGTTGGCCCGACAACTCAGAGATGCCAGAGAGGAAGTGGAAAGACCACCTTTCGAGGAAGAAAAGGAATCAAGTGACAAAATGGAAGAAGATACCGAACTTCCAACTGGGGAGCGCGACAAAAGCCCCAAGCATGGTAAAGAAATGCCTCTCTCGGAAGAGAAAGAAGAACAAGAAAATAAAGAACAAGAAGATGTGCCACCTCAACATGAGGAAGAGGAAAATAAAGAAAAAGATAAACACAAAGAAGATTCTGAGGCTAATAAGAGCCTAGAAACGGAACAGCCTGAGGAGCATGAGCCTGATGAAGAAGAAGAAAAGGAAACTAAAGGGGAAGACAGCCCCAAAGAGCATGCTACCTCCGAGTCCCCACAAAAGGAAACTGTGTTCATCCATGACTCAGATGAGGAGGAAGGAAGAACAGAATGAGAAGCTCCGAGAAATAAAGAAATCAAGATCCAACACACCCATGAAGAGGAAGAAGAAGGTCGTGAAACGCCAAAGGGGAAATCTCAAATGCCTGAGTGGCTTGAGAAAAAACTAGAAAAGAAAACCCCAACATTAAAGGATCCAAGGGCAAGGTTGGAGGCCATCTTGGCCCGAGCTCAGATAATTACAAAGAAAGAAAAGGAGCCTAAAGTTAGATCCAAACTGACCATGGATGCTTCTGGGTGTAGGAACATGCAAATAGCCACCCTGGTGGTGAATGAAGAAGGGGTAAGCTATAACATCTCCACTGTTGACCTGGGAAAAACCTCAAGAGAGCAAAAAATTGATCATCTCCAAGAGTCCATTGCCATAGTAGTACATCAGATGCCCCAGGATAAGGTCTCCAACGAGGAGATGAAGGCACAAGTGGCTGATTTGACAACCTATATTCAACAATGGTCATCAAAAGAAGAGCTCCCCACCATGTCCTCGACACCACCTCAATTTCTATCCAAGGACCATATTGATCAGCTCGAGAAAAGAAAGAGCTGGACTAAGACTACAGAGGATTGGTTCTGACAGGTTCTATATGTTGGAAACATGGGCGTCAACTATGCTGTCAAGACAACAAATAAGTTCTTAGAAGTAAAAAAATACCTTGAGGGCACGAGGAAGTTCTGCACTGACTTCCCAAAGGTGTATGGTTCAACCTACCCTAAAATTGAAGCCATCCTCAAGCTACATCAGAAAACGTGGGAAAAGGAGCTCGCACTAACAAAGGACGATCACTGGCTGGTTGATATGTGGAAGCTGGACTTCGATCATAGAAAAGAGATACTGGAATAAGTGCTCTGTAAGGTGGATCCTGACATTGAATGGGCCAAAGAAACTAGGGAAGCCTTTACTAAGTATTTGAAATTAATGACAGGTTACGATATGCCCATTGTGAGATTGATCCAGAAAAGATAAAGCCTTATTTCTGCAAGAAGATGGAAGATGGAATGTCAGGTGAGTTTACCACAAATTTTATGAATTTTGCTGCTCGGGCTTTCGCCCAATTTGAATAGGTTAGGGACAACACGGCTAAATATGATGGAGATTAGGAAACACTCACAGGCCGATCTAAGCAATGGAACTACCAGGTGATTTAGTCTAAAATAATGGAGATTGATAAGCTCCGGGCATTAATCAACGAGTTCATGGAGTATGCCGCATTGAAGGAACATGAAGGAAAATCCGTTATGATGAAAAGCTCCTCACAAAATAGCTGCAGCAAAGGAAATCAGAAAAAGACAAAAGTGCTACAGTGCTACCCACTAGAGGACAAAATAGGGAAAAGACAAAGAATGTATTTTAAATTGTAATATATTTGGGGGTAGGTGAAACCCTAGTTTGTAGTGAATCTTGGCCACACAATGCAAATCAATCTTGGACACTCATTTTTCTTTTTGAACACTATAAATAGGGGGTCTCCTCTCAGTTTCAAGAGAGAGTTGAGTTGTTGTAATGACATGTTGCTGGAATTTTAATAGAAATTCATTGACTTTGGTGGATTCTTGAGTTCCTTTGCATGTTTCATGATTCATCTTCTCATAGTTTGTTGATTTGAGTAGATTTAATTTTCTATTCTTCATGTTCTAGTTTGCTTTGGTAGATTAGTTAATGTTGTTCAATGATTTTGTAGCATTCTGTTGTGTTGATGCCTTTCTTGTCCATACTTTTTGCTGTTTACTGATGGTAGATAGCTGTGTAGAGTTAGTCTGGACATAATTTAAAAGCTGCTCTAAATTTCTATTATTTTTTCATGCTTATGGTTAATGAATGATCGAATAACTGCAATCCTTAGAAGCTTGCACAAATTTCATTAGACTGTGATATAATCTAGTTATGTGAAATTCTCTTTTAGGAAGGCTATCCTCAGTAGAATCCTCCATGATCACTGTTCATTACTGAATTTTAGATCCAAGAACCTTCTTTCTTCCCTGCCTTTTTTCCTTTTATTAAGAAATAATCTAAGCTAAGGTTTATTGCACATTGTAAGGCTAAATTTAAAGTTGAAATAGGAGTTTAAGACTGTTGTTTAAACCTGCAGCAATTTGCACACCACCTTCCTATCTCAAGAACTCCATTTTAAGATTCACCTTCCCTCCAGCTTAACTCTGTAAGTCTACCCTATGATTACTAGTAAAATCACATTGAACCAAACTGAGAAATTCCATGTATGTCATGACTTGACACCCAAAAGACCTTGGGGTGATTTTTAGCAACTTGTTGTTGGAGATTGCCTTTCAAGAGAGGTGATGCACTTATGCATTACCTCTGTTGAGAAAGTGATAAAACACCAATCAACAGAACTGGCTCTAGAAGGAGGGCCCATCTGAGCTAAGATGGATCAAGGTGATGCACTCTCTCTTGAGAGGTCCTGAAGAATTTTAAGGTCTACTCCAAACAAAGGGAGTTTCAAAAATTACAGCTTCCGACGAGGGCTAGGAGAAGTAAAAGGGAGGACACAACCTCTTCTTCCATTCCACCCACTTTTCCTTTACCTTCACCGCCTTTCTCCTTCCATTCACCTCAAACTCAGCAGACTTCCTTCACCTTCACTCCCTCCGCTCAACCATACCACAAAGATTTTTCACCGCTTGCTTCCCATAGCCAGGGTACTGCTCCTTTGCCTGCCTTGCAAGTCCAAAGTGCAGTTCCAACTATCGCTGCATCGGTGCAGCCCCAAGTTGCTGTCCAACAACAAATACCACCCCCGCCTCCCCTCATGGCTTGGCTTGGGAAAAATCCTTCTCCGTTGCACTTCAATGCTTATCACGACGTGCCCAAGAATCTAGAGAGCTTTTGTTCGAAGTTCAATCCTCGGGATCCCTAGAGGATGGTTGAGGAGCACATCAAGATATTCCAAACCACACTGAAAGATATGCAGATCGATCAGGAGGATGTGGCGTGTAGGCTCTTCCCTTATTCATTGGGGGAAGAGGCCTTCTATTGGTATATTAACTTGCCAGCGAGACCCATTACATCTTGGAATTTGATGATGAATGCCTTCTTGCAGAAGTACAAGATCCTGATCAACCCTTCAGAGATATATCGACAATTCACATCAGTTCGTAGGGAAGTCAACGAGCCGATCAACTACTTCAATGATTGATTTCACCAAGCCTATACAAGGTTGCAAGCTCCGTATGTGCTCAATGATGTTGCTGCCCTACCAATTTACTACACAACACTAGATAATCTCACAACTGCATTGGTGAAAAGAATGCAACCAACTCCAACTTGGCTAGTAGATGCTTACGTTGAGGCAGTTATTGCCAGTACAGACTTGGGGCAAAAAATTTCCGGTCCGTTTCCCTCCTTGGGTCTAGTAGCTCATCCGATGTAGGTTCAAGGGCTCAACCAAGTGTTCACTCATCAAACACCTCTTATGAACTAGGTGCCTCAGCTGCCCATAGTCCCACATTCGGGACAATTGATGAGTTAGGCACCTCCCGTGCCTCCGTACTTGCAACCCCAACAACAACAGACCTACCCCTAGGCTCCCCAACAATAGCAGGCATACTCTTAGCAGCCTCAAACACCATTATATATGTAGGGACCAAAATTTCCCGTAGCACAACAAAATTAGTCGGCCGCCCCACCTATTTTCCTTCAAAATCAAGTGTTGCAACCAAGTAACACCAATACAGATTGGCTTGAGGAGCTGACCGAAATGATCAATACAATATCTACGGAGATGACACACCTCAGAAATCAGAATAATCAGTTGCAAGCTTCCCAGTGGAGCATTCAAACCAACCTCAATAAGGAAGTCAGGGACAACCGTGATGCGTGTCCTTCCTCAGGACAAAGTTATGAAAGAGGGCAAAATTCTAACCAGAATTTTGAAAGGAGGCCGACCCAAAGATAAAATAGAATGTAGAATACTAGGCCCAATAACGGGGGTGTTCCTACTCCGCTTGACTAGCCTGCTACTGCTAAAAAGACAACTAGTGGTGTGTACCTCGCTGAAGCGACTCTCTCTAAATGGTGTTGCATTCACAAAACTAGAAAACACTCTGAGTTGGACTGCTTTGAGTTCCTCATAGCCGCAAAAATCTTCCAAGTCAAAGTTCAGAATGTCATGGAAAATGTCAGATGTCGTGACATAGTCCCATCTGAGCCCTATGGCTCCTCTTGTCTCGTGGTCAATCTAGCGCCATTCCCATGAAGTGCAAACAATGTCCCAAAATGCGAGGACGCTCCACCAAAAGAGGATGAAATCCAAGAGGTAAGTAGTGAAGAAACCTTGTCTCAGCTTTTCACTTTAGTAGACAATGGTCCAATAGATGAGGATGAACTATATGTAGATGAGGTTCATATGTTCCACCAGAGAGCAACTCCCTACTACCTTAGGAATAGATAGGTGGGTGGACCTTTTTCGACTTCCACTCCGCCCAATAACTTCAACACCCCGCCTAACCCCAATGCCAACAATAATCCTGATTTTCGTCATGTGCCCACTCAATATCTCAACAAGGATAGGCCATTAAATCAGCCACAAGACCAGCCTCAAGGTCAACCCCAAAATTAGTCAAGCAGGTATGAGCCCAACCCACTAGCTTTGCCATAGGTAGAGCCTTCAAAACTAAAATTGAACAAATGGGCAAATATGTCACAGAGGAGTTCAAGAAAGTTAAAATCAGCTTGTCTGCCTTTGAGTTACTTAAGGTTCCTACAGTTAGGCATGCCTTCTTTAGAGTAATTAACAAAACTCCCTCCTCTAAGGAAACACAAGAAATACCTGTCAAGAGAGTCACCTTTGAAGAGCCTTGGCAAGAGCCCATAATCCAAGAAATCATAGGCAAGAAGAAGGATGTTCTCCAAAATAAACAAGCTGGAAAACAACCTGTCAAAGAGTAAAGACAGGGGCAACCCAAAGAAAAGATGAATGAAAAGGATAAGGGTCAGGTAGCCCAAGTTGATGGGACTATGGGTCTCTTCCAAGGAAGGTTCGAAATGCCTCCCTTTCTCACCACAATTAGAATATTTGGGAAGAACCTTCATAATTGTTTGATTGATTTCAGAGCATCAACCAATGTCATGCCTCTGGTTGCTTACAAAGCTCTTGGGATTACCCCCACACCTTCAAGAAGAAAAGTAACTTAGCTAGACAAAACAGAGGTTAACATTGTTGGGGAGATGAATCGTATCCCAATGCATATTGTTGTTGACCCAAGGGTGCAACAAGTTATTGACATATAGGTTGCTTATATCCTAGACACCTATGGAATTATCTTGGGATGGTAATTCACCTGTGCATTGAATGGGTATGCTGCAATAGATTTTTCTCACATATGGCTGCAATGGAAGAGACTACCAAACTAGATTCAGATAGATCGGGAGCCACGAATGAAGTTCATGATCATGGAATATAACAACACCACCAATGAGGTGTTGTTTGCTGAAACAGAATTGGGAAATTATTGCCCCTTTGCTTATCAGGAAGAAGCAGAGCCTCAAGAAGAAGAACTAGTTGTAGAGGTCTTCCTGGTGCAGTGCAGTCCTCCGACTAACTTAACTCATGCACATCAAAGTACAAAATTTTTAGTGGAATCAGAGGACAAAGAACCTTTTGAAGATGGAAACCTAGGGTTGCTAGATGGATTTCAAGACTTCATGGAGAAGTGCGTACAAAATCAACTTAGCCTCGGGGCTAGAATGGACTTCCAAGAGCTCCTACTCCTTAGTTGGTGCAAAGTTCACAATACTGCCCACTCCGAGTTCAAATGTTGCTTGTGCCAAACAACAGTGGAACATGTCAAAGGACTAGTCTCTCCTCCAAAGGAGATGCAAACAGGGCATCTTGCCCTCAGTGATGTTGAACCAATGCCTACCTAGAGGTTGCAGATGCAAGCATACAACTTAAAGAGAATGATCGCCTCATTGGCCCTGGTGTTAAAGAACCCTCTAAGTTCTGGACGTTACGCTTTGATGGGTCCAAATCCAAACAAGGAGTTGGCGTCAAGTTTGAGCTTGTCATCCCCACAGGGAATACCTACTTTTCTTCCCACAAACTTCAATTTTATTGCACCAATAACGTAGCAGAATATGAAGCGTTAGTTCATAGCCTCTTAATGGCCTTGAAAAAGAATGTTAAATTGCTACAAGTTTTTGGTGATTCAGAACTAGTGGTCAAACAAGTCAGAACATTGTACTCATTCCATGAAAAAAGACTGGAAAACTATAGGCATAGAGTCTGGGATCTTTTAGAAAGTCTAGATGCATTTAATATTCAGTTGATCCCACGCTCCTAGAACCATACCGCAAATGCTTTGGCTCAAGTAGCTAACACTTTGCAACCCCTGTCTCTGTTTGGCCTCAAGAAATTTATTGTGGAGTTGACCTCTACTCCATCTGTCCTAGATAATGTCACTCACTTCTAGGTATTCAATGATGACAAGCATATCCTAGAGTTCATCACAAGCTTTGACGTGTTTGCAACACAAATAATTGATGAAGCTGATCCCAAAGAGGCTGAATTAGATATAGAAGGGGTTATTAACCTCAAAACTAATACTATTCCATGAGGTATGGTTCAACTTGAGTACATATTCGACTTAGATTAGATCCAAGATCAGGATTAGCAGACGAAGAAGGATGCTATAGGCAACCAGTGCGACACCCACAACCTCAGAACAATCGAGGAAGTCAAAAATGTGTTTATTGGCAAAGTCTGTACTACAGAGGAAAAGAAAGGAATTGTTGAGGCTTTGTTGAAGTATCATGATGTGGTAGCATGGAGTTATGAAGACTTTAATACTTATGATACCTCCATTATCACACATACCATCCCTCTCAAGCCCGATGTACGACCATTTCGGCAAAGATAGCGTCCCATCAATGCTTTATTGGAGCCTATCATCTATAAGGAAGTGCAAAAATGACTTTCAGCCAGAATAATCTTTCCAGTTAGGCACTCCATGTGGGTGGCCAACTTGGTCTCGGTTAGAAAAAAGAACGGAGAAATCAGATTGTGCGTGGACTTCCGCAATTTGAATAGGGCTTCAGAGAAGGACAACTATCCAATTCCTTCATTGGATGAGGTATTGCAGATTGTCAATGGTTCGTAGATGATGTCCTTCCTCAATGGGTACTCCAGGTACAACCAAGTGATGGTACAATATGAAGATCGACACAAAACAATGTTCACCACCAAGTGGGGAACATTCGCATACAAAAGAATTCCATTTGGGCTCATCAATGCTGGTGCCACTTTCTAGCATGCCATGGACATAGCCTTTAAGGATATGATTGGAAAATGCATAATCATCTACATGGATGACTTGACCGTGTTTTCAAAGAAATGAGAAGATCTTGTTGCTGATCTATGTAAAGTATTTCAAAGGTGCCAAGAATTTGGGTCTCCCTTAACTTGAAGAAATGCATCTTCAGAGTCACTGAAAGCAAATTGCTCAGGCACGTTATTTCTGAGTGGGGAATTTCCATAGATCCTGAATGCATCCAATCCTTACTCAAGATTTATCTTCCAGGCAGCAAGAAGGAACTAAAATCTTTCTTTAGAAAGATAAATTTCATCATGATGTTCATCACCGACTTTGCTGAAATCGTCAAGCTGCTCAATGCCATGTTAAAGCAAGATGCTAAGATTGAGTGGACTCCAGAAGCAAAGCAAGCCTTTGAAGAGATTAAGAAATCTATTGTTGAGGCACCTGTCCTAGTTAGCCCAGACTATCTGAAGCCATTCTACATCTACTCTTTTGCTTCTGATCACTCGTGTGCCAACATTCTAACCTAGAAGGACAACGATGGAAATGAGCACCCAATCGCCTTCATGAGTGCCCCCTTGAAAGAAGCTAAACTAAGGTATCATAATGTGGAAAAGCAAGCATATTCTCTTATTATAGGAGTTAAGAAGTTCAGGCATTACATCTTGCGGAATAAGGTGTTCGCCATTGTCCCTGACCAACCAATGAAGACGTTACTCATGCAAAATGAGTTGGGAGAGCGAAGATCCAAGTGGGTTACGCTGCTACAAGAGTACGATATGGAAATTCAGCCAATGAAGTTGGTACGAGGACATGCAATCACTCAAACGATAGCTGAGACAACGGCTGAAGTTGGACCTGAACTCATAGTTCAACAATACCAGCTTGAAGATGTTTCCCCAGGGGAATGGTACGATGACATCATCTACTATTTGTTGAACCATAACTGCCCACCTAGCATGCAAGGAGTTTAGAAGCATGCTCTCCGTCTGAAAAGTAGTAGCTACATGCTACAGGGATCCGTACTCTACAAGAGGAATCACGAAGGTGTCTATTTGAGATGCCTTGGAAAAGAAGAGGCAGATTGGGTTTTAAAGGAACTTCATGACAAGTTTGCCATCGATCATGGATTTGGTCTTTCCACTACGCATCAAATCTTAAGGGCTGGTTACTATTGGATGACAATCTTCAAAGATGCTCACAACCATGTCTGCACATGCCACATATGCTAGACAATTGTAACTAGAGAAAGGAACGTTGTTGTCCTGTTGCAACCAGTTTTGGAGGTGAGACCATTAGCATAATGGGGTCTCAACTTCATTGGTTTGGTAAGCCCGCCATCATCTGCAGGACACAGGTACATTCTAATTGCTTCTGATTATTACACTAGATGGATAGAAGCCATTGCATGTAGATAATGCACAATAGAGGTAGTTACGAATTTTCTTGAAAGTTTCTTTTTGAATCTTTTTGGTTGCCCCTATACCTTAGTGTGCAATAATGGTCCTGCCTTTACCTTGCTCAAGTTTGCTAGTTGGGCCTTCGATTATGGAATTTCCCTCAAGTTTTCATCCAACTACTATCCCAAGGGCAATGGTTTAGCAGAATCCACTAACAATAACCTCATCATTGTGATAAAAAAACTACTTGATAGGAATCCTAAGGACTGGCATGCCCAGCTCCATTTTTCCCTTTGAGCAGATCGCACACGCCACAAGACTGCCCTTGGTGATTCTCCATTCAATCTTATTTATGACCTAGAGCCTATATTTCCAATCCACCTGAAAATCCCCACCCTCCAATTCATCAATGAATTTTATGAAGAAGAAGATCATAGAGAAGCTCGATTGGCTGAGCTATTACACTTAGAAGAAATGCATGATCGTGCTATAAATTTTTTTGCCAAACATCAGGGCGTAGTCAAAAGATGGTTTGATCGCCAAGCCAAAGTCAAGGCCTTTAGAATTGTTGATTTAGTCCTATGCTGGGACAAGGCCCATGAGAAGAAAGGGGGACACAACAAATTCAACAAGCTCTGGCTTGGCCCCTTTCAGATAGCTGAAATCCTTGGAGACAATGCTTTCCACCTAAAGACTTTAACTAGTGAAGATGTCCCATTGCCTGTCAATGGGTAGCACTTGAAGCATTACTTCGAAGCCTGAGCTCCTTTGGAGTTGTTCCTATAAATACTTGTATATAGGTTAGTTAGGTTGCTTTCGGTTTTCCTTCGTTTCACTTCTTTGTGTCGCTTTGTTTTTCTCCGTTTCTCAGCTGTTTTGATTTGATGAGGGAGTTCTTCATTTTTGTTGTGGTGGTCATGCTTGTTCAATGAATGGTTCACTTTGCTACCCGCTCCTAGTGTTCTTTAGCTAAATTTTTACTCTCAACTATTGGTCTTTGATAGCTGCCATGGAATGGCTTCCTCATCTGAACTTTGACTTAGAACCCGACCCTTGGATGAATCTTCCTTTTATGTTTATCTCAGATCCTGCACAAAACGCATATTAATGATTTCCAAAAAATTTGTATAGCGGCTGTTATGATGACTTAGCAAGCAAAAAATCTTAAGTCTACTTCAGTGACCACTGTGGTTCCCAAACCCATACTAGGCTTTGATGCCTACATGGTTGAGCAAAAGAAGAAAGTGTTAAAAGAAGTATTGAAAGAAAAGAAAAGAAAATAAAATAAAAAAAATGTGAAATCAAGCAATCGTATGGGTGTGTGGATAACTCTACCGGGGCTATGGACACTCGATTGACAATAGAGAAATATCTGTGGGGTCATAGTGACAGCTCCGTTGGGGCTATGTGTGCTTGACTGGCAGTGGGGCAATGTCCAAGTTACTTTTGGGGTTGGATGATCCATGTAGCTTGCTCAGTTAGATTAACTACCACTTGTCATAATTTCTAAGGGAAAGGAAAGAATTCACTAGACACACACTTCTGAGATGCTTCATGGGTAGATTCAGCTAAGGATCCTATTCTCCTAGTTCACTTTTGGAAGTCGGCCCCTGGTCTACGAAACCAAAGATTCTGGGTTTTGAATGAGCATTTATCCTTAGAAAGCTCGAGAGCGTTCCCCAACAAAGTTGCCATTTGTTGTGCCTTTAGCACACATGCCCCATTCAGAATGGGGACCCTCTCTTTCCTTCGCCTCGTCGGGATGCTTTTGGTTGTTGCTTCATTTTACGTGCCCCCTATTTGGTATTCAAAATGGTCAGTGAGCCTTAAGGGAGTCATCTTGAATTGACCATGTTTTTTCCTCCTCAAATTTTCAAAGTTTCGAGTCTTTGCGGGACCCCAATGGCTGTTTTCCTTGGTGTTTGAAAGTTGGCGTCCATGAAGCCCATCGGACCTGCCCTATCGGGCCACCCCTTGTGGGTTTCCCTTCCTCGTGGCCGTTCCCAATGACTGTCCTCTAGAAACTTTCTGACCATCGAAACTTGGAGTGTCTGTCGCCGTCTGTCTACCACCAAACTATCAAACAACTATTGGCTGACTTCCGTCCGACCGTCGGATCCCAATACTCTTGTGGCCATTTTCAAAATTTCCCCACCAACTTTCTAACCCACTATACCTACATTTATGAGGCGCATTTAATGAGCTATTTTCTATATATAACCAGCTCTAAACTGTCATTTTCATTTGCCAGTGTGTTCAGAATGTGTCAGAGCTAACTCTTGTTTCCGCCATCCATCTCGGGTTGCTCGGTTGCCGTCTCCAGGTCGTTGCCATCGCATTGGCCATTCACCTTCATTGGATCTGTGAGGTAGGTTTGCTTCCTGCCCCTCATTTTAAGTTTTCTTCAATTTTTGTGCAAAATTCATGAGTCTAAGGGAAGAAAAATTGATAATTTACTAGAACCAACAATGGTGCACAAAACCCATGTGCTCAAATTCTTTAAATCCTCAAATTTGGTTCACAAATTGAATGCGAAACTTGAGTTCATGGCCACTATTCATGAACCCGATCTTCTGCCTCCTTTGGGCCCACGATCTCCCATTGTCATTGCCACCATTAGGAAACTAAATGAAACTCAAACGATGAATGCCTCTTTCGGGTCCGCCTTCGCGAGGGGACTTCGTCCTTTCGCCAATAGAAGCCTGGTTGAGAAATTCATGAGTTAAAAGAAAATTCATCAACCCGTTTAGGTCCGCACCTACGGGAATCCATCCTCGGGGGGCCACTTATAACCTGGCATCCCAAGCAAAATTCTGATCCCGTCCATCTGACCTTTGGACCCCTCTCCATCCGTCGTGTAATTTTGAACTTGAAAATGATCAAGTGCCAAGTAGCCTTCAGGTCCTACCTCACGAGCCTCCGTTCGCGGGTCACCATGCCAAGCCTGCTATCCTTTGTGACTGATAACATCCAACATTCTGACCTCCGGGACCCGATCTCGTCGCGACCGCCAAAATGCAAAGCAAAATGATTAAGCGATTAACCATTGCGGGTTGTCTCTCGCGGACTTCCGTCATTGGGACTCTGTCCCATCACCGCCATAATGAAAAGGAAAATTGCTTCTGCCCTTCAGTCCTTTAGGACCCAGTCACTTTGTGACCTTTGCATCCACTAGCGATGAACAACGAAACATGACAGCCTTATCTTCTGCGGACCTGACATGGCAGGTTGCTCCCACCGGAACTCTGCCTGACCTTCGCTGCCCCTAACGACAATCACATAACGAATTTCCGCTCCCTCTGGCCCGAAATGCCTAAATGCCAAGGTGTGATATCAACTGTGCTCCTAAGCCATGGGTCTCACCCGTCAGAACTCCACCCCCGGAATGATGCCCTGCCAGAGCTGTTTTGAACGACAAACTCAAACAACAAAGCTCCTTTCTAATTCTGATTGCCCAAAAGATGATCCATGTGCCCTCCATTCACCAAATTGACTTTGACCCACATGTTAAAATAGGGTACTCTCCTCAATGGACCTCATAAATTGATCAAACACGAAGGCAGGTCGGGACATGCGGGCCGCCGTGCCTTGATTGCCATCCTCCCTATGACTCCTCTAAAAACAACCCTCAGCCCAGGGATTTCTGACCCCTGGGGCTTGAATTATTCAAACTCCCTCCTGCAACATGCTAATGTCAATCTAGATGATATGATAGATTCCTCAAATACTTAATTATTCAATCTGATGCCATTTTGCAGAGATTTGTCTAATGTTTCCATGTTCTCATGCTTGGTTGTGCTCACCTCTCTTTTTCCTGAAGGATATATGGAATCAAGTGCAGGAACCTCAGAGGTAGCCGTGGAGAAGGACAAAGGAAAGAAGACAACAAAAGCACCTCATGGAAAAGAAGACAAAGACCAGATGAAGTATAAGTTCCAGGGGGAACCCCTTAACTCCAAGGTCACCACAGCTTGGAAGGAGGTCTTTGATACAAACATCGAACATATAGACATCGATGAATTCAAGCAAAGAATCTGAATCAACCTTGAAATGGAGAATGCAAGACTGATCAAAAGCAGTGGGTTGGCCAAAGCTGCAGGCTTCCCTCCCACTCTTGTTGCCTCTGAGCTTGTTCTGGCCTACAGGGAGGCATACCAAAAGAGACCCGAACCATAGTAGACAGAGATGGGAATGTTTTGGCTGACATGTCTCCAAAATCAATAACAAGAACTTTTCATATCCCTACCTTAAGGGAGATGGAAATACCAACCAAGGATGATGGTAAGGCGATGTGAGATGAGGACCCCCTCAAGTGCAAAGAGCTCATAAATCAATATTGGCTCAAAGAGAAGAGGGGCATCGTAGCTAAAGTGACCCAGGAGCTCTTTCGCAACGACTTTTATGAGGATTACCATGACTTGGCAACCCTACTAAGTAGAGTCATGGGCCTTCCTACTGCTATCTACTTCCAAGAATGGATGGTATACTTCGTAGAGGAGATTCTCCATGGAGAAGCCAAGTTCTACTAGGCGGGGATAATCAGTGATTGCTTCCACAAGCAATTTATGGCTGTAAAGAAGACCTCTAGATTTTACATGACATCTTACTTGGTCTATTCATTGGCTAAATGAATGTAATACAAAGGCTTATTCAGAGCTCCTTACGAAGAACTAGGCAAGGAGCTAAAAGTTTATGATAGGTACCCTCAATTGCAATTCAAGAACTTCAAGAGGGATTACTGCAAGGTTAATGATGCTTTCATAGGTCACATCATCAGATTGCTCGGGGGTGACCTCGAGAGAAGAGTCTCCCATAGTGCCAATGCTTTCCTCAAAAAGTTTGCCTTCTTATTCATTTAGTATTTGAAGTTCACCTACATCCATGTTGAAGGCTTTTCAAAAAAACCATACAAGCTGCCCTGGTATCCCAATGACTGGATAATACTGTTAGAATTCTCTCGACAGCTGTGACAAGCACATGCCCTCCTAAGCAGCAAACACAAGGTAGGGATCCCTTATCCCCTCTCTTTTGGCCAAGGGCTATACAATCTTCACACATCTCAATGTGCCAAAAATTAAAACAAAGAGCTTGTGGAGTATCACTTGAGGTTCCACACTGCCCGACCGCGAATGGATCCCTATGGCAAACTCAAGAAGGTAGTTGGAATTGAATACACCCATTTACATTGGGTTGAGTAATTTTTGGCTAATTGCAAAGATGATAATGAAGTTCAAATGAGGCACTACATGCGAATGACATCATATTTCATAAAGAAGGTCAACTTTTTCCTCTTACCGGATCAAGTAGCAGAAGATGAAAACACAGTGATGGATCCTCGATACAATGTAGTTGCCAATTGCTACTGCCGCTGATTGACTGTGATGAGCAAGAGGTTGATGACCTCGATATTCTAACCAATCCCGTTGAGGCTAGAATAAAAAAGTGGATTGATGGGAAAATTTCCCAATTGAAGCAGCAAGGGGTCACTTTGACCTATGAGGGGCTCGAGAATGAGCCAACAAGTGAAAAAGACGGTGGGACAACTGCTGCCCCATCAGGAGAAACTTCAAAATCTCCTCTGTCCACCATATCAAGGAAGAGAAAAGAAGTTGCTGAGCAACTACCCAACCCTAAGGTGTACACGAGAAAGGCTTTGAAGGGAGAAATCTCTAAGAAACATAAGAGATCAGGTAGTTTCACAGAGATGCCTACCATCCAAGAGGACCCCTTTCACAAAGGAAAGGAAGTAGAGGTTGAGCAACCAAAGTCTCCACCTATTGCCTCCACTACTGTTGCCCCTCCGCCTGCTTCTTAGGTGATGGTGGCTACTTCTCTACCTGCGGTGGATATCTTGGTCCACCT
The DNA here is from genome assembly GCA_007258455.2 of Sequoia sempervirens. Classification (NCBI taxonomy): domain Eukaryota; kingdom Viridiplantae; phylum Streptophyta; class Pinopsida; order Cupressales; family Cupressaceae; genus Sequoia; species Sequoia sempervirens. The sequence goes on along the minus strand of VDFB02000015.1, from coordinate 604,730,886 downwards.
TGCCTCTTCTGCACCCACTGTGCAGGTTGTGACCATAGATTCTTCCTCTACCACCACCTCTTTGCTCTCTTCCACTTCCATGTCTTCGACCACATCTCTCCCATTAGCAACAACAATACCAATTCCCACACTCTCACTTCCAGAGGCATTCTCTCGACATATGCAGAATGTTCCTATAGAGCTATCAGGAGTGTTAATGAATCCAACTATTCAAGCCGCCCTAGCGCAGATTCTTGCCAACAGTCCTGCCTCAACTCCTTTGACTGAACCACTGGAAATGTAGGCTACAATGCATATTTCTGAGGAGTTAGAGAGACAATAAAAATAGGCAACAAGGGAATTGGAGGAGGAAGTAGACGACTATCATGATCACCCATAATACCAACATCTTCCAATTGATAAAGTGGTGTGCGAGGAGGAGGAAACAGAGTCCTCTGAGGGTGATGAAGAGGAGGTTGGCACCAAATATATTGTAGAAAACTTTGACGCAGACCTTGAAGAGGAGTTGGCCTGACAACTCAGAGATGCCAGAGAGGAAGTGGAAAGAACACCTTTCGAGGAAGAAAAGGAATCAAGTGACAAAATGGAAGAAGATACCAAACTTCCAACTGGGGAGCACGATAAAATCCCCAAGCATAATGAAGAAATGCCTCTCTTGGAAGAGCAAGAAGAAAAAGAAAAGAAAGAGCTAGAAGATGTGCCACCTCAGCATGAGGAAGAGGAAAATAAAGAAGAAGATAAACCCGAAGAAGAGTCTGAGGCTAATAAGAGCTTACAAATGAAACAGCCTGAGGAGCATGAGCGTGATGAAGAAGAAAAGGAAACTAAAGGGGAAGACAGCCCCAAAGAGCACACTACCTCCGAGTCCCCACAAAAGGAAATTGTGTTCATCCATGACTCAGATGAGGAGGAAGGAAGAATAGAATGAGAAGCTCTGGGAAATAAAGAAATCAAGATCCAACACACCCATGAAGAGGAAGAAGGTGGTCGTGAAGCACCAAAGGGGAAATCTCAGATGCCTGAGTGGCTTGAGAAACAATTAGAAAAGAAAACCCCAACATTAAAGGATCCAAGGGCAAGGCTAGAGGCCATCTTGGCCCATGCTTAGATAAGCACAAAGAAAGAAAAGGAGCCTAAAGTTAGATCCAAACTGACCATGGATGCTTCCGGGTCTAGGACCGTGCAAATAGCCACCCTAGTGGTGAATGAAGAAGGGGTAAGCTATAACATCTCCATTGTTGACCTGGGAAAAACCTCAAGAGAGAATAAAATTGATCATCTCCAAGAGTCTTTTGCCATAGTAGTACATCAGATGCACCAGGATAAGGTATCCAAGGAGGAGTTAAAGGCACAAGTGGCTGATTTGACAACCTATATTCAACAATGGTCATCATCAAAAGAGCTCCCCACCACGTCCTCAGCACCACCTCAATTGCTATCCAAGTACCATATTGATCAACTTGAGAAAAGAAAGAGCTGGACTAAGACTATAGAGGATTGGTTCCGATAGGTTCTATATGCTGGAAACATGGGCCTCAACCGTGCTGTCAAGACATCAAATAAGTTCTTAGAAGTACAAAAATACCTTGAGGGCATGAGGAAGTTCTACACTGACTTCCCAAAGGTGTACGGGTCAACCTACCCTAAAATTGAAGCCATCCTCAAGCTGCCTTAGAAAATGTGGGAAAAGGAGCTCACACTGACAAAGGACGATCACTGGCTAGTGGATATGTGGAAGCTAGACTTTGATCATAGAAAAGAGATACTGGAACAAGTGCTCTGTAAGGTGCATGCTGACATTGAATGGGCCAAAGAAACCAAGGCATCCTGTACTGAGTATTTGAAATTAATGACAGGTTACGATATTCCCACTGTCGAGATTGATCCGGAAAAGATAAAGCCTTATCTCTACAAGAAGATGGAAGATGGAATGTCAAGAGAGTTTACCACAGATTTTATGAATTTTTCTGCTCAGGCTTTCGTCTAATTTTAGTAGGTCAGGGACAACACGGCTAAATGTGATGTAGATTGGGAAACACTCACAGGCCGATCTAAGCAATGGAACTACCAAGTGATTCAATTTGAAATAATGGAGATTGATAAGCTTTGGGCATTAATCAACAAGTTCATGGAGTATTTCGTGTTGAAGGAACAGGAAGGTAACCCCGTTATTGATGAAAAGCTCCTCACATAATAGCTGCAGCAAAGGAAATCAAAAAAAGACAAAAGTGCTACAGTGCTACCCACTAGAGGACAAAATAGGGAAAATACAAAGAATGTATTTTAAATTGTAATATATTTGGGGGTAGGTGAAACCGTAGTTTGTAGTGAATCTTGGCCACATAATGCAAAGAAATCTTGGCCACTCATTTTGCTTTTTGAACACTATAAATAGGGGGTCTCCTCTCATTTTCAAGAGAGAGTTGAGTTGTTGTAATGACATGTTGCTGGAATTTTAATAGAAATTCATTGACTTTGGTGGATTCTTGAGTTCCTTTGCATGTTTCATGATTCATCTTCTCATAGTTAGTTGATTTGAGTAGATTTAATTTCCTATTCTTCATGTTCTAGTTTGCTTTGGTAGATTAGTTAATCTTGTTCAATGATTGTGTAGCATTCTGCTGTGTTGATGCCTTTCTTGTCCATACTTTTTGCTATTTACTGATGGTAGATAATTGTCTAAAGTTAGTCTGGACATAATTTAAAAGATGCTCTAAATTTCCATTATTTGTTCATGCTTATGGTGAATGAATGATCGAATATCTGCAGTCCTTAGAAGCTTGCACAAATTTCATTAGATTGTGTTATAAGGTTAAATTATAAAAATTAAAGTGAGTTTACTTTTGAGGCAATAAAGCAATATGATTTTTATTTAATTAAATATTGCCTCCTTGATGTGGACGACCCCTTGGGAAAACCTAGTTTTATTAAAAAATAAGTTAATGAGGCTTGAAGTCCACCTATTGTGGAAAAGTGTTTATTGGGGGTTTCACGTCATTTGGAGGATTCATTCAAATATTTGATATTTTAGAATATTCCTCCATAGTTGCTGGTTCAACAGTAACAACCCTATCTAAGGACACAAACCCTTAGATATTTGCAGGTTGGACGAAAACCCAACACTGTTAAGGAGGTGGGTTCACATAGTATCCACCATTGAGCTGATTGCATTCATTTTAGCAAGCATTAGAAGGGTTCAATTTGAAGTTGGAGCTAATTATGGTATCATTGGAGCAAATCGATTAGACAAATGTTGTGGCCAAGGGCCAAATTTGAGGATATTGATTGGAGATATGATTCTGATTACATTTTTCAGTTAATTTGTTGCTTTCGTAAAGGTTGACCTATGCATCTCATACCTAGATTTTTGGTTCATAGCACTCCCATACTACATCAATTGCTTGTGGGCATTTGAGCGCTCTAATTTGGGAGCCCTGGAAATGATGTTAGGAGCAGTTTGGAGATGTCTTGTGGCTGAAATAATTTCATATTGAAGAGTTGCATCATAATAGGGACAACATCGTGCTGGGGATGAATCTATCATTGTGAGGAGCTCATATTGTGTCCTAAGGCTGCTACTACACCATCGATCTTAGGAGCAACAATTTCTAGGTTCCTCTTGTCATATTTAACATATTTTGCATTACTATATTAGATTGTATAAGGAGCTGCCATCTAGAGCATTGTAGTTGCATTGATATCACTGTAAGCCAAGAGTCTTGGCAATACATTTTTACTCAGCCTTGCATTATTCAATAGTATGAAGGAAATTTGACAATAATCATAGCATTGCATTGTGGTAATCAACCTCAAGCTTATTTGTTAATACAAATATCTCTGGGGGTTGCATTCAAAGTCTATGACGAAATGACAGTGGGTTATTATTACTTCTTTGCATAGAGTTAAGACTTATATTGTATTTGAAAAGCCAAAGCAAAATATAAATGTATTTCATTTTAGAATTTCCTTGCAAGCATTTATAGTTGTCTAGTTAGATTATTTTCTCATAACATCATCAAAACAAGAGGAAAAACAAAATCAAAAACCTATATCAGGTTGGGGCAGTTTACTCACCAAGTGTTTAACAAAATCACTAAGACCAAAAGTCAGGGAACTTGGATCAATTTTAGCAAGGGATACTTCAGCATTCATAAACCTTCAAATATATTTGTTTAAGATATATTTTATGGGGTGAAAACATAGGGATCTTTTCAAAGTATTCACACTAAATTCAAAGGGTTTGATGTTTGAGAACCATGTTAAATGCTTGTTTTGATGTGTTCATTTTAATTCAAGCACAATGTTTGATGTTTCAAAGTAATCGAATAGATTTAGAAATTTCATGAAGACAATGTACACCCTCGAGATAGACACTTCCTCCTAGATGAGCTTACCTCATGCCCCAAAGGGATGATTTTACATGCAATGAATGGAGAGTGTCTTAAACTCAACCATAAGTTAGACTTGGTAAGTAACTTCTCGAAATCAAAGTTCCAATGCACCACTTTAGAGAATGTTTTGGCTTAAAGGGGTAGCTTCTACAACATTGGTTCTTAGTCATGTTTTGAGATAATTGGTGTCTATACATGTGACGATTCACTCAATTAAGAGGTCTCCCAACCCTTGCGGGTTTCTATGTATCTCACAGATACTGAGGGGGACTTTCGTTGGTATAGAACATTTGCACCAAGTGAGTGATTAAATTTCCTCACCCACAATTATTTATATAGCAGACCAAAACAAAAGTACCGCTTGGGTCATTCCCTGTCACAAGTTGGGAGGCAAGCCTTCTAAAGGTATGCTTTGAAATGTAAACAAATATGTAAAACTCAAGATGCTTTTCTTCACCCAAGATTGTCAAAAGGCTCGAGGAGAGAGGATAGACACCTAGTTTGTCAAACACATAATACATAGTATACACTTCATCTCAATGTTCATTTTAAGCCTCAAAAAATAAAATAAAATAAAATAAATAAAAAGTAAAATAAAATGAAATGAAAGTGTGTACAAGATAGCAATTTTGTTCTTTTTATGTGCACCAAAGTGAAATATTCTAGATTTTAGACAAAGAGATAGCAATGTGCAAGACAAGAATTTGATTTGTTCATTTTAAGCACCAACCAAAGTGTTTTCTAAAGCTTTATCTTAATGATCAACAAAAGAAAATCATGCGTTCGTCAACAAAATGAAAGTGTTTGGTCATTTTTTTTAATAAGCACCAAAATTGAAGTGTGCTCCTAAACTACGAAAGCTTTTGGAAAAGTTTATTTTAGAGCACCAAATTGAAATTTTGCTAAGCTAGAAAGCTTTGAAAAGTTTGTTTTAGAGCACCAATTGAAATTTTTCTAGGCTAGAAAGTTTTGAAACGTTTGTTTTAGAGCACCAATTGAAAGCATTTGGATTTGTGGGGTTCTTTTTACGCGCTAATTGAGAGCATTTGCTAAGCTAGAAAGCTTTGAAAAGTTCATTTTAGAGCACCAATTGAAATTTTACTAAGCTAGAAAGCTCTGAAAAGTTCATTTTAGAGCACCAATTGAAATTTTGCTAAGCTAGAAAGCTTTGAAACATTCGTTTTAGAGCACTAGTCGAAATAATTTGGGTTTTTGGGGTTCTTTTTATGCACCAAATTAAAGTTTTCTAACTATGAAGGCTTTAGAAAATTAAAAGCTTCGACCGTTCACCTTCTCTGCAATAAACGTGTTAATTGTTCTTAGATAAACACATTCCACACTTCTAGAAATCTTGCATAAACAACATTAGCACCTTTCAAACATCCAAACCAAATGACTGTTAGTGTTAGAAATAAAAAAAGTGACTTGCAGATTTTGGATAAAGTTTTGACAAAGCAAAAGTGAAATTTTTTAGTAGAAGCGGCCCTGTCAGAAGCAAGTGTGGCTGAAAAAGTCAAGTGTAGCTTCTGTATTTTAAGCATAAGCGACTGAAAAAATAAAGTACACCCCTGTTATTTTGGGAAAAGTGCCAAAAATATCAAAAGCCGCTAGAAAAGAGTCAAGTGCAGCAGAAACATGAAATCGATTGCGAAAAATTCCGGTAGCCTGTGCATAAAATTTTTTCTAGTGCATTTTCAAAACCTACAACTTCAAAATTTGCTTATAAAATGATTAATGCTAAGGATTGTGGTACCACCGAGTGTGCTAGAATGTGTAAGGGGGAAATTGGTATGCGTGTATAATCAAAATGAATGAATAGAAACTAATCTAAACAAACAAAAAGATGATTCATGCCCATTACTCACAAAATGAAACTACAAAATCAATGAATTCAAGCACGTAATTGAAACAACACAATAACCATGAACTCAAAACAATGTAGCTTTACCATCCTGTGTTGGAGTGTGTTCGCGAAGATGTTGGGTTGTTCATAACAATGTGAAGTGTAGACAATAAAAAATGTCCTAAGCCTGCAAGTTTCATTTTTCTTCATCCTCTTCCTTCGATAATCGAATAATTTTAGTTATTCAATTATGTTTGATCATATTCCTCTATTAATTAAATAATTTTTAATAATTATTTAATTAATTCACTTTCTAATCTTTATTCTATCCTGATCAATTAAATAAACTAATTGCGTCACTAATTTCTCCCTCTTCTTCAATAGTTAAATAAATTATTATTTATTTAATTATTTTGTCACCTTTCATCTATAGTTAAATAATTACCATTAATTATTTATCTATTCATGATCCTTTAATTCTTCTATAGTTAAATAATTATTAAAATTATTTAACTATCCCATGCCACCTCCCCTATTAAATAATTAATCTAAATTAATTATTTAAGGTCTAATTTTCATCTCTCCATTTAATTAAATTGATAAATTTAATTAAATGCTCCTCTTTTCATTTTCTCCAAATAAATAATTTGAATAAATAATTTATTTTCCACTTGTCAATTTCCTCCACTCTCTCCATTTTTGAATAAATTATTTATGCACCACTTGGTCAAAGATGCTCTATCATAATCCCCTGTCATAACATTCATTTATGTCATAGCCTACATGTCTTCATGTCTGTCATAGGCATCATAGCCGTCAACATCATAGCTTTTCCATGCATGGCATATTTTTGGTGCATCAATGTTGGACCGTTGATCTTGGCATCTTTTCTGAGACTTAATCTCAACCATCCATTTCGTAACATCCCTCTCATGCATTCCCATCCATTGATCTTGGAATCTTTCTAGAAGATTAATCTCAACCATCCATTCAAAAGGTTGTCTATAAAAGAAACCTTCCTTCTCCATTTTCACCTTAACAACTATTCTTCTCCAACTTTCTACTTACAATTTGTAGGTATTTGCACAAGTTAGACTACAAATTTGAGGGCATATTTGCAAAAGGAGAAATAGGAGAGCAAGAGAAGTGATTCAAGTTCAAGCATGGGGAGTATTTTGATTTGATGTTTTATTTTCCTTATGCTTTCATTGTTTTCTCTTGTTTGGATGAGGTTAATAGTTTAGAAGTGTTGGCTGTCACTTTATCTATGCTATTTGATTTCTGACCCCATCTTACATGAAGCCTCCATTATGCATGCAAAATCTTGAAAAATGTGCAATGTCATTGATCGAAGATATGTGTAAAACTTGAAAAGGTTGATTTTGATTTTGGCATTACTTTGTCCTGAAAAATATGTTGATTCTTTGATCCTTTTTGAGAGAAAATGAAGTTGTTATATAGAAATTGTGTTTCAAAATGAACACTCAAGATCGTGTAGTAGAATCTTGATCAACAGTTGAAAACCATTGAGGGGAAATAGATGGGAATAATCAATGTAAATTGATTACGTAATTGGTGTGATTGAAGAAATCATTTTGAGTGTTAAGTGGGATTGGGGAAATATATTGAATAATTTGTGGAATTGAAGAATAGATTGATTTGTCAGGAAATAGATGGATCAGTCAGAGAATGGAGTGAGCAATCGAGGGATCGTAATTTACTCAATCATGAAAGTGGGTGAGGATAATTAATTAATTGATTTAATTAATTAATCTTTTTGGAGTTGAACATGCAAATCAAGTTAGACTTTTACAAACAAAGTTGTATTTGTTTTATTTGATTTTTGATGATGTTTTGAGAAATTCATTCAATTATTCATGTTTACGGGAAAGTGATTTAATTTAAGTATTAAATTTTTAATAATTTAATTGACTTAGGGGAGTAGGGTTAAATTAGTGACATAATTAAATAATTGATGTTATTTAATTAATTAGGAGGAATAAAGTTAGATTAGGACTTTATTACATAAATGAAATTTATTTAATTAGTCAGAAATGATAAAAAAGTGAATTAATTAAATAATGTAATATTATTCAATTAATAAAAGAATTTAGGGTTTTTGATGCAATTGATGTGAAATGTAGTGATATTTAGTGATAATGATGTCGATGATGAGAAAATGTCATTTAGGATGTGCGATAAGTGTTAAGTTAATTTTACATGTCTATAGATACAATGTATACAATACGATAATGTACAGGAGAAACCTTGCTTATATAGGCACGGGTGAGAGATAAGACATCGTAAGATTATGACAAGTGTTGCAATCATTTGACATAAAACACAAAAAGCATAGGCCCTAAGTAAACTTAACTAACTAGGTGTAAAATGACTTGAGAGGGAAATTGGTTAGGGAATAACCTCAATCACACCAACACCCCCCTTTAAATGCAAATTAAAGAGAAACAAACAAATGTAAGAAAATATGTACAAGTGAAAGAAGAAATGAGAACTCAGCATGACCCATCAAGAACTAATTTTGTAACCAAAATATAATAAATGTCCTCCCATATGAGAGAAAACATGAGAAGAATGAAGAAGATTCCCCAAAATTTATCCCAAAAAGACTAGGAATATGAAGAAATTGATTGAAGTAGGAAGACACTACAAATAATTGTTGAAGATGTTATACACTTGATCCTATAGTGTGCATTATTTTGGATGTATTTTTCAAGAGGAACTCACTACAAATTATGGTGACAATCTTATGGATATTTATTTTAGCCAACTTAGCAAGTTAGAGAAAACAAGCATGATCAAGGATTATATTCATCAATTTAAACTTTGTCTTTAAGAAATTGGAGAATGTTTTCGAGAAAAATTTGAAGGAATTATTCCTAGGAGGTTTAAAGGACCACATCAAATATGAGGTATGCATGTTCCATCCATATTCTATGTTGTAAGAAATAATTATTGTTGTAATGGATTTGAAAATTTGATTGTGAAGCTTAAATCCTTGTTGGCAACCACCAAACATTATATAAGTAAGCTTATAAAATCAAATCCAAAACAATGAAGCACAAATTAGCATAGAGGAAATTGAATGCAAACAGACCAAGAAAATTATACCCTTATACCTTCATTGGTTGATCTTTGTTGTTCTTCTCTCCACTTTTGAATATTTAAGATATGTTTCTCTCAGTTTAGGAGTGCACAAAGTAAAAGGCTTATAACAATAATGGCGACAATGAAAGGTTGAAGATGGTAGTTCAAGATAATAATTTCAGCAATGATTTGGAGAGGGTGGTTAGAGAAATGAAGAGATCCAAGCTTGAATTTATAGATGAGAAGACGGTGAAATGGATGGATGAGATTGAAAAGAAATGAAGGGTTGAGATCGAATGAAAAAAATTCATGGGAAACTTGCTCATTCTCAAATTCATTTTTTTTATCGATAAATAGTTGGTAAGGGCCATCACCCATTGTATTGATTTCAAAAATAAATTACATTATGGTAATATCATTGCCCCCTGTTCATACATTTCTATCTACAAAAACCCCCATGTCCACCTGCATACCCAAATGCTACATTGTTTAAGCTATTTACAAACAAAGAGTTTACCCTAGACGTATACAAAGCTAAACATGACCCCCATGACTACAAAATTGGGGTAACCAAATACCGTTACTACTATTCATTATACCAGGTCACCTAGGGCTAGTGAAATAGAAAACAAAAAACTAGTACCATTGACCCAACCCGCACCACACAACTGCCACCCCTTAGTCATTCTCCCCCTCCTCCTTTGCTTCCTTGTATGTTTCCTCTTCACACACCTTCATCGTGGCTAGGGAAATCGCTACAATCAGGTACTCACTGCCATAGGCATGGTGGGCCAGGGAATTTTCCTTTGCCTCAATGTCTATGTAGTCCTCTTTTATCCATTCCTCACCTTCACACAACTCCCAGTCGATGGCGTTGTTACCATATTTTCACTTATAGCTCAATCAGGTTGAGCTTGTTGATTTTAAACTAAAAAAAGGTACATTCAAATATTTCCTACATTACATTCAAATACATAAATGAAATAATCTAGAAAATATTACAATTACAAATTACTGCATTCATACATATGCATGTAACAGAAGAAGGATTCAAATCTATCTTTTTTGAACAAAGTAATCTTTATTGAATGTATAAGTGTACATTATCTCACACGAGCTGTGAGATTGACTTAGCTTATTCAATACAAACAAAGAAAAGAATATACATGAATAAGTAAAAAGAATGTGCATATAAAGAAGGAAACCAGTCATTGCCTGTGAATGACTGGTTCTGATGTGTCATTTTGTTTTGCTGATGTCCCGAGCTCCATCTGTCCCTCCTAGTTTTTGCTCCTAGTTTTTGCATTTGACATAAGAAATGGTGTTAGAGCAATGCTCTAAGAAATGAAAAGTTTCCAACTTTACATGAACAATTACCTATGCATATATAAACTGATCTCAATTTGCATTAAACACATAGGAAAATCCTAGATGTCTCAGAAAACCATCAAAATCATCAAACACACCCAAAACATGCCATGTTTTTCTAAATTGTTTGCTTCATGTGCAGATACAAGAAAATTAATGTTGCTGATTTGTTTTTTCAAGTTACAACATGTGGGTTAAAACGTGGCTCCCACAAGGGTTGAGCCCGACATGCCGAGTTATCAAATAATGAGCTCATTCGAGCTTATTTAAGAGGGAAATGCAATCTTAAAAGTCATCATATAAACATGATTATGCAATGATGGTGAACAAGCATAAATAAAATGCTTCATTTACATCATGCTTCACATCATTTATTTCTATCATATTTAACATCATTCTTGCTGAAAAAAATCATCATGAAGAATGTACAATGTATAGTGGAGCAACATAGGCAAACAATGAAGAAGTTCATCTCTTGTGATTTTCAATTACACATCATTCATGGTGGTGAGTTATGGGTCACAGTCATAAGTGACATGTGATTAACAAGCATGAATAAAAAATTTGAAGCTATCAACAAAGATGCAAGAAAGGTAGATAGTTTTATTAACAACTTGGTCTAGCTATAGCTTGGTCAAATAAAGCAGCCCCAGGAGCTATACAAGTTTTTGAACATGAAGGATAGTCATGAAGATTAAGCCTACTCATGAAACTCTAAAAGGAATTACAATGGAAGGAGAAATCCATTCTTCCTTCATTCATGAAACCTGACAAAGCTATGATACAATAATTAAGTGAAGGATGCAGAAAACAATATGCAAGAGTCAATGCATTTGATTTTATGAGGATAGTTTGTATTGCTTGAGAATGCACATAAAAATTATATGATTTCCTGGGAGTGATCATTGAGGAAACATTCAGCTAAAGTACTCAAGTCACATCCAAAATTCAAGAAATTAAAGTGAGCATATGATTATTTATTTCGCTTTCTTTTGTGCTGCAGGAACAAAGAGAAGTTTAGAGACCAATATAGTGAAAGTAACACAAAAGTCTCAATGTAGATGACAAGAGCTCTAATTAATGTTTTGAGGACTATCATAATGCCAAATAAATGATAGTCAAGGTGAAAGTGAACAAAAAGACAATGCTCAACATTGCACAGTGATAAACAATGAGTATGACGTCATGTAGAAGACAATCCACAGTGATGATCTTAGAAGCAGAAGTACCATGAAAAGTTTTGGGAAGAATGTAAGACTTACAAACACCTATAGGTCATGACATTTCTGAGTTTTGAAGATGACAGAGTAAAGAAGCATTAACAGGTCTGAGTTTGTCAAAAGGATAAAAATGATAGTTATTATGGGGTTCTTAGAAACAACAATGCTTTTATATCATGTAAACAAAGCTAATATCAACCAAATAGGTACAATGTATAGTCATAGCATTGGGAACAAGCCCAAAATCTTGTAACAACATGAACAAGGCATATGTACTGTTACAGATTGCCCAAAATAAGATTTATGAGCCCACGACCTTGAGACACCTAATAAACCCTCATGGGTTCTAAGTGCTCAGCCCGTGTATCTTATGGGTTCTCAGAATAGTTAAATAAGCCTTGAGGAACGTTATACCGTCACTAGTAAATATAGAATATGCAAAATGAGTAAATATAGAATATGCAAAATGAGTCACTTTGCTACCTGAAACAAAAAAAAACTCTTATGGGTTTTTGTTTAAAGAAATTGAGGAAGGAAAGTGCTTTCACAAGTGCGGCCATTAAAACCATAGGGCTGAGTTTGATAGAGCTTGAAAGTAAAAACCCAAAATACACTTGTAGCACATAGAACTACAACAACCATGAAAATGCAGAGGGCCTAATAAAGCAAACATATCCGGGTTTTTCTTGAGAAATAAAAGGCAGAACTCGAGTAGGGGCCTTTTCTATTAAGAAATTAGAAGGATGAAGGCTACAAACAATGAATATGAAATGTGACAGTGTCAAGGAGGCTTACCCATGTGACCTCAAATGTAGTTTTGCAGAAATGCCCATGAGATAGCTTGAAATCCGCCATGGAAGACTTATTCAAGGTCCAAAAAAGTTACAGAAGAATAGAAATGGATAAGAAAATCATTATGGCCGTGACCCATGAAATCATAAATCAAAGAAAGTGAAGATTTTTTCTTTTGTTTTGAAACTTGAACAACTTACCTGTTGTTTTCTGTAGATTATGACCATGAAAATGTCGATATAATGCCTCTAAAGCTTGAAAATCAACAGAGAAAAAACCTCAGCCGAGCTACAGTAACCCATGGCAAAAGAGAGATTCTTCAGGAAGCTTCTTTCCAAATGAGATAATGCTTTAATCTTTTTCCTTCATTTTAGGGTTGAAACCCTAGGTTTAGTGGTGGTCGATAAAACTTGGCATTTTTTTTTACCTTGTATTTTAAGATGTATGATACAACTAATGCCCCGCGGGCTGTATAATATGCCTTAGGCATTTCAATAGGAGGTTTAACTTAACATTGTATCTTTTTGACTTAGCAATTTTTGCTAATGTCTTTGGCTGATAGATGGAGAGAAGTCCTATATTTTTGCATTCATTCTACATTGTAAATGATTAAATCTGAATGATTATTTATAAATCATTTAGTTTGAGTCATCACCTTTAAAATGCAAAAAAACAGGATCATATGTATATGACCAAGTCATGAAGGGAAATAGATATGCTTGTATTGATAATATGCCAAGAATATGGGGAGGTTGATTTCAATTTGCAGACACATGGAGAGAATACAGGAATCTCTATTTTTCTTTTTGAAGCATTTGGAGTGAATTTAGGCTTCTTGACTTAGTTTGAAGCATTTTTTAGATGCTCTTATGGTTTGAAAAAGTCAAACTTGACTTTTCCTTCCATTTTGAGCTCTTTTGGATGAGATCTAGAAACTAGATTTGTGGGTTTATTGTTGCATCCGACCCAAGATGCTTCTAGTTCCTTTTTTGGTGGAACCACTTGATGTTGGTTATTTAACCATATTTGTAACTCATTTGATAGTTAGTTCTTGACACAAATTTTTGTATTTAGTGACTATTCAGTCCTTTGGTAGAATTTTGCAGACTTTTATAACTCTTTGGATATGGAATACAACACATACCTTGGAGTATTTTGGTGATGAAATTCTTGCCTTCTTGTTCTTGCAACTTTTTGCATGTTAGTGATTGATCAAATTACTTGTGAGATTTTCATAATTTCCTTTTAGCTTTGTCTCATAGTTTATGCCTTTTCTGCAATTAGAGAATCGACGTAGGTTGCTAATTGTGTCATAAGATTGCTTATAGTTTACAATTGTGAAGTTTATCTTCCTTTTGTTAATTACTGCGATTGACCTTTTGGTGAAATATTTATGCAGAGATTCACTGTAACAGGTTGTGAAAACTTAGTTTCTATCAATTTGAACCAAGTGTAAATATGTTGAGTTTTCATTATTCTTATTAGTTTGCTGTATCACCATAGAGATACTTTCATTTTCAGCTTTTCCTTTTCAAGCATTCCTTCTCCCTTTTCCTTTTAAGAATCAATAGATTAGGTGATATAACTAGGTAGGAAGCTGGCCTATCTGAAGGTTCATTCTCATTTTGGGTGACCCACAACCCAAGAATGCTCCCATGTTTCTCAAGCTAACTAAGTTTTCACAACTCAGTTTGGGTGCAAGCTTAGGAGATAACAGGAGTCTTCTTTGCCAGCTTCCAGAACCAAACCTACCCCACCTGTGAACTTCTTTATCCATTTAGAATCAATAGCATGCACAATGTCGATCACATGGAACAAAAATGTGATATAGCCATCGATTTCACCCCAACGTTTCTCTAATTTTGTTTGTTCCAATGTGCGAACTACCAGAATCTCCCTCACTTTGGCCCCATGACCTAGAGACATGTAGAAATTCTGTGGGAATGGGAACATAAGATTCGGGTCCACATTGTCAAGGGCTTCATCAATGTCATCTAGAAAGGCATGTTGGAATACTTTCTGGCACAACAACTCTCTACCTTCTCTTTGGAAACACCCATGTACAATAGTGAAGCCAAGAACATTGAGGCTATATCCGAGTTTACTCTATAATGGTGGTGTGCAATTAGGAATTCCTATCCCAACAACCTCTTTATTGCTGCCACAACTAGTAGGTACCTCGATGCCATGATAGACTTCAATCTTTTTTTAGTAACCTCACCTCTAAAGGCCATTTTCTATTTTGTGGAACCAAGGCAGATGGGTGTTTCCATTTTGACTCCAAAACACTCACAGTCACCCACACTCTACACTTGAAAATAAGATGGAAAAATGTTTGTAACCTAGGCTATTTGTAGAGTTTCCTTTTACCATTAGCATTACTTGATTGTTTGATTGGACCTCCCACTATTTTTTTAGATATGTAAGTATTTGGAGTGATGAAGCCAACCCCAACATATGCGATCAACTATGAATTGTATCATGAGGTGAGATCGCAACTAGGATTTGCACACGACCCGTACTAAATAATACCAAGCTTCACAGAATTCGGTACTCCACATGTCGCCTCAATACCCACCATCTTGTCACCCCAATCCCTTCACATTGCAATGCTTTCCACCTTGACCTCCAACATTCTAAATCCTATGCATGTGGTACCCAACTAGTCATCTACCCAAAATACTAGCCTTGAACTTGCACACCAAAAATTGGCCACACCCTGCCTATAACATCATTCTTGATGTGTGTATCATGTCTCATTTTCTATCGCCTTACACCTTGGAAACTTGATTATGTTTGATCATTCTCTATCGCCACCTTGGCCAGCCTATCTTCCATGGTGTTACCTTCTTAGTATATGTGGCTAATTTTATATGCCTCCAACATGTCCAATATCTCTTTTATGGGTCACAACCATTGGTTTAGTTTCTTGTTTGGCACACTATTGAGTAAAATCACATTGATCATTATAAGTGATTCTCCTTCTAGGTGGATACGACTAGCCCCTATCTCCACACCCAATTGGAGGCCACTCAGAGCTGCTCTGAACTCTGCCTCGTTATTTGTGCAAGACCCCAGGTGGATCAATCTATCTGCTATTATACTACCTTGATTGTCTCGTACCACACACCCAACTCCCCTAAGCTCAGGATTACCTCTCGAAGCTCCATCAAAGTTGATTTTAATCCACCCAACCTTTGGTGCCTCCCAAATTATTTTTCTCCTCCTTTTTAGTGCAAGATCCTCTGCACCACTGCCATTTAGGGGGGGTTTTAGGCCCGTGAATGTTTTTTTTCATTTTTTCGTCCCAGTTTGAGAATATCCTATGCTTTGTTGACTTGGACCGGGAAACCTTGTTGACTAATTCAGTGATCACACCTTCAATCTTGTCACAAATCTATTCACACTCCATTTCCTTGTCTTTAAAAATATACTTATTGTGCTCTTTCCAAAGATCTCATAATTGGTAGACGGGGTGACCGCCCACATACTATCAAAAAACTAATTTTCTGAAGGAGAGGGGCCACATATTAAACCAAGTCTCTAAATTTGAGGGTATTGGGCTTTGAAAATGTAGTTTATTCATGAGGAATTTCTAACATTTTTCAACCAGAGGATAGGCCAGCAAAATGTGATCAACAGATTCATCGTTGACCTTGCATAATACACATTGTTCAAGGCCCTAAATCCCAAAGGTTGCAAGTCTGTCTCTAGTAAGGATTCTCTTTTGGACTGCTAACCACACGAAGACCCCAACGTTTGGGAGGGAAATTTTTCCCCAAAAGAGTTTGCATGGCCAATTCTGCCTATCAATTGCTATTTCCCTAACTTTATAACCCAACTTGACTTTATAAGTGCTAGTAGATGAGCCACACCATTTTATGACATCCTTCTATTTCGATGGGGTAGAAGTCCTATTTTTTAATATCTTAGCTAATTCCACATTCTAATCTTGGGGAGAATTGATGTCCTGAAGTGAATGCCACTCCCACTGCTACACATTGTTTTGTCAGATCACTCTTCCATAGTTACAAATATTCTTGCCCCAAGTTCTAATCGTCTCTACTTTTATACCTTCCAAATTGGGATGATCAGTGATTGGTGGGATCCCACACCACAAATCCATCCAAAATGAAGCACTCTGACCATTCCTGACTTCCCATGTTTCATGATTTGCAATAATATCTGTACACTCCAACATATAGTTCCATATCGCTGAGCCTCTTAGGGGATCTTTGGTCTTCAAGATACACGTTGGGCAATCTGAATCCAGACACTTCCTCCTAAGAATTTTGACCCACCTCTGCTCCCCTTTTACATACATATCCCACACAAGTTTGGCACCCATTTCCTAGTTCATTATGGTTAGTTTCTTGATGCCCGCCCCCCAGCTTCCTTGGGATAACACACCTTATCCCAAGTAAGTAGAGGAAATTTTTGTTGATCCCCTGTTCCACTCCAAAAAAACTTCTTGAATATTTGATTGAGTGTATCTTCAACCATTCTTGGTATTTTCAAGCAAGCCATCGAATACACTGAGATAGCTGAGAGAACCATCCTTACCATTAATAGTCTACCTGTAGAGGATAGCTACTTACCTTTCCAGGTCCCCAATTTACTTTTGTAGTTGTTGACTAAGTTTTTCCAATAACATTTCTTATTGTTTCCCACAAATAATGGAACTCCTAGAAACCGGAGAAGGAAGTTTGTCACTCAAAGTCCCAAGGTCCTTTCCAAGTCTCTTTGTAGGTTGGGTTACGTATTGAGAAAGAAGACCTACAATTTCCTCCAGTTGATACCTTGACCAGACGCTAAACAATATTCATCAAGGTAGGTTCTAATGGTTCTAGCCTCCTTCCTAGTGGATGCACCAAATAGGATTGTGTCATCAACAAACTACTGGTGTGTTGTTGGATCCAAACCATTAGCCATAAGAACCCCCTACCATTTCCCAACACTTCTTAGGTTTTTGATTCCGTTGCCCAATGCTTCTGCCATGATGATAAAAAGAAAAGGAGAAATTGGATCTCCCTGCTTTAGTCCCCTCGTGGAGGCAAGGAAACCATGAGCCATCCCATTTACCAAAACTGAGAATTTGGAAGTTGAAATGAAACATCTAATCCATTTGATCCATTCTTCTTTGAAACCAAACCTACTTAGTGCTTCAACTAGGAATTGTCTATCCACCAAGTCATTGGCTTTTAGAATGTTCAGTTTGACAATTATGCAGGGTTCTCTTATTTTTCTAGCCGAGTGCAAGGTCTCATGTGAAATGATTATGCCTTCAAATATTGATATCCCAGGGAAAAAACCACTCCGATCTTCTGAGATGACTATCTTTAGTACCCCTTTTAGCCTGTTGGCAATAATCTTGTAAACTACCTTGTAGACTGTGTTACACAAAGCAATTGACCTAAAATTCCCCATGGTTTGCGAGTCCGTTTTCTTGGGGATTAGGGTCAAAAAGGTATGGTTAAGTGAACCCAACATGGTCATTCTCCTTCTTGATTCTTCCACTACCAAAAATAAGTCCTTTCCCACAATATCCCAAAATCTTTGGAAGAAACTAGCTGGGAATCCATCCAGTCTTGGGGCCTTGTCTGGCTTGAGTTGAAAAGTGGTGAGCTTCACTTCTTCCAAGCTGGTTTTCTAGTACATATCTACATTCTGTTCTTCACTTATTAGCTTGGGAATAGAGTTGAGGATATTTTTTCACACATCTCTATGATCTGATGTCTCTTTGTTTAGTATTATTTCAAAAAATCTTACTGCTTCATTGTTTACCTCCTCCAATGATTGTGTTATTGTCCCATTTTCCTTTTTTATTTTTGTGATTCTATTCCTACTTCTATTCGCCACCACTGTCCTATGGAAATATTTTGTATTCTTATCACCTTCCTTGAGCCACGTTTCTCTAGATTTTTGCCTCCAGTAGCACTCCTCTCTTTTCAAGATTTCATCAAGCTCCCCTTTTAGGTCCTTTTCTACTTCAAAATCTTCACTCCTCATCCCTTGCTCTATTATGTGCTCATTTAGTGCTACTAGTTCTTTTTCTATCCTTTCCTTTTCCTAAAAAATGTTTTTGAAATGTGCTTGGTTCCACTCCTTTAGTTTTTTTTTCACATAATTCAACTTTTTACTAATCTTGAATAAAAATGAGTGATTCACAATACTGACCTCATCCCACCAATCCACAATCAAGTTTGGAAATCTGTCATCTCTCAACCACATGTTTTCAAATTTGAACTGATTACCTCTTGGCGGTTCATCCGGCTAAAGGGACAACTAAATTGGAAAGTGGTCAAACCTTGTGAAAGGTATAATCATTACCTCATACAAATCATTTTGCGACCCCCAATCACCAAACAAAATAAATCTATCCAAACTCTCTACAATACTTGTGAAGGCTTTCCTTCTGTTGGACCACGTGAAGACCCCATTTTTAGCTTGTAAATCCCTTAGCTAGTTGTTGTCAATAAACCATTGGAAATACTGTTGAACACTTGTGATTCAGCCAATGCCTCCCCTCTTTTCTTCATTATTCAAGGTGGCACTAAAATCCCTAGCTATGATCCCTTTTTCCCCTCTGAGGGTGGAGATACTAGTAGCGATTTGTTGCCATAGATTTCTCTTATCTAGTGTTGATATTGGCCCATACATGTTGATGATCACTAGTTGCTCATTCCTTTACAACATTCTATACCTCAGTATTATCCAATTTCCATGTTCTTCCATGACTTCCCAATTCATTGTTAGTTGGTTTCAAATTATGCCTAATCCACCAGAGGCACCCTCTGCACCCACAAAAACTCCCTTCCATTGTCACCAATATCCACATTTCTTGGCACTTTCCACCTTGCTTAGTTTTGTTTCCTGCATTAAAAGAATGCCTTCCCTAGATTGGTCAATTTGGCGCTTGATCAAGTGCCACTTGTTAGGGGAATTAATTTCCCTAACATTCCATGTCATGATCCTGATTGTGCTTGGGGAAGGATGACATACTTCCCTAACCTAAGTTTCATTTTCCCTACTACATTTGCCACTATTTCCAACTTGGCCTTATTTTTCTTTGACCCTCTTTTACCAATATTCTTCTTGATGTTTGGCTTCTTTATTTTTGACTAGGACTACTCCAACATCCTTTCTTCTACCAGTTCACCTTCCTTAGCCTCCCCCATTTCTTCCTCCTTTGATTCTAGATCCTCCTCATTCTCCACTCCTTTTGCTATTAGATCTATTTGCTCAAAATTTCTTGGTTCTTCCTCCAACACAGTCCCATCTTTTTCCTTATCACCTTCATTCATCTTTTCCATTATTTTCACATTAGTTTGGACTTCCCTTATTGCCAGTGCGTCACTCATTATCATTGCAACTTATAGTGTGGGGGGAGTCATCCTTCTGTTTACTAGCTTCACCCACACCACACAATTCATCTGTAGTTAGCATGAAAATTCTATCCTCTGAATTGTCTAAGGGGTGCTCAGTGTTGATAGCTTGGATATCCCTCCCCTCTGTGACTACCATCGAATCTTCAAACCTCCATAGAGAGCTTGATGCCTCACCACCTGATGATTTAGTAACTGATTTTTAATTTCTAGAGGCCCACTCATACCTGTTTGCCCTGTTGGCCCTAATCCTAATGGTACATTCTAGGTTTCCATGGTCCCTAGATTTACATATAGGAAATATTTTCAATTGATCCTCCCTCTCTACCTTCAAGGTTCGCAACCTACCATAAAAGTTTACTTCAATTTCCCGAGGCAACTTATGTTGTGGGGTCATACCTAAACAAATTCTGACATATGTGCCCCAACACCTATCCTCATTATCCTTCTCCATTGAAATCAAGTTACCCAGGCTTTCCCTAATTTCTACCAAAATTTCATCATCCCAAAATTTCATAGGGAGGTTATACAGGTGTATCCAAATTGGTCCCTCTTTAACCGTATGCTTCCAAGGATCAAAATTTGGATACCATTCTATCAAGTACAAACCAACACTATCCAAGTAATGCGGGCTACTTTGCAGAGCATTCCATTTATCTTCCTTGGATGGGAATTCAACCAAAAAGAAATCATTCGGAAATGCCCTGACTTGGGTCCAAATATCCCATTTATCTTTGCACCAATTTCCTATGCGTTCCACAATACACCAAACTCCCCCTCATTTGAGGAATATCCCCTTTTCCTTCAATCTATCAATTGAATTTCTTACTTTGATCTTTTCTAAATTAACAGTATGCTTTGAACATTGTGGAACAATTGACTTATCGATCAAGTTCGCATACTGGTGCGAAGGTCCTTCATCCGCTATCACCTTATCCTTCCCTTCCCATTGCCTGCTTGTTCACTCCATGCTTATGATCATTTGATCATGCCAGTTATCAGACATGTTGGCTCTTGGTCGCCTTCTTTCCCTGAGCCACCCACGCTGATTTCTATTCGCTTGCATCTAATTCATAGCACTCCACTTGTTGAGGTTTGAGTTATGGTACAACCTCCTTGTATTCATCCTATCCGATCTTGAGGTCCACTCACGTGGCCACATCCATGGGGGAGCAACTTATCCTCTCCAACTCCTCTGTTCAATGATTGGCCCCCATCCATAGCCTCGCCTATTGCGATGTTCTAAGTGCCTATATCCTGGGTGGCATCTGTCCACCCATCTCCCTCCTTCAAACACCCATTGCGGGGTATGATTTTTCCTTTTCGTCCACCTTTCTGCCACATTATCACCCTTCAGATAGACCACCGAGATCTCCTACTCTTTTTTGCTCCTCACTCGCAATCTTTTTTGAGGGTAAAATTAATATATAATATAATATATTAATAATTATATAATATTCTCAAATTCAAAATTAGTGCCACATGATTGAAGAAATTTGTGGAATGGAAGAAAAATTAGTGGGTGGAAGAAAATTAGCCAAATTAATGGTAATTTGGAAGAGTTCAAATTTTGAAATTAGTGGAGGTGTGTAAGAGTTTGATTCTTTTGAAAATTAAAATAAATGAAAAATCATTTATTTCAAAACTATGGATAATTAATTAAATTTAAATAATTTAATTAATCATTAGATTAGTGAGATTAAATACATAAAATTATTTATTTAATCAAAGGAAAATGCTAATAATTAGATAATTAAGTAATAATCATTTAATCAGATGGATTAATGAAATGGAAGACATTAGTATAATTAACTAATAAAAATTGTTTAATTATGTGTGCATGTAAAGAGAGTGAAATTAGATTAGAGGTTAGACGAAGAATTACGGTTAGATGAAGAATTAGATGATAAATTAATCAGAAAATGGCATCATAAGATTAGGACAATTTTAAGTGTCTACAATTGAAAGGTAGGTAGAAGAAAATTTTGTGCTCATTAGAAGGAAAGGTTTGGTAAATATAAGAGATAAAATCTCTTTCGGGTTGACTTCATGTATTAAATCAAAGAAAATAGAGCAAAAGAGTTATGTTTTAACTATAATAGCAAATACAATCAAGGATATAAATGTACTAAAAAGAAATTATTTTATATTTAAGGGTCAACTATGGAAAAAAATGATGAGAAACCAATGTTAAATGGTGACTGTGGAGCCAAATCTAATGCTTAATTAACTTGGTGCTACTAGTTATGCACATGGCTTAGAGGACCTGAGGATCCCTAAACTAAGCAGTTCATCATTCATAAGAGGGTTGCATTAAATTATCAACCATGGAATCATAAGCTTTAGACATTGTTGGCAATGTATATGCAATCATGGATTTTAGACATTCTACATCAAGTTTAGGCGAATAAACACATGCAAATATAATAAACATTTTAAATCAAAATAAACCGTTAATTCTCAAAACATAGTAAAGGAATATAAACTACTATCTTTGCTATGGGTACCTAATGTTTAAGACTGTAACTAACTAACTGTTATACTGCAGTGTGGTCCTAACTTAGCTTAACCTCTAGAGTATGAAACAAAACATCAATCTACTCTAATTCAGGAATTATAACACATTCATTCACAATCATATAAACTAGAAACTATCAATGAAACTCACAATGCATAATCTAATCTAATAACTTACATTGAAGTAGTTCAGTAGTACCTCAAGTGGCCCTTGCTTTATTTTTTGCTTCGACAATATTTTTTCAATTGATCACTTACTCAGCAAAACATATTATCATGTTAATTCTCTTTTATTGCATTATAAACATAGAACTGTTACACAAAATCTAATAAGGAATTTGATGGAAATCTTATTCAATAACACATATTATTATCTTCTACCATTCTAACAATTCCCGATATCCTCCTCGACAAGGAACCCAACTATATAGGGTCTGCGAGGGAGTCCCATTATTCATGAATGAAAAGAAAACTAAAGAACGTACATCAACTCTTCCTCAAGAATAGGAAGAGGAATAAGTCTTAAAACATAAAGTAATAACTACTGAAATAGGAGTGTAGAAATAAAATAAGGATTATATTCCCAACAAACTTAATTGTTCATAACATAAACGTGCTTTGTCATAATTCAGTTCTATTGAGAATAAACTTCTTCTCTTGGTTGTCTTATTGGCAGATAAGAGTAATACTAGATGGCTCATGAATTGATCATTAAAAATCACCTCCATCTTCCTTTGAAAGTGATCACATTACAGATAATCAACTCCTTCCTTACAATGAACTATAGTCCTCATGCCACAGGTTGGAAAACTCGTTGTTACGAGTTGACAAATATCTTTTTTTGCAAATTTTAGTCTTATTTCCTAAGGAATTCTCATTATCAACAACCATAAATTAAACATAAAATCCTACTAAAATTCATGACATTCATAAATCATACATATACGTATTAACATAACATACATACATATTGCTCCGATTGCTTCTGCCGCCAATAAGAAAAGAAAATTGCTATTAAAAGAACTTGGCTATAAAAATACCACAATGACTATTCCAGATGATCAGGATATCAACCCAAAAAGAGGTTCCATTACCCTCACGGGTCGTAGGTCTACCCTCCTTGCTCTGCCTGCATCCAAGGGTTTGGATGCTAGTAAGAAAAACAAAATTTCCAATGACAAGAAAATGGATATTCTTGAGGATTCTGAGAAGAAAAAAGGGAAGAGGGTTTCCAAGAATGAGAATGATACTTCTTTTGAGGAATATGTGCTTGATAGTTTGGGTGAAGGTGGACATTCAGAGGAAGAAGTGTCGGGTTATGAGGATATTAAGGATTTGAGTCAAGAAGAGGAGGTTGGTAATAATCAACAGGAGAGGGAGCATGTTGTGGAAGAGGAAAAAAGCATGGCTGAAGATAAGGAAAACATGAATGAAAACCCTTTTAACCTTGAGGATACTAAAATTAATATTGAGACCCCTTGTAATGATGATAATATGAAAGAAAAGGAAATAGATGATGTTAAGACAAGAATGGGAAGGATGGAAGAGAGTATGGAGCTTCTCCAAAGGATGTTTTAGAAAGAAGACAATTCAAATAGGTTTCAAGTTATTGAGGAAGTAGTGAGAAATGTATGTAGGGTTATGGACGGTGTAATGAAATGGGCAGTGATGGATATTATATCTAGACAGGGCAAGATCACAAAGCAAAAAAGAAAAATAGGAAACATGGATGATGTCAATCGGTCTGGGAATATGGAGACCAAGGATAGCCTCAAAGAAATGATGGGAGACCTAAAGATGGCTTGGAGCCTAATTGAGGAAGCTTAGTCCTTTGTTCTGTGCCTAGTTATACTTTTTAATGTCATCTGTTAATAGGTTTTTTGGTATCCTTATTAGGTTAGTTTTGGATTATGGCTTGATAAGCCGGTACTGTGTTAATTTCCTCTATATTTTTGATCTGAATACTATTGACTTGTTGGGAACTACTTTATTTAGTTTTAAGGATGGATGATGATATGGTTTGGTTAAAAATCTACTGGATTCTGGATAAGTGTATAAGTTTTGATTCTATTGGTGTTGGTTTATGTGTTTTTTATTGGTTCTAGTGAGGAGATGTGTTGTTTCTAATCTTGCTATCTCCTCAGTTTTGCTAGTTTGTCTAGGTGTTGTTTCCCTGGATTGTTTTGTTGTTTTTGTAAGGGATCAGGGCCCTTTCCCTACTTAATCAATCAAAAACATGTTTCCATTCCAAATTCTTAAAACTACTTGAAAGTATATGAAAGGTATGAAAGGTCTTGGTAATTTCTTAAAGCTAGCAGAAAGTAATAATAAAAAGTATGAAACAACAATAGGAAACTAGCCAATTCTACAACCCATTAGTGACAATGAGTAAGATGATGAATCAGGAGATACTCAACCAACTATTTCTTGTCATGCACTTGCTAGAGTTAGTGCCACAAAAACTCTCAAGGTATTTCATACTAGGGAATGTGTGAAGGATATATTTCTTTGTATCACATCCTTTCTAGGTTATTAATGATATCATAATTATGTAGGAAAGTGGATAACCTTCCTCTTCGTTTTGTTGTGAAATATTCAAATAAAAATGGGTACCACTACCTTTGTATTATGAGATAGGTCTTGTAAAATCTATAAAATTAACGATCAAGATA
Organism: Sequoia sempervirens; assembly: GCA_007258455.2. Classification (NCBI taxonomy): domain Eukaryota; kingdom Viridiplantae; phylum Streptophyta; class Pinopsida; order Cupressales; family Cupressaceae; genus Sequoia; species Sequoia sempervirens. The sequence continues at coordinate 604,705,593 of VDFB02000015.1, read as the reverse complement.
TGGAATTAAGATCCTCAAGAGCTTAAATTACCTACTTCATTGATGGTGGCATGGCCACCCTCATTCCCCATCACTAAAATTTACATTTGAGTATGTGATTTTGGAATAAATAATCGATTTTGGGTAGGAAAATATGATTGGGTAGTTGTAGGATAAAATCTAGATATTAATGATATTTCTTGAAGGTCCAAGGGAGTGAAGGAGGTGAAAAGAGGAGAGATTGGGGGTGAAACAAGATGTGTAAATGAAGGATGTAGAATTTGGGTATGGACCAGATATGGGGAATGGATGGAGGGAAGAAGTCCATAAGTTAGGTTAAATTTCATATAGGAAGAAATGAATGAAAAATTCTAGAGGAAATCCTTGTAGAAAAATAGTGTGAAAGTGGATGTGGAGATTGAACATTGGAGCGAAAGTTTAGATGTTTGGATGTGGCTGATATTTTTGTAAGATAGGCTGAAAGTGGTGTAGGGAAATATTGTAAGATTGGAAAGATATTGGAACAAGGGTCCAAATGTTTGGATATCCAAGGGAATTTTGTAAGAAAATATTGGGGAATAAGTTATAGGACCATAAATGGGGTGTGGATGTGAGATAAATATCCACATCCACATTGAAAGTTGAAAAGGATGAAGGGAATGGTAGACTAAGGATTTGTGGGGATTGGGTGCAAGGAGAGACTAAATGCTAGGATGAGGAAAGGAATATCCTAATAAACCTAAAAATTTCTCAAAAGGAGTAAATAGAAGATTGTAGAGAAATAATATGAAATTAGAATGGAGGACTAGCCATGGGAGAAATATTCAAATCCACTTCAAGATTTCACAATCATGTGAAATGAATGGAAGCAAAGTAAAGAATGAGAGTGATAGATTCTACGGGAATTTTATTTAGGACTAGATATTAGAAGTGGATATTTGAATAGGTAGTAAATATTTAGTTTCACAACCAAAGCCCACAATATTATGAAAATGATGGAAAATGACCAAATGCACCCTAACTTAGGATTTCTTAGATTTTATAATTTCTAGCACATAGTAGGGATATGGAGGATGGGGGTGAATAATATTGAGGTGATTTTGAGAAAGGGATCTCACATGAAATTTTCTCATGTTGGTTATGAATAATGGGCTAGACAAGACAAGATGACGAGATGAGAGTTACACTTAAGAAAAATTTGGACAAATCAAATGGGGTGCCAACACATTCAATTCATCTATTTAATCATTAGTGAATAGAATAGGAAAAATATCTTTGATGGTGTACTTTTTGAGCTCTATATAATCTAAACACATGCACTAAGTTTCATTCTTGTTACATGTCATCACTAGGAGTACACACTCTAGTTATGCTTGACGATAGTTGCCTCTAGCAATCTCTTGAATTGTCTTCTTAATCTCACTTTTTTCGTATATATGGGTATTTATAAGGCCTGATGTTGGGTGGTTGATTTTGCGGTATTAGTTGAATGGAATGATTGTGATCCATTTTAAGAGGTAGTTCTTTAGACATATCTCCAAAACCCACTAGGTGTTGATATATAATTACTTATATATCTAGATGGGTAAGAGAATTTGATTGATATGATGTGAATAAAAATAATTAGGCCACAAATCCATCATCCCCTTTGTTAAGAATATTTTGCATTTGATGAGAGCTTACTATTTGTGGGTACTTTGCACACAACCATTTTAGTTCAATCTTCTTTTAAAGTGAAATCTCATGAATATCTATATTATACATTCATCTCAAATTTTCCCAATGTAATGATCTATTCTACTCCTAGAACTATATATGGTGCACCCATTGGTGTAGTAAAAAAATGACTATCAAGTTGATACTCTTCCAAATTCAATTTAAAGATTAACATTTTCTAAAGCAACTGGAAATAACCCCATTTATAAATTGGACCTAAAATTTTGGAGCAAGAAACATAAAATAATTTAGAAGAGTAATTGATTTCTTGTTAATGAAGTTGTGAGTACTTATTGAATCTATTAGTATTGTTACTCTCTCTTTCTTCAAGAAACTCACCACCTTAAGAGTTTTTGTGGCACTAACTCTAGCTAGTGCATGACAAGAAATAGTTGGTTGAGTATCTCCTGATTCATCATCTTACTCATTGTCACTAATGGGCTGTAGAATTGGCTAGTTTCCTATTGTTGTTTCATACTTTTTATTATTACTTTCTGCTAGCTTTAAGACATTACCAAGACCTTTCATACCTTTCATATACTTTCAAGTAGTTTTAAGAATTTGGAATGGAAACATGTTTTTGATTGATTAAGTAGGGAAAGGGCCCTGATCCCTTACAAAAACAACAAAACAATCCAGGGAAACAACACCTAGACAAACCAGCAAAATGTATTAATCGCCTTAGTCCTTCGTCAACATTACCATCTTAGTCCTCATTCGATACTTTGGCTTTGACAACCTTGTCATTTTGCATCAATCATTTCCTTAGTCATCACCTTGCATTGTCATCCCTCAAAATACAAAAATACACAAAAAAAACATAGGCTAGTATCATCCTTGCATTTCGTCATCATTTTCAGTACATCATTTGAGAAATTCCCTTTTATGGTGGAAACTAGACTCCAAAGAAAGAAAAGACAAATGGAAAACTTTGGACAAGATTCTAATTCCAATGTCACCAATCCCACTTATGACCCAAATTGGACTTTTGACGACCCATTTAGCAACACGAATACTCAACCTCTCACAACCATACCATCCTCATCAAACAACCCCTTTGAACCTGTGATAGGTCAAAATAGAGCATTAGAAATCAAGCAACAACTAAAAGAGTGCAAACAAACAACTTAAAACAACCTACACTTCAAGATTAGCCTAAGTTGGAAACAAAACAAGACAAAGCCACAAAATGGAACTTTATACCTTGCGTTGAGTCGATCCTTTGGTTGGCCCTTCGATCTTTGACGTGTATGCTCCTTGGATGGCACAAGATGTGAGATGTGAGATACAAATGATGCTTGGAAACATGAAAATAGCTAAGTGTTGGTTGAGAAACAAAACTGCAAGAGTTTGGCTAGCACAAATGATCTCCCCAAAATGAGAGAAAGAGGGGGTATTTATAGGATTTTGAGAGTTCCTAGGGAAATGGAGGGTCAAGATTGAGCCACCAAATATCAAGATGTAGGGCTAAGGTGAGTTGAGAACTCACAAGCCCTCACATCTTGACATGTGGCATGTGATGAAGCCCTAAAAGGTGAAGTGGACATGAGGTGGAAGGATAGGACATGACATGGAGAGGGGTACAAAGTACCTTGGGATTGGACAAGATCTCCTCATAAAGGAGGTCCTTGTCCCCATGTGGGAGAGGACAAGTGGGGAATTAAAAATTCCTCAAATATTCTCATGGGGAGATGGGAAAGAATTTTAAATTCCAAAGGGTGCATTGGGGGATTAAAAGGTGAATTAAAAATTCAATGGGGAAGAGAGGAGCCTAGGATAAATAAAAAGGAATTAAAAATTCCTTGGGGGATGGGGAGAGTTGACTAAAGGGGGTGATTAGGATTGTGCAAGTACTTGATTAGATTAATTAATGAGGATTAGAAGAGGGTTAGATCTCACATGTGACTTGATGTGACAAGTCAAAGATCACATGGGGAAGAGAAAAAGGAATTTAATATTCCTTGGAAGGATAAAAGGAATTAAAATTACTTGAGAGGTTGATTAGGCTAGTTAGTGAAGGATTAGAGGATGGTTAGGTGGCTAAGAGAGATTAGAGGCCAACTTGCAAAAGTTGGAGGATGTGACACATCCTAATCAAGGATTAGGCATGTGCACACCTAATGATGGGATTAGAAGAAGGGTTAAGATAAGATAAAAATGATGGAGGATGTGACATGAAGGGAATTAAATAAATGGAATATTTACTTAATTCATTTGATGGAAGGAGGATTAAAGAGATAAGGTATTATTGATTAAATACCTTAAGGATTTAGCAGAATCAAAGATATTAATTAAATAATAATAGTATTATTTAATTAACGAAAATAAGACGACAGGGGATGAATTTGGATAAATTAATTGTCCAAATTTAGACATCTACAGAACCATTCTTACATACAGATGAATATGGACAAATACTTGAGGAAAACCTAGAGGTAGCAACACAGGATCTGGAGGCAACCTACTTTGTCGAACAAATGGTCTTATATGACAGAGACAAATATTTGGTCATACTTTTAAGTCAAGGAGCGAAATTACCTCAAGGATTTGACATTGATACCTTGAGATCGACATCTCCTGCCAATAACATCAACAATACACATAACATGTCAAATAATGGTCAACCTCTAAGCACCACAAGCAATACCTTTTTTGATGCTACCTCACAAAATGTGACAATGACCATGAGTGCTACCTCCAACATTCCAACCAAATCCAATTCAATAAATGCTACATCCATTGGAGGATCACAATCCGTCATAGTTCCCACAATATCCACAACACCGTCACAATCGGCTGGAACCACCTTTGGGTCCTCGGTAGTGTGGGCAATCTATTCCAATCCTCTCTTTACCACTACGGTAAATGCCATGGGGGCATCATCAAGCCATACAAATCCTCCATTGACAACTACATCTAATACCATGAGTACATCTTCATCATATCCTCTCATTGGTATCTCACAAAATCCTTTGGGTGGAGGAAAATGACGTATCTTTATTCAAGGACAACAAAAAAATGTTAGCACGTCAACACAGTCTAATTCCATCACCTCCCAAGGAAAAAATATGACCATTCCCCTTGTACAAACCCAACTATTTGGACAAGGCAATCAACACACACAACCTATGGCATCATTTGCACATCAAAATATTCATGGTTGCCATATTCCCCAAATATCGACCCAAATGGCTGGGGGACACATCCCAACATACTCATCCCATATTCATACCCACCAACATGCCCCCAATCCAAACTTTCAATACCAACAACACGCAAATCAAAACACATCACACATGTCACAACAATCCTTCCCTCAACAATAAACCAAAATCCACACACAACAAATGGGGACCTATGGCGTACCAATAAATCCTATGTATGGGACCAAAAATGACCCTATAATCGATGCCTTACAAGCAAAACTGATGGGTCTAGAGAAGACTATAGAAAACATACAAATATCCAAAAAAAAAATAGAAGTGTCATATGATCTATACGTATATCCCTTCGACATGAACTTATACATGCCACCATTTCCTCTGGGATATGTGTCACCTAATTTTACCAAATACAGAGGAAAGACAAACCCCATCGAACATGTCCACGAATTTGCAACCAATTGTATGGATGTCGCCTATGAACAAACATACTTGATGATATTTTTTTTCTAAAAGTCTTGCAGGTCCTACCCTTGAATGGTTCTCCACTCAAAAGGATATCCAAACATGGGATGAGCTTAAACACAAATTCATAAAAAAATATTACAACATTGACATGGACACCTCTATTACTAGCTTATGCAATCTCACACAAGAGGATGCTGGTGAAACATTCATCCCATTCTTTAAAAAATTGAGAAGTCTAGCTATTCGTTGCCACATTGACATACCCAAAAAGGAAAAGGTGGACATGTTCGTTCAAACAATTCTAGAACCCTTAAAATATGCATTACAAGTACATTGTTGCACAACCTTCACGGGCCTAGTCAAAAAAGGTGTCCAGATTGAGAAATCCCTTATTGCAAAGGGAGAGCTAAGATACGTTCCTAAAAACACAAATTCAAATCCTCCCACTGACAAAAATAAGTACTGGGTCAAAAATAAACATGTTACCAACGACGGTGTTGTGGACGCCAAGGCTACAAACACTATGGGTCCTGTACTGGCTCTAAAAGGGCTTCAACCGCAAAACAAATCAACAACGATATTAACACCCCCTACTAATGTTCCCCCAAACAAACAAAGCAACCAAAATAATCAAGGACAATACCGTCAGATGAGACAATTCCCCAGGGGTCACACATACACTCCCTTGGGTGAGCCCATTGAGGAAGTCCTCAAGAAATACCTTCAGAATGGTGTCATCACACTTCAAGAACTAAAACCATATGACCCAGGACAATTCAAACCAACATGATGGAATGGTAATGCATTTTGTGATTATCATCAGGAAAAAGGACATAAAAATTCTTCTTGTCGACAACTGAAAAATATTGTACAAGACCTTATTGAGAACCGTATAATTGAGGTAGGTGGACCACAATTTTCCTCTAATTCAGATCATACCATTCATAAGAACCCACTGCAAGACCATGGTTCTAATAAGGATTCCACACCAGGTCTTAAGACAAACAATAATCAAGCCAATTTCGCCCAAACCAAGTATGACTATTCCGGTGGAACTACTATAAACAATATCCGAACTGATAAGGAATGTGTCAATAGAGCACCCCAATGCAATGCTACTACTCGAAGTGGCAAGGCCACCATAGCTGGTCTGCCTCCTGTTAGGCAACCTAAGCTTACCATACTCGATCCATCTCCTAGGAAATCACAACCCACCTCGACCACAAAGCAATGGCAACCCAAGAGTCAGTTTAACCTTATCGACCAACTTGGAAAAACTCCCACGCAAATTTCTATACTCGAGCTGCTTTGCATCTCTCCCACGCAGAAGGCTATACTAGATAAAACCCTGCAAGAGTCGTCAGTCCCTAAGGATATTGATGTCAACCAATTTGAGACCATGGTGGGATACCACACTACACCTCATCACGTCACCTTTTCTGATCAAGACTACTCTTCACCCAAGACTAACCATAACAATGCATTACACATTGAAACTTTCATCCATAAGCAAGAGGTTAGAAGAGTTTTAGTAGATAGTGGAGTAGGATTGAACATATGCTCCTTGAAATTGGTTAAGGCGCTAGGATTTTCTGATGCATGTGTGGAACCTACAAAGAGTATAGCCATAAAAGCATATGATGACGAAGAACGCTCTTCACGAGGCATTATTTCTCTTCCTATCAGAGTGGGACTAGTCATTGTGGATACAACTTGCCAGGTCCTGGATCTAGAATTACCTTACAACATCTTGCTTGGCCACCCATGGATTCATGCCTTAAAAGCCGTTCCATCCACATATCACCAATGCTTTAAATTCCCATTTGACGGCACAGAAATCACCATATATGGAGACCCCGACCCTTTTCAATATTGTACCAACCTAAGGGGTATTTCTGCAAACCAAGTTCCCATCAAATGAGAAGCTCCTGGCTCCTCTTCTTCTAAATACGTTGACCCATCCACACTCACATCATCTTCCACGTCCACTCCATCCACATCTTCCACCACACCACCATCTTCCACACTTCCTAAGGATGAACCCAATGTCAAGATCTAGGACCTAGGTTGTGGAGAATTCAAACAACATACGACATATAGCATCACAACAATACCCAAGTCTCCGAAGGTCTATGGTCGACCATGTTTTAGAATGGAACCCAAAGAAATTTTCAAAGTTCCACCAAAAATGGTTTTCATAAAATGGGGAGACATGAGTAATGAGGACCTAGCTAATATTACATGATGGCTCTATAAAGATATGGCTGAACTACCCCCATTACTAGTTAAGAAATATGGCAAAGGATATGACATGATGAAGGCTAAAGGCTACAATGGAACTAGTGGCCTAGGAAGAAATAAAATTGAATGAAGAGAACCCATAGAATTTTTCAAAACACCAAAGTATCTTGGATTAGGGTATGGATTGCCCGACAATGATGACTGACATACTACTGGGCTTCGAGTGAGCATGTACATGCTTCAAATTTTTTTGAGACCACTAAGGAAACCTTCACCAAAACTGTCTCCCAAGAGTGGGAATTTGGCTCTCAAAGATCCTTAAGTGACTGTTGCCTTGATGATTTGTTTGTCGAAATGGGGGAGCTTACCTTTAAACAAAAAATTTGACAAACATTTAAAATTGATCGGGCACCAAATAGTCATAGTTCCATTTCCCTTCCCCATGACATACAAGACCCACCACCTAAATCTAGTAACCAACAGCCGAATCCATCTAAATTTACAGACAACGCCGACAACCACAACTCTGAGTCCTTCACCCCTTACTTTGACAACAAATATGAAACAAGTGAAGGGGAATATTAGATAGATTTGGATGTGGAATTGGATGATGATAATTTAATCTACAATATCTCTGAATCTGTCTACATGCTTTCCGCATCCTCCCCTCAATTCACCAACGTTGACGATGGAATTTCCTTAGTCTATCCACAATTAATCGATTGGGACCAACAAGGCCCGCCAATCCTGGACACCTTTTAGAATAGTGAGGCTATTGCAGAATTCATGGGATTACGTGAGGGCATACCCAGCGGTGATCACAAGGCAGGATTCACCATTGACCTAGATTGTGCAGCCTACTTTGGTGAGACTGCTTTGTCCTCCAGTCGCAAAATTAAAAATAAAAATAAAATAAAAAATGAAATGTCTTTAGGTGAAAATCGAAAGGCACCTTCTGACGACAAAAAAGTAAAAACAAAGGATGTATCTGCGGGTGAAAACCTCTTCGAGGTGCCCAAGGATGGAGGAATGGAATTTCTTCCCATAACACAACAGAAATCAACTATGCTCATAGAGGACACCATAGAAGAAAACATATCAACAACAAAAGATCCCAAAATGGTCCTCTTTGCTACATACTTGACTGAAGAAGAGAGATCAAAATTTCACAAATTCTTTGCAAAACATAAAGTCAACTTCGCATGGTCCTATGTTGACATGCTGGGATTAGACCCAAAACTAGTTCTGCACCATCTGCCACTATTGCCTAATGCCAAACCAGTTAAACAGAAGTTACGCAAAATACATCCTCAGGTCGCTCTATTGGTCAAGGCTGAGTTGAAGAAACTTCTAGACGCTGGATTCATACGGTCTATTGATTATGCTGAATGGATATCTAACCTTGTGCCAGTAACGAATCCAAATGGAATGATCTGAGTCTGCACAGATTTTAGAGACTTAAACAAGGCATTCCCAAAAGATGACTTTCCTTTACCAAATATTGATATCATAGTTGACCTCACGATAGGATATGAGATGCTATCCCTCATGGACAGTTTCTCCAGCTATAATCAGATTCATATTCCCAACGAAGACCAGCATAAAACAACATTCACTTGCCCTTGGGGTACATACTGTTGGAATGTCATGCCATTTGGTCTTAAAAATGTAGGCGCCACATATTAGAGGGCTATGACCACAATCTTTCATGACATGATGCATAAAATAATGGAAGATTATTTAGATGAACTTTTGGCTAAATCAATAACAAGAAAGGATCATCTGAAGGTGTTAGACACAATTTTCAAGAGACTAGAAGAATACAAAGTCTGACTGAATCCTAAGAAATGTGTCTTCGGTGTAACATTGGGTAAACTCTTGGGATACATAGCTTCTCGAAGAGGCATTGAAGTTGATTCAGAAAAAATCAAAGCCATCATGGACATGCCTCCTCCCAGAGGAATAAGCAAACTAAGGACTCTACATGGCAGGGTACAATCTATCTGACGCTTTATAGCACAATTGGCTGACAAGTGTCAACCATTCCAATATCTTTTGCGCAAAAGAATCCCCTTTGTGTGGACAGATAAATGCCAAGAAACCTTTCAGCAAATAAAAAACTACTTACTATCACCACCAGTCCTCATGCCTCCCATTCACGGAAAACCATTGATCCTATACATCTCTGCCACTAATTCAGCATTGGGGGCATTGCTAGCACAAAATGACCAAGAAGAAAAAGAAAGAGCCATATATTATATTAGTCGGACACTGGTCGGATATGAACTGAATTACACATCAATTGAACACGCTTGTCTAGCAGTTGTCTTTGTAGCTCAGAAGCTAAGAAATTATATGTTGAGCCATCAAACACAGTTGGTAGCCAAGATTGATCCCCTCAAATATCTATTGAGTCGTGTAGAATTGACAGGACGTCTGGCAAAATGGGTCATGATTCTAAGCAAATATGACATTCAGTATGTTGAAAGAAAAGAAACAAATGACGAGTGATTGCAGACCAATTGGTAGACGCGCCTATACAAAGTGATCATCCCTTAGTGGTAGATTTCCCAGATGAATCAATATTCCATACAAAACCAAATTTTCCTTGGAGGCTATACTTTGACGGATTGCATACTAATCATGGCTCGGGGGCAGGGATATTGTTTATCACCCCTCAAGGAGATTCCATTCCTAAGTCTTTCCGCATAACTTTCCCATGCACATATAATGTGGTGAAATATGAGGAACTTGTTACAGGACTTAGAATGGCAATAAAATGGAAAATTAGAACACTGCATGTCTATGGGGATTCTCAGCTGGTCATCAACTAGGTTAATGATGACTACGACACAAAGGATGAGAAACTGATGCCCTACAAACAAATGGTTACCAGTTTTCAAATGTATTTTCATATGGTGACTTTTGAACAAGTTATGAGAGCACAGAACAAAGTGGCAAATGCAATGGATACAATAGGCTCTCTCCTCGACATTCCAAGCAATATGCCTCAACTAGAATTCCTAATAGAACAATTTTTGGTCCCCGCCTATGACATTCTGGAGTCAGAGATGGTCTGCAAACTTGTTGGTCCCGAATCTCCCTGGTACCAAGATATTTATGACCACCTTAAGTCCCAAACCCTTCCACCTAATTTGTCCAATAGCCAGAGGAAGTCTTTTATCCAAAAATTCGCAAGATATGCCATCGTCAGTGACACCCTTTATCGCCGTAGCTTTGACGACACCCTCCTTAGATGTCTCGACACCAACGAAGCACGTGCAACCTTATGCGAAGTACATGAGGGTATATGAAGGTCTCATTCAAGTGGTCCTACTCTAGCCAAGAAGATAACGAGACTTGGTACTATTGGCTGACCATTGAAAAAGATGCACTAGAATATGTTAGGACTTGTCGCCAATGCCAGATTCACAGTGATTTGATTCACGCTCTAGCACAAGAACTTCGGCCTATCACTTCTCCTTAGCCCTTCGCTCTATGGGGACTTGACCTCATGGGTAAGATCCATCCTACCTCATCCAATGGCCACATATTCATCATCACTGCTACTGAGTATTTTACGAAGTGGATCGAAGCCATCCCTATGACATACATAACCGACAAACAAATATCCAAATTCATTCTTAACTACATCATTTGTTGGTATGGCCTTCCATAATCCATCATCACTGACAACAGACATCCGTTTAAAAACCAAGACGTTCATGAGTTATGTGAGTGATTTCACATCCAACATCATTTTTCCTCTTTGTATTACACGCAAGGAAACAATCAAGTTAAGGCGTCAAATAAAACCATTGTTAAAATCCTTAAAAAGACTGTCAATGACACTGGCCATGATTGGCATGTTCAAATCAACCCTACTTTGTGGGCTTACCGTACCAGCATTCACACACCCACAGGAGCCACTCCATTTGCTCTGGTCTTTGGAGCTGAGGCCATCTTTCCCATCGAGGTTGAAATTCCTTCCTTATGAGTCTCCCTGAAGGGTTTAAATGATGATGAGGAGTATAGACAGTCGCACTTGCACGAGCTGGAGATGTTAGAGGAAAGAAGGCAAAATTCCCTGAACCATCTGCAAGCATATTGAAGAATCGTCTTTTTCACAGTTACAATAAGAAAGTCATGGTCAGGAAGTTTGACATTGGCGACTTAGTCCTCATGCAGAACCCTAAGAACCAGGTTGACAGAGAAAAGCCAGGAAAGTTTGAACCAAACTGGTTGGGTCCTTATGTCATCGTATTTTCTTTTGGTTCTGGAGCGTATCAGTTGGCTACCCCGGATGGTGAACAATTGACAGAGCCTATCAATAGTCTACATCTTCGGAAGTTCTATGCATAAACATCAGAAAGTTGAGCTGAAAACTTTAAAAATACAAAAAAATTGAAAAATGGTAAAAAATTGTTGCCTTGATGAAAACCTGGAAAACATGCATCTTGGCGGCACAAAAAAAAAAAAGAAAAATGACAAAAATAGTAAAGAAAAATAATTCGTCCAACAGTGAAAACCTGGCAAACAGGCGCTTTGGATAAGTACCATGGTGAAAACCTGGCAAATAGGCGCCATGTGTAATCAATCATTGCTCTGCCATCTACTGTTACTTTGTCTGCCTTGGCCTAGGATGAAATACATTTTCCATCACCGCCACAACATCTGCCATGACATCATGCCCTTCCTTGTATGGTTGAAAAAAGGTTGACATGACGTCTTGAATACTGTCCATCCCACACCCCAGACACATCCCTTTCACGTCCTTTAAAAGGGGCTAAGTCTTGGACCTGACTAGGGGCAATTTTTTTATCATGTGACTGCAATGGATATCACGCATGGTCTTGAAAATTGCAAAAAGTCCTAAAAAAGACCAAAAACATCACAAAAAGTCCTTAAAAAAGACCAAAAACATCACAAAAAGTCTTGAAAAAAGACTAAAAACATCACAAAAAGTCCTAAAAATTGAAAAACGTCCTAAAAAAAACCACAATAAACATCAAACTTCTCAAAGAACGCAAAACAAAGTCACATTTCCGCATTTCCGTCACATTAGTCAGTCTTTGTCATTTGTTTGAACTACGTTGTCTCTATGCATTTGCTACATAGGCAAGACTCATTTTTGAGTCCCCCAGACATTAGGTCAGTCCTTTTAGGTTTGTCAAAATAAAAACATGGCGTAATCTTTGGTCATCAAGACAAAGTCATTGGTTGTGTCGAACTATGAGTCTCTGAGTGTATGACGTAGGCAAGGCCATCTGTCGATGAGCCCCCGAGGCCGCACTAGGTCAGTCCATTAGGGTTCATGGCATTACACCGGCACACACATCAAAAGTCTTCAAGCCAAGAGAAATCATTTTACAAACCGAAAAACTCTTAAAAAAAAGTATGGCAATCATTTATTCAAACATGACAATCACATCAGCATGTCAAAAAAAAAATTGACATATGGTCAACATAAGTCAAACTCGGTCAAAACAAGTCAAATGATCATAACCTGTCAAACTGTCAAATCTTGGTTATCTTTTAGATGTGTTCTTTTGAAGAATAGCCTCTGTCATTCATGACTTAGGATGTGTCCTTCCTAGGCATCGTCATTGTTATTCGACATTTTGAGGAATCCTCTTGACATCTAAGGATCACTCCTCTCGACATCAGTATTCTTCAGATGTGTCCTTCTAAAGAACACACTCTGTCATTTATGCCTTAGGATGTGTCCTTCCTAGGCATCGTCACCATCCCTATCACTGGAATTTTGAGGGATACCTTTTGACATTTAGGGATAAATCCTCTCGACATCAACATTATTCAAGATGTGTCCTTCCTGAATTTGGCAATCTTCGACATTCGTCATCTTGGCATCGTCAAAACTTTGACACCCTGACATCTTAACATCATCAAACCTGACATCTTGACATTAAAACACTGGGTATCCAAAAACACTTGGCAAACACTTGGCACTTGTCTTTTGGATTTTTATCATGTTACTAGTTTTTCAGCGAGATCCCAACAACAGGATTTAGAGAAGCAATGACGTATCATGACATTTGTCTTAACTTTTTGACACACATGATTACTAGTTTCTCAGCAAGGTCCTGATTTCAGGATTTAGAAAAACAACGATGTATCATGATAATGGATGTATTTTGTATTTTGGCAATCATGCTGCTAGTTTCTCAAGGATGTCCTGGAAACAAGATTTAGAGAAGCAACGACGTTTCATGAATTGTCCTTCTTGTCTTTTCTACTTGTGGTTGGTTATGACAAAAAGACTGGGGCAATCACGCTCTTAGTATGAGTCATGATCATCGTTGTCTATGATTGTTACTCTTATGTGATGGTATGAACTTGCACACCTTGATCTATGTCATATCATGGTGTTTGTTGGCCATTACAACAGTCTACCCAATGATGATTAAGAGATATAAATATTAAAGTCCTACAAAAAAGTTTTGAAGGATTTGGTCTAGGAACTAACTTGCATCTCCTTCGGTCTGGTCATCTCCTCTCGTCCATCTCACGATGATATCCTGTGACATACAAAAACATAAGTGCATACATAATCATATAAACATTGCTTTAGGTCCATACACATATCATCCATATCATTAAATCATATAACATTTCATTGCATATTGCATTAACATTATCATAAACATGGCATCCATTCAAATAAATACATTATGCATATCATTATCATCATCATTACAAAATCAACATAACATATAAATAAGCATTGCATCATCATGGCATCATATCATAAGTAAGCATCATAGGACATACATGACAAGATATATAAATAATACCATTATCCATCATAAGTGCATATCATACATGAGTTATCCATCATATATCATAATGCATAAATCAAATAACATCGCATAACACACATGTACGTTGCATCAAAACTACATCATATAGCATCATCTCAAAATATACAATGTCACAGGATAGAGTCAAGAGATATCCCAAAAATGGAGCTCACAGGCTCAGTGGTCTATACATAATGTGTCATAATATAGAAGCAAATATAGAAAACATGTCCCTAAGAAAGGCTCTCATCATCCCCTTGTGACAAAGAGTGTGGTGACTGAGGATCTGTGCCTGACACTGAGGTAATGGGTGGCCCTGTAGCAACCTTTGTTTGTGCAACCAATGGAACTAACACTGATGGCATCATCTCCATGGTAATAGACACCTGTGCTGACACTGCAGCCTAACTCTGAGAAGACAAAGGATTTATCATTGGTGGCTGCCTTTGTGCTGACCTCTGCTCTGAACCAGTAGACCCATGATTGTGGCTCGAATGATTACTTGAGGCATGCCTATGAGAGTGGTGGGACCTGTGCCTTGATGTGTGCCCTGATGAGGTAGACCCTCCTGCACTAATGTGACTCCTGCTGCTGCTCCCACTCTTGATCTGTGACTGCTGCCAATCCTCATCTGTGAGCACGATAGTGTAGGATCTCGTCGCTCAGGAGGCACTGCCTACTCATATAGGGTCCTATACTGCCCAAACCGAGTGCTCACCCTGGCAAGCTCACGGGCCATATCCCCTGAAGGTCTTCAACATAAAGCTACAAAGTCCACACATCACTGTGCTGACTCCTGCAGGCGGATCACTGCCTGATCCCGCTCTACTCAAGCCACCTCTAGTTGTGCCCTAACTTGCACCACACTCTCATCTAGCCTCCTCTACAGATCTTCCACCCTCTGGTCTATCGTGGCATCCGAGGGCAATGTTGAGGTAAATAGTATCTCCTCTCCCTCCACCATCCTCCATCTCAGGAGTCTCTCGGCCTCGTCCATGGCATCATCATCATCATTGTCCTCCTCTGCGACCTCCTTACCACTGAATCCCTCATCCCGAGGCACATCCACATCCACATCCACATCTACCTCAAGCTCCTGCTCCTGCTCCTGCCTCGACTCCTCCTCCTCCTGTCTCCCCTCCTCCTTCTCCTGCATCAGCTCCTCCTCCTCTCTCTCCCCCTCCTCGGCCACCTCTGGAATAACATCCAATGCTTCTCTTCCCACACACAGTCACACTCTCCTGCCCTGTCTCTGGCCATCTCTCCTCCGTCCCCGGACATCTCCTCCATCATCCCCATTATCTCCATCATCTCCACCCCCACCCCCATCTCGCCCTCCACCCCCATCTCGCCCTCCACCCCGGCCTCCATCCCTCCCCCTGTCTCCATCCCTGCTGCCATCCCTCTCCCTACCTTTGCCTCTATCACTATCTCTGCCCCCACGCTTGACTCTCGACACACGTGGTATAATTGACCTCATATCAATAGGTGCTGGCCCATCTGGATCTGTCAGTGGCATTGGTCGATGTGCCTGCCACCATAAGTCGTAATCAGTGGTGGTCCTAGGATCTGCAATCCCACCTCTCCATTCCCACTGTTGGGCTTCTAGCCCATCAGTTTGTTGCTCAACAAAATCTACAGGAATTGCTAGCCCCTAAGTTGACTCCCTAGAAGATCGAGCATACTCGGCTGTGCCTACAGGTACACCCTGCTGCTCTCCAAACTGTCTAAGGACATGCTGCAATAGATACATCTCTATAATAAGCTGGCTCTGCACTGTCCTACCAATTAGATAGCGATACTGTCTGTAGAATCTTAGGTGGTCATCCTCATCGTCCCACTGCTGGCAGTCTCTATACGATCTCTAGATGAATGAACCCATGGTATCAATTTGATGGTGCCACCAACCTGTCTCTCCCTTCCATGTTTTCTGTAGAGCACTGACATAGTAATAGGCATAGGGCATCCCCTCGGCTAGCTATGGTCTCTGGATAGGCAAACAGAATATCGCTATATGCTCCCATGCCTATATCATCGGAAGTGTGGTGCCACATGAAATGCTCTCTGCCCTCTTGTATGCCACCTCGTGAAGCTAATGGTAGAGCGTGCCCAACAAATAGGGCCCCTAGGCATACACTATCCTATCTCACCTCATCCTCACTATCATGTCTCCCCAACGAATGGGAAACCCATGCCTGCGTCGGTTAGGAATCAATATCCCACCGATCAATGTTGCAAGAAATGCATCAAACTGAGCATAATGCTCTGCCATAAACTCCCAACGGATCTCATAGCCCCGGATGCCAAGTCTTGCTCCCTCATCTCGATAGTACACTATGAAAGTCTAATAGCCATGGCGAGGGTCATAAATGATCCACTCTCCTCAGATCAGCAGGTGTAGAATACGGTAAACGTCCTTAAGTGTAACTGTCGCCTCTCTTGTTAGCAGGTGGAAGGAGCATGTCTCTGAACGCCATCGCTCACATAATGCAGTCAATAGTCCCCTATTTGCCCGAATAGCAGGCATATAGGTAGTATAATATAGACCTAGCTGCATCAACCGTTGTTGCTCTTGCGGAGTTAGCTAATGACCAAACCGGAAAGTTGACGGTTTGCTCTCTCGCGTATATATGGGGGCTACCTGTCTCTGCACAAAGCCAAACAACACGTTAGTACCTTCTAGACAATTGTCATTATCATTAAAAAACATTTCAAATTTGAAAAGCATCAGAATTAGCCCTAGTCAAAGTCAAAGTCAAATGCGTTGCATTGACTGCACTTGCATCGCGAAAAAATGGTTGCGTCATTCCGTACTTCACATGCGTCGCGACATATCGATTGCATCATTTTGTTGCTCAATTGTGTCACATTAGATCATTTGCATCATGATATATGACACATGCATCACTTCATTCAAATGCATCCCTCAAACAGGCGAATGCGTCGCAAAATGACACATGCGGCCTTCTAAGTCTCGAATGTGGTTCGATATGACGAATATGTCACACTTTTTGGAAAATGCGTTACACATCCTCGGACCTCCCTAAATACCCTTGCACTTGTGTCGTAAAGCATCAAATGCGTCGAACATGAAGTCAAATGCGGCTTACGTGCACCCATATGCATCGCGACGCATTCATTGTTCGCCCTAAAACCCTAATTTTGGCACACAAAACAAAAAAAAGACAAAGTGGGTTAGGGGTACATACCGCTGGCTTTGAGCCCTCTGGCCGCCTGTAGGTCTGCACGATCTCGCCGCGATGCTTAGTCACTGGAATCACCATCCTTTCCGAAGTCCTCCTTGCTCTGAGCTCTCAAAATTGCAAAGGTAAATAGTGAAAATGAATTGACTTTTACCCCTTTGTCAACCTATTTATAAAGTGAAAATGACATTTTTCAACTAGATTATTACTGAAGGCCCTTTTGACCTACTTTGACCACACTTTTGGCTGCGTTAAACATGTCAGAATCCGAAACCGTCTGCGCCACTGTCTTTCTACTCATCAAATTGACTTATCGGGACCCTTTCCAAATTTTTCTACCGCCAGCCCAAAATTTGAAAATTTTCCCGAGGGGGCATTGATACTCTGTACCTTCACCGGCGCATGGATTTGACTTATTTTCTTTGTCACAATGTGACATGCTACATTATGAAAAAGAGGGGAAAAATGTAGACACATAAAAATGGCCTAGGCCTGCAAGCTCTATTTTTACCACCTTCGTCCTAGCATATTATGACATTTAATTATGTCCTGGTCCACATTCCACTATTGATTAAATAATTCATAATTATTTAATTAATTCATGTCTGTTTATTCTTCATGATTATTAAATAAATGAATAAATTATATATATTTATTCAATACGTCACTAATGGTCCATTATCGTCTTACAATTAAATAAATTTCTTAATTTATTTAATTACCTTTATTCATTTATTCTTCCTGATTATTAAATAAATGAATTTCATTTATTTATTTAATATGTCACTAATTCTCATAATTAAATGAGTTTATTAATTTATTTAATCATTAATCATATCTTCTAAATTAAATAATTATCTTTAATTATTTAATTGTCAGAATTAACATTTCCCTCATTTTAAATAAAATGAAATTATTTAAAATGATATCACTTTCCTCACCGTCAATTCATTTTAGTAAGTAATCTGAAAAAGATTATTTATTATCATACAAAATTGTTATTTTGAATTAATTTAATTCAAAATGATAATAATATTCTTCCAAAAATCAAGTAATTGAGCATTTTCTTGATTTTTCAAATCCGCTTTTTAGTTCAACTCTTATCTTTTTGAGTTTTCGAATCTCACAAATCAGGCAGTCTTTATCTTCTTGATTTTCGAAAATCTTTATTTTTCTGAATAATTATCTTATTTATTCTCCACTGCCGATTCGATCTTCTCAGATGACATCTCGACCACTCATTTAATAATTTTTCCCTAACCCTGATTAGGATTTGTCACATTAAATCTCATCCTCTGATTTTAGGCTTCTGTCAAAATCCAATCTTGTCTGTCCATTCAAAATTGGATTTTCTATAAAATGCCAATTTTGCTCACTGTTGTCAATTAGATTTGCACCCTACTGAATACAAGATTCAACAATCTACTGAAACATGGAAACCTTCTTCAGATGTGGGTGATCTGAACAAAGAAGGAATCTCTAGAGTGAGCTGGTTCTTCGAATGATGAATATTATTCTAAGTATTTTCTAGGAAAAGGGATAAAAGGATAACTTGAAAATAAAGCTTATGACTTAACAGACGGTTCACCAAACTTATGAAAATTTAGACCTAATCCCTCATAACAGTTTCTCTATCACATTAATCCTCACAATCTCATTAGCACATACTTCATCAATGATTTGCATGAAGATCTGGAAAAACTAACACAACATGCAACTTGAAACATGTAATTCTAAACAAGGTTTACAATAGCAAGACATATAAGGATTCAAGTTTGAAACACAAACACATAATATTTCCATTACAAAATCAAGACAAAAAAATAAGGAGAAAATCTGTTGCTTTATTAAAACTGAAAGAGTATTTTTCTGAACTAAGTACAACTGAGTTTACAAGCTCTAGAATGTTCAGAGCAAGAAACTGTATCCTAAACTGAGATGAGAGAAAAAGACTAAGTCTTTTCAAAAATATATCTCTCAAGAAACCCTAATCTGAGCTCACAAGGAATCTCAAGGAAAAAAGCTTCAAACTGTCTCAAAAGACTGCATAAAATCAGAAAAAAGCACACTACTTTTATG
Source organism: Sequoia sempervirens (assembly GCA_007258455.2). Taxonomy (NCBI): domain Eukaryota; kingdom Viridiplantae; phylum Streptophyta; class Pinopsida; order Cupressales; family Cupressaceae; genus Sequoia; species Sequoia sempervirens. Next base: position 604,685,925 of record VDFB02000015.1, on the reverse strand, counting down.
ATCAAACTGTAAAGCCTCTTAAAATAGGCTGAATCTGCTTTAAAAGCCAGAAAAACACCTTATCTCTCCAAGATAAAGCTCAAACTCGACCAAGAGGAAAAAGTCAATATAATCTACTAAAAATAGCAAGAAATCATAAAACAATTCATAAGAATTTGCTTTATGACTCAGCTTTACATCACTGCAGATTTTACATTTTGCCTATTTTTCGCAATTAAAGATTGCAAAATCTTTTGGAAAAAGAATTACATGCTTAATTCATCAATACAATGCTTGATTTTTCTTTTTTTTTTTTAAATCATAAATTTATCAATGGTAATATTGTTCTCTCAATAATCTAATTGATTTCTCAAAAATCAATTAGAAAATAAAAATCCCTAAGTTTATTTATCTCCTTGCAACTCTTATTGACTTCTCACAAAATCAATAAAAATAGGGTATTCAAATCTACAATTTTCACTAAGGCACAAGTGTGAGTGACAAAAATGAAACTCAAGCCCTAAAGACTTCAAACATAGCTGACCTAGGCACATGAAATTTTGGCCACCAAAAAATTAAGCTTCAGATTTTAAATGAATCCAATATAGACCTAAATTCGAATTAATTCACATGCTATTATCAAATATGAATATTCTAGATAATCATAATGTTGGCTCGAATTAGGGCATGAGACAAAAGAAGTCAAACCCTAAAAATGATTTCATTTTCTCAATCATTATTTGGAAAAAACTGGTCTCTGGTTGAAAGGATAGCGCCGCCATCATGATTGAGCTTAGACTGTAGCTCACATGCTCGAGAATCTTCACTCTTGTCTTTAGATAATCGAGTTCTTCATTGGGTAAGCTCGATTTGTATACTATTGTGGCTCTTCATTTCATTCAAAGAGCAAGAAATGCCATTAAGGCCGCATCCTTTACATACTTGCTTCTGACTTTCTTTTACATTTCCTGTGACTATTCCTCTTGGCCACTATGCACGAACTCGGGCTTTGTCTAGAAGCTTCCATGAGAGAAGTTTCTTGAGGGTTTTTGTTTTTATGGCACACAAGGTAAACTATTGTTTATAGATTTTATGGAATTTCTTTTTGAGTTCCTTCTAGTCTTGTGGCCACGACTTTAACTCAGCTTCTTATGCATTTATTTATATTTTCTGTGCTTATCCTGCACTCTGGACTTTCTTGGGCTTCATACACAAGCTCGCCTTGGAATTTTACTTGGAGTTTTGAAACTTTAGTATAGCTCTGGCCGCGGCTATGAGCATTATCCTACAGGCTTGAACTGGTAAACTTTGCTCAAAGTATATATTTCATTCTTCAGAACCTAAAGAACTTTTCTCTTATTTATGAAATCACGGCCATACATAGGCCGCACCATGCGATCTTAGAAAAGAATTTTTTAGAGCTTCTAGGATCGACCCAAAACAAGAATCTCTTTCTATTTCACACTTGAGGACAAACACCTTCATGGGTGTCATGAAAATCGAATGAAAACTAATATTCTCTCATTTTGAAGCTCGACCCACCAAAGGAAATTCACATCTTGTATTCTTGTTATTTCATATAAAATCCTCAAATGGGTATCTTGTAGATATGGTAAAACATATATCTTGCTGTTATGATAAAATACCCATGCGGGTAATCTAGAAATGATGAAAATATGTATGCTTAAATTGGAACCCCAATGTGGATATACTCGAAAAGAACAAACATAAATTTATATTGCTATTTTAAGTTGGGCCGAACTCACCAAGGCATTTTGTTTTCTCAGTCTTCTCTATATGAGCATTTGAAATTCTGAAGCATGTCTCCTTCTTGGTGCATCTTTTGTTGTGTTACAGCCTGTCCGTAGAACATACTATTTCCTTTGCACACAATTTTTTTGGATTACTTTACTCCATCATCCGTCAAAAAATTGTGTCTGCCCACTTGCACACTGTATTCGATGAAAGATCACATATTTAATCTACAACAAACTCTTGCTTTCTGTCCTTGCACTTCATATTTGATAATGAGAATAGTTATGATCTCATTTTTGCTTAGTGACCACATGTACCCTGATAGAACAGTGGCATATATATTCTTCAAGCCACTTTGATACTGCCTCCTTATTGATTCTTCCTTGAAGAACTCAAGATGATTGAATTTTTGATTCTGTTCTTGGACTTATGCAGAAATTTTAATTGAAACATTGTAATTCTATGGACTGCATCTGCATTCTCAGCCAAACTAGAACTGACTGTTTCATTTATCATTTGAATGCATCGTCTGTTATTTCATACTCTTGGGCTTCAACCTGGCACTCTTCATGCATTTTTATGCTCCATTTAATACACTGTTCTGTGAATTTGCTCTCATTTGAGATGAAAATTGAAACAAATATTTTCATTGAGGCATTATGTATGCATGTTCACTATCCTTAATTGTGAGAAAGAACACTATTAATATTTTCATGACATTATGAACATGATGAATAAATATCACTATAGCAAAAGAATATGAACCATAAAACAATGTTCGAGATGAATGTACTCAGTTAAGTGATTGAGCGGATTAAACTCACTGTTCACCTGTAGCTTTCAGAAAGCATTTACCTGATTGTTATGAATGAACAATTGGTTTAATAGCTTAATAGATAGCTTTGTTTAACTCTTTCAGTTGTATATCATTTCTTTTCCTGATGAATATGATGATGTAATTACTACCTCTTTATCAACCCACTTGTAATGAAAAAGGGCAGCATGCCGAGCTCTACCCTTGTGGGAGCCCGTTTTCCTCCACATGCTTGGTTTTCAATTGATAATCAACTTTGTGATTTTCCTTATACCTGCACAAGGAAACAAACAATATTAGCATAAAAACAAGATATGATGATCATGTTGATGTTTCTCCTTTAGCTCATGCTTCTATACTTTTCTTGATTGTTTTAGTGTATGATTAACAACAGACTACATTATTGTTGGTGATTCATATAGGTATCTTCATAATCTGAGCCTCTGACATCCCTCTTTTCCTTTCTACAGGTCGACGAAGCTTGGAGAAGACAAAAGGTGCACCATTTCAGCATTGACCATCAGCCAATCAAGCAATGATGATTATGTTGTTACTTATGTGGTTTCTTCTTTTGCATCTTCCATAGTGTAGTGTGCTATTAATGATGCACTGTGACAATCCCATCCATAGCTTGTGTGGATATTTGATTTCATCTTATGCTTTTCATTTTGAAAAGAAAATGCATTTCAATGCAATGTTGTACTATCATTTGGATTCTTGCAATCAAATGAAGCGATGTAAATATGAATCACTCCATGAAATAAATGAAAGCATTTAAAATGCTTTGCTGCTTATATGCTGAATTGTATACTTTATTTAATTGTAAAACATTGAATAAAACTTCTGAAAACTCTATTTCCTCATTTTAATGCACAACTGTCACTTGAAGAGAAATGAACAAAGTGCAAACAACACTTAGGCATACTTCAGAAATAACTATAATTTCACTTTAAGATATAACAATATTCAGCCAGCTCTACCAATTTGAGCTGTAGCGAAAAATTGGTAACACTCACATTTTAGGACTTACAGATGAACTTTGTTATTCTGACGTATTGATGCTTAGAGTTTATTTGGCATTTTAGTTATTTTGTCATAAGCATAAACACTTAGATTTCATTTTAGATAGTCCAAATCCTTCAAAGCTTGTGTAGGACTTAGTCTTTGTTTTCAATTTTCTCACACGTTTGATCTTAGGGTAACCATCAACAAGTTAGAAGGTGCTATGAAGGTAAATCATGGAAGATTCGATGAACGACAGATATAATCATTTTATTTTTGTTTAGTTTCCATTGTGCTTGATAGTTTTCTTTGGGTTTTATGCTTTATTGATTTGATAATCTCACAATCCAAAAATAACCCTTAGATACAGTAGGTAGTCATGGATATTCTCCAAAGGTTATTTGAATGTGTCAAATAGTATATATTTACATATTTTTGTTATGAAAAAATGGGAAGAAGAGGTTACAAATCACAAACTAGAATAAGAGAGCTTCTAGGCTATAAGGGTTTGTCTCCAAAGAAAAGGGTAAAGGCATTTTACATTGTAACAATTTGGTTTTGTCCCAAATGTGTAATATAATATGGTAATACCAAAAGTACAAATCAAATGCATAGGTTTACATTATCTAAATGTCTCCATGTTTATTGTGTCCATTTATAAAGGAATTAATATTCTTCTCAATGATATCCTATGATTTAGGTGTTAGCTTTGATTAGTTGGTCACTTGGATGTCTATGAAATATTTCCACAAAATTTGCAAGGTACCTTTTCAAATTAATATAATAAATGTATAGTTTTATTCATGGCTAACTAAGTTAGATTTTTTTTTTTGGTGTGAATAGGGGTGTTTCTTATCCAATTCCCCCCTTTGTAGTGTGAACAAAGTACATTATCTAACTAGATCCTAGATAGGAACTTTTCACACATGTTCACATGTTAAGTTTACTTAGTGAGATAGGAATATTTCTAAAAGTATGTTGTTGAAATGTGGTCTTATCTTATCTTATCCCCTACTTGTCAGATGATGTACAATTTTAGACACTTGTCATAATCCTAGTTAGTCCCATCTCTCAATGTTGCCTATATAAGTAAGGTTTCATATGTACATTTTGTACAAGTAAATGATCACATTTGATTTAATATCATTTTGCATCCATTATTTACAAATTTATGCTCTTTATTTTTTCTCTTGTGGAAGGATATTTTGGTTTTACAAGTGATCTTGGGAGGTTGATTCCTTGAGCGACTCTTAACACTTTTAATGTCTTACAATTTCATTTATCTTCTTATTTGTATTTGGAGATTCTAGCTTATGTATGTAACTACAAAAGATATAGTCTTAAGTAATATATTGATTAAGCTATCGTAGACACATGAAAATGTCCTCATAATCATCTTTATCTATTGCATATTTCATTTAGTCATCTGCATAAATCATTTAACCATTTGCATAATCATTAACTCATCCATTTTATTAATCATTAATCTATAATAATTTAAATACATCCATTACACATTTTATACATAATCATTATATTCATACATTAAAACATATTTCCATATTCATAAATCCATTATGCATTCTATATATAATTCATTTTATATTCATATTTCATGCATAACCATTTTATAAGTATTTATCTCTATCATTTATAAATCTATAATCATGAAAGTATTATTTATCCATTAATCGTTAAAATATTATATTATTTATCCATAATCATTCGTTCATTTACATATCCCATTTATCCAATTCATTAAATCATTAAAATATTGCACATATTCATTAACTTATCCATTTCATTTATTTACCATTTGCATTCATTTCTTCCTTTCACTCTTTTAATCCCACATTCTTCCCAAAATGTGGATCCACCCATGAGGACATCTATATAAGCTCGCTTCCTCCTCACTTTTCAAACAAGAACTCCAATCTCATTTTGATCAAAATCTATTCTACATAGCCTCTTGTGCTTTTGTTACCAAAATCTGAGAGCAAAGACAAGATCTTGTAGATAGGATAACAATGGAGTTTGATTTCTTTTGAATGCTCATGTTTTTTTGGTTTTCATAGTGTAATTTCTTTTTGCATGTGTTTTCATTTAAGAAATGCTCCATTGATGTTATGCTGGAATTTTGATTTGGGATTTATAGTTTAAATCATTTGGTTTTTCAATTTTTAGCATATACAAAATGGTGAACCTGACATGAACATGAGAGATAAATACTATTTATTGTTGAATGACCAATAATGCTTTTGTTTTACTTTTTTCATTTACTTCAACAACATTTTCATTATACTCTAAAAGGAATTGGACACTTTTGAATCTCTCTGATGTTTGGTGATTTTGAACTTGATAATGGCATAAAAATAAATGATCTTTTAGCTTTATGTCCACTTCACTATGCCGTGATCGGGATAATTGTCTTTCTTTGCAATCTTTGCACGAATTTGAGAATGGTGTAAAAATAAATGATCTTTTAGCTTTTTGTCTGTTTCACTATGTTGTGGTTGATGAATTGATATTCCTTTTGAAGCAAATATAGAAGTTTGTAGTCTCCTCATATCATCAATAAGATGCACCCATATTTTGCAAGGCAATATCGTTGGAATTGAGGATACCCTGAACAACAAATAAAAATTTGCAATACACCATTACAATTTGGCTAAGCAGTTGTCATCAAGTCATTTATGTTATCAGATGAGCTACTTTGGTCATTTATGAGCTATCACTTTATCAAAATTGGTTGATGCATTTTCTTTATGCTTTATCGCGTAATCGAATTTGTCACTTGGTTGAAATCTCAATCTGCATGGCCGTTCTTAGTTGGTAAATCGCTCGCTCTCACGTATGGCCATTCTTAGTCGAAATCTAAATGTGTATGGCTGTTCTTAGGAGAATCCACAGTCCTTTGCCTTAATTAAAGATAAAGAAATTCCATGTCCATATAGCCATCTTCTGTAGCATTCACTTTTAGCCCTATTGTGTACATGCTTTGGCCTTAGCTCGCTTCCTTGCAACCAGAGATCACTGTCCAAGTAATTTCACCCTGCGAACATTTCCTTATTAGTAGCTTCAGTGAGACGCCATCCTATTTTCAACATATTCTACAATCATGTCATAACAACATTTTCTATTTTGAACGTATCGTCATAGCATTCTATTTTGGAAAGTGTCTTGCAAATATCCTGCAAATATTCTTCTTTCACAATTTTTGTTAATTAAATATTTCTGATGAGCACTAAATTTGCTGACTAATATTTTAGCTCTTCATGAATTTTGGTAGTGTCAAGAAAATGTTTACAATAGACAACGTGCAACTCTATCTTCTTATCAAAGCCATGCGTATGGGTGCTTGATGGCGCAAAGAGTGCTTGGCTTTAGATTTTTATTTTAGTTTAGTTTTGCTTCTAATTTAGTTTCAGTTTTAATTTGGTTTAGGTTTAGTTTAGTTTTAGTTTTAATTTTAGTGTTAGTTTTAGTTTAATTTAGATTAATCTTAATTTTAGATTAGTTCTTAATTTAGAATTAATTTATTTGTTAATTTAGATTGGCTTTTAATTTAGACTAATTTCTAATTTAGATTAGTTTTTAATTTTAGATTAATTTCTAACTTTAGATTAATTTTTAATTTAGATTAATTTAGATTAGCTTTTAATTTAGATTAATTTAGAGTAGTTTTTAATTTAGATTAGTTTCTAATTTAGATTAATTTTTAATTTTAGATTAATTAGTTTTTAATTTAGATTAATGTCTTTTTCCTTCATAGCTTAATTGTTGATTTTGTGGCTAATAGTTGGTTTTTCTATTGTAGGTTCGCATGCCAGATATTTGAAAGGTGGAAACATAAACACACATTTGTTGAAGAATGGAGGCTTGAAATGACTAATGACATTTGGTGCAGGACGTTTCTCAAAGACTAAATTTTTTAAAAATCGATTGTCTTTTAGTATAACAAACACTTCAATTGGTGCTTAAAAAGAACGTCTTTTCTCACATAGATTTAACTAGGGGGTTAATAAACCACTAATTTACATGCTTGTAAGATGGTAGGTGTATTCTCTCACCTTGTGCAAATTCGGTGATCATAAGCCAAACCCATCTATTTTTGTGTTTACCCTTTAGAGGGCCTACCACCCCGCTTCAAAAGGTGGGAATGACTCAAGCGGTAATAGGCTAAAGCCAAGTTCTTCTGAACCGCTATATAAATGTGTGGTTGGGATGAAAATTGTGATCAACGGGAAGTTTTACGTGATAGCTCTCCCCTAGTATCTTTATGATGCAAAAATCCCTTGTTCTAAGGGCTGGGAGACCTCTCGAGGGAGTTTATCATAGTATCCCCTTAACTGGATTCCCTTACTAGAAACCTTTGTGTAGAAAGCTAAAATCCCATTTGTTGGTGTACGAGGTTGGACCTCTGAAGCCGTCCCACACTTTTGCGATTCAAAGTAGAGATAGAAAATTCCTCTTTTGGGAATTCAGAGTTTGGTGTACCTAAGAAGTGAGTGTCATGGAGGGGAGCCAGTGTCACCAAACTCCTAATCTATCCACTCTGAATAGGTGCGGCTGGAGAAATCCAAGTGGGAACCCAACAAATATTGTCTCTGCCAGCCTATGATTTGTCCTTGTATTGCAACAATAAAAAAAACATTCACAACCAAGAACAAATTCAAAAACATTCTGTCTGCTTGTGTCTTGCTGTGTTTAAAAAAAATCTCAACCAAACATAACACCTAGTAATTTGCAACATCTCAAACTCACAAAACTCAAAAGGTCGAACAACAAAAAAACATCCAAAATGAACCTATCACTTAAATCTCTTAGGGCTATCATCCTTTAGTTTTGATCTTTCAATCCTTGCATTCCACCTAGTCCTTGCATATCCTCTGCTCTTTCATTGCTCAAACAAACCTTTAGCTTGCACTTAGGATACTCTTCCTAGGTCTTGAAATCAAACCATTGGCTATCTATCACCCACATCACTTGAGGTTCATTATCCTTGAGTTAGGGAACATACCATTATCCTTGAGTTAGGGAACATACCATTATCCTTGAGTAGGGAAATCCTTTTGGAGTTCATCATCTCCTACATACCCTCTCTTGATCATTTGTCCTTGTGTCTATCCATCATAGCACAAGTAAAGCCTTGCATCATAACCAACTTTAGACCTAGAGTTTGTTGGCAACACAAGGGCAAAAAACTGAGAGGGGGGGTGAATCAGTTGTCACAAAATTTCAAACTTATTCAACTTATTAACCTTTATTCTCATATATGATTAATAACCATGAAAGTACAGATCAACAACACATTCGAAACACATAACACCAAGATTTTTTTACGTGGAAACCCTGTTAGGGGAAAAACCATGGTGGAGGTCAGTCCACAAGATTATACCCTGTTAAAAGTATAAAGAAATATGAATGGGGAATGCACATGCATTTAGGCGCACTGCCTAGAGCTCACTGCTCAAATATAGAAGGATTACTGCCCAAAGGAAGACACACTGTCTTACAAAGATATGAATTATATCCACAAGATTTGAACCGAGAAAGATAGCATTTGCTAATGCCTGATTACAGTTCCGGTTAAGCACATGAAAACTTCTTCACTCTTCTTCACACTCTGCTTCTGCCTTTGAAAGATCTGAACAATATTTGCACATAGGAATCACACACTTCACATACTCATGCATTCAAATGATAAAGCAATCGAGCTCTTATATATTTGCAACAAGAAATTACATCACTACAAGTCGACCTCAAGAAAATAATAAAATGAATACAAAATTCCGGCCCAAAACATTAAAGATTATTAATGCGAATCAACCAAGGTTGGACACAACATAGTGAAGACCCAAAATGAAATTCTCAAACATGAACCACCTTCAAAAATTACTCATAGAAGCTCCAAAACACGCAAGAGAAAATATTGAATCACGAGTACAATGATCAATGTAGATGTGCAACACAGATAGAGCACGATCTAGAAACATCCACAAACATCATGAATCACTAGAGAGGCATCCGAAGCAATTGAACTAACTAAAATCACATCATCTTCATTCAGGAACACCAACTAAAGCAACATAAAAACTGTCAGAATACAAATCTTCATAACACGAACAAATCTTCATGTGGATCTCTAAAAATTAACATGGATAAACTAGATATACTCGATAGGAAACCCTTTAATCCACAACCTCTAATCATCAATGTACTAAATTCACTGACAGAATGAACTTCACTTCACCACTGACAACCAACAACTTATTTCATTACAATTTTCTCAATATCCTTGACATATACAACCTCTAAGAAATTAATGCTAATAGTGTTGACATCATTGACAACCACATATCAGCAACACAACCACAACATCCAATAAAGTTTCCTTTGAGCTCTTGCATTATCAAGCTTGTCATATCATACCATACCATTCTCGTATCTCATCTTAGAATCATATCCATTTTCATTGCATCCCAATCTTAGGTATCATACATTGTCCAATCCTAGATTGAAGATCAGAACAAATCACCCATGACCCCTAAAACAAGAGTAAAAATGTTTCAAGAAGAAGGGAACCCTTGGGGAAAAGAATTTGATGGGGAAAACCACATTAGTGTTGCAACTAGTGAAACAAATGAAACTTATGATGAAGAAATAACCCAATCCAATATAGAAGAAGCACTTAAGGATCATAGATTCACTAAACTGCTTACAAAGGTAGTCAAACGTAACCCACAACAATACTTCAAGGCCCTTGCTGACGAAGGAATCAAAATGCCTCTTGATTTTGACATATCATTACTCATGATGAATGACCAACTTAAATCTAATGAATCTAAGCATCCCAAAACAAACAATGATGATAGAATCAAAGATCACAAACCCTTTTATCTACAACCTGGTTACAAGAAATCTTCAAGGACATCAAAATATGCACCTACAAACAATCCTATTTTGGATGAACTTAGAGCACTGAAACATGAATGGGATACTTTCAAGAACAATAAAACATCATCCCACAAGTTGCCATTCAAGATATATGTCCTTATCCTTTCGATCTAAGCATACTAATGCCACCTTTTCCTATCCACTAGGACATACCAAAAATTGATAAATATAAGGGAAAAGGAGATCCTAAAGACCACTTAAGACAATTTTGTGCTAATACCATGGAATTTGCAGTTGATGAGACATACCTTATGAGATTATTCCCTCGTAGCCTAGGAGAAGAAGCTATGGAATGGTTTTCACGATTACCACCGACCATCAAATATTTTCAAGAACTAGCTGATAAATTTGTCTCCAATTATAGTTTCAACTGTGACCTTAAAGTGACTATGAAAAACCTTTTTAACACGAAACAAAAACAAGGAGAATATTTTGTGTCATTTTTACAAAGATGGAGACATTTAACAAAACAATTACCATATACCATTCCGGACAAAGAATTGGTTGATCTCTTTTGTCAAAATTTGAAAAAAGAAATTGGAAGGGGACTTCATCTCAAATGCCTGGATTCCTTTGATGAAGCCATAGAAATGGTATTCGAATCAAACAAACTCTTATCAATGATGGAACTATTAAACTTAATAATTACAAAGATAAAAAATTAGGCTCAAGCAACAAGACACCTTTTTGGCTTAAGAACAAGAATGTAGTCAATGACGGAGTTGTTGATGCAAAAACAACTAAAACCTCATCACCTATCTACAAACTTAAAGGTTCATCTTCAAACAAAGGAAAAGAAAAACAAAGAAGCTTCCCTAAATGAAATTTTACACCATTGGGACAATCACTTGAATCTGCATTAAAAGAACTTCTTGAAAAAAATATTATAACACTACCCAAAATGAAAGAATATAATCCACTAGTCAAACCCCCATGGTGGAATGAGGATCACTTTTGCGACTATCATAGACATAAAGGACATAAGACTAATAGTTGCAATAAACTTCGACATTTAACACAAGACCTTATTGATGATGGTGAGATAACAGTTGATGGGCACACTTCTTCTGGTAACTATGATCATGAGGTGTTTAAAAACCCTTTCCCTAGGCATGAAAAGGATAAAGGAAAGGCCCTTGAATCCGGGGATGGTGTAAACTATACTATTGCTAAGTATGATTATACTATAAATAACATCAGTGAGGCTGATATCATGTAAACACTTTCATTATAAAAGGAAAAGAACCCAATTGCAACGTTACTACCCGCAGAGGCATAATTACCCTTAGAGGTCCTAATTCAAAACCCGCTACACCAACTTCACAATACAACCTCATAGAAAATTTAGGTAAAATTCCCACGCAAATTTCTATACTTGAGCTGCTACGCCTATCTCCTAAACATAAATCTATCCTAGATAAAGCACTTGCTACTACTACAGTGCCTACAAATCTACATGTAGATAAATTCCAAGCTATGGTGGGACACATAACCTCTCCTCACACTCTCAATTTTACTGAGAATGACGATTCATCCATCCGAAAACCACATAATGCACCTTTACACATTGACTTCCTTGTCCATAATGTCAAGATCAAGCAAGTTTTGATAGACAGAGGAGCAGGTCTTAATATTTGTACTTAGGAATTGATCATAAAATTAGGGTTCTGTAAAAATGTAGTTGATCCAAGGAAAAAATTGCCATAAAGGCATATGATGAAGAGGAACGCTTGTCTAAAGGATCAGTTACTCTACCAATCAGAGTCAGCCCTATGGTAAAGGATGTGGTTTTCCAAGTTCTTGATCTCCCTCTAACCTATAATATCCTCCTTGGAAGGCCATGGATTCATGCAATGCAAGCAGTACCTTCTACATACCATCAGTGCATTAAATTCCCACACAATGGTGTTGAAATCACAATACAAGGAGATCCTAATCCTTTCATGTATTGCCAAAATCTAAGTCCTAAAACTGAAATAACAATCCCTAGCAATCGTGAAACACCTCCTTCTCAAGCATATGTTGATACCTAGTCATTAAAAGTATCCACCTCAAAATCCATTGAAGTTGAGATCAAAATACAAGTGAAAGAACAAGGAGTAGGGGAATATACCCTGGATCATGCTCATTGCCATGGGAAGCTACCTTTATCTCCCCATATTTATGGCAAGCCACAGATGACTAAGTCATCCACTTCATTTATGACACCATCAAGCACCAAGGTCCAAATCTATGATATGGGAGGTGAAGAATACCGTATGGATAATTTACCAACAAAAGACACTGCTAATGTCGTTGAGAAGGGTCATACTTCCAACAATGATATCAAGATAGCTACAGAAGGAACACAAAAAAAAGATCATGCTTGGATTGAAACCTTTTGGGATCTAGATGATACATCTGCCTCTACCATGTCCACTTTAGCCCAATCCTTTCATATCCACGATAACCCCATGTTTGACCAAAACATCTATGATAATATGCTTTTTGATCATGACCTTACTGAAGATATCCAAGAGTATCCTTCTCCATCTTCTGAATCATCATTCTTCCATTCCAACCATCCTAGGTTTGGGTATGCATACCCTACCGTCGCCTCTACTAAGCCATCTTGCCAAGTTGTTAAGGATGTGCAAGTCTCCTTTGACGTTAGTAGTACCCAAAAGGATAGTCCCAAAGACTCTATTGATGGCATTGCCACTCCCATTCATCCACTAAACATTCCTGGCACTTTGCTTACTTCCTCCATCTCACTCAGTCCATTTGCATCATAGACATGGATCAACAAGTTATATCTCAAGAAAAGAATAAAGGCAAAGCTCCGATGAATGAGCTATATTTAAAAGGAGATCAAGAATCAAGAAACATAATGAAAATAAAAGAAGATCAAGACAAGTCCCTTAGCCAAAATAAAAATCTATTGGAAAAATCAAAAATAAAAGAAGATCAAGAAAAGTACCCTAGCCAGAATAAAAAGATATCGGACAAATCAAAAATAAAATTCAAAAGTGAAAGCAAGCAAAATTTGATCTCCAAGTATGCCTCTCCATCAAAAATCACTGGAGGCATCTATCAAGGAATAAAATAAAAAAAAGAACTTGTTGATCCAAGGTCTCCATCCATGTCACTCTCACTCATACCATATATTCCATTCCACCCATCCATGTTCACATATACATCATATCCCTCCATTGGCAATGTTTTTCAATGTATCTTTGATGATGAACCCTTCACATACTCTAGCTTGTTGGTCGCCCAAGATCCTTTTCGTCTAAAGCCTGATGGCCCACATAGTGTGCACATTAGGGATCTACCATAGCCTCTTTCATTCACCACATCTATCATCCTTCATATTTTCCACTTGTACTCCTCATCCCAATCGGGTCCTTTTATCCAACACGGTCATCCACATAGGATTGGGGCATCGTCAAGGCAGTCTACAAATCTAGCGCTTATCAATTCTATACCTAGCTTTAGAGCACTAGGCTAAAACCTTAAAAATACAAAAAAATAGAAAAAAGTCCTAAAGAAAAAGAAAAAAGTAAAGAAAAAATCAATTCGTTCAATGGTGAAAACCACTTCGGTGGCGCCTTGAGCAAGTACCATGGTGAAAAATGAGAAATCGACACCATTTGTAGAGGCTTCGCTCCTCTTTCCTTTGGAGCTCTACTTGATCTTTCTATCCCATTTTCATTCACCCTCCACTTCAAAATAACCTTTTCAAACTCACCATGGCTTGTGAATTGTTTGACATTCTCCTTGCTTGCTTGCTTTACCATGCGTACTAGGTTGGTCCTATCCCTCACTGGGGCATTTCCTCAACATTAGCTATGGGTTGGGACACTCAACATCTCGCAGCCAAAGAAACTACCCACTTTTTCTATCTTCTCACTTGCAAATCATCTCTTTCCATCGTAAAAAGTCATAAAAATCATAAATTGTCCTGAAAAAAGCCATAAAAATCATAAAATGTCCTGAAAAATGCCCTAAAAATCATAAAATGTCCTAAAAAAAGCCATAAGAATCATAAAATGTCTTGAAAAAATCCCTAAAAATCATAAAATGTCCTAAAAAAAGCCATAAAAATCATAAAATGACCTGAAAAAATCCCTAAAAATCATAAAATGTCCTGAAAAAAGCCATAAAAATGATAAAATGTCCTAAAAAAAGCCATAAAATCATAAAATGTCCTAAAAAAATCCCTAAAAAATCATAAAATGTCTTGAATTGTTTTTTTCCAAAAAATCAAATATTTTGAAAATCCAAAAAAAAATAAAAAAATTCTAAAAAATAGTGACACTTTCAAATCGCCACACAACTTTGAACTTCAACAAAATTAAAACATGCCACAATTAACAATCAAACGGACATTGCGACATACCTATCAATCCATCTTGCAGATCCAACCAAATGCATAAACTGTGACAAGAATCATATCTACATTGAAGCATGATGCCTGTTTGTTTGTTGGTCTTTGATTATTTTATGATTTTTAATCTTTGGTAGCATGAATTTTAGCTTATCGAGGATGTCTTGGACTAGAGAGGCGAGGATGGGGCATGTTCACTTGTTTGTTGTCTGTGGATTATTTCTTATTCACAGGATGACTCATCCTAGGACATGGTTGTCTAAAATCATCAAGGACCTATGATTCTCGTGTGGATAAGAACATTCCTTGTCTGATAGTGACTTCCATGCAATAAGTATTCAGGTCATCTAAGGTCCTTATACCTATATGCTTATACTTCACCGCTAAATAAAAAATGCAAACAATATTTAGGTCGTCTAGATGTTCAAGTTATCTAGATGCTTATACTAATTTGTGACATAATAAGCTCTATGATGATAAAGGAATTTGTAAAGCACAAGAAGCTTCATCACCTTCATTTCCTTCATATCTCTTTTTAATCTATCATTTCTTCCATCATCAATTTCCTTCATCATTTCCTTTCATTTTATTCATGCTCTTTATTTCAAAGACTGATTAATTGGTTATATAACTGATACCTGTCTTTTAATCCAAATATCAAATCAATCAACTTTCCTTTTACCATGGGACTTTACTGCTCCCTAATCACTCAATCTATTAATCAATCATTGTTTTACGCTAGCATCAATCTAAATTAGCTTGATCAACTCAATTAGCTTATCAACCTGATTATACTGATCATTTACATCAATTGTTCAGTTATGTCCATCAACTGTGCATTTTCATCAAATGTACATCTCTGCTTAATCACTTGTGCATTATCAATGATCAACTTTTTTCCTCGTGATCTATCGAGAGATTAATCTTATCACAACTTGTTCGATCAATCTCTTGAGTGAGCATATCATCCTTATCATCATCCTTACCAGGACATCCCTGGGGTATGTATCAGTTAATCAATTCTTTTTTCTTTGAAACAACAAGACAGGCTGCATGGTCTCAAAGAGGGGAAAAATGTAGACACATAAAAATGTCCTCATAATCATCTTTTTCCATTGCATATTTTATTTATTCATCTGCATAAATCATTTAACCATTTGCATAATCATTAACTCATCCATTTCATTAATCATTGATCCATAATCATTTAAATACATCCATTACACATTTTATACATAATCATTATATTCATACATTAAATCATATTTCCATATTCATAAATCCATTATCCATTCTATATATAATTCATTTTATATTCATATTTCATGCATAATCATTTTATAAGTATTTATCTCTCTCATTAAATCATTTATAAATCTATAATCATGAAAGTATTATTTATCCATTAATCGTTAAAATATTATATTATTCATCCATAATCATTCGTTCATTTGCATATCCCATTTATCCAATTCATTAAATCATTAAAATATTGCACATATTCATTAACTTATCCATTTCATTTATTTACCATTTGCATGCATTTCTCCCTTTCACTCTTTTAATCCCACATTCTTCCCGAAATGTGGATTCACCCATGAGGAAATCTATATAAGCTTGCTTCCTCCTCACTTTTCAAACAAGAACTCCAATCTCATTTTGATCAAAATCTATTCTACATAGCCTCTTGTGCTTTTGTTGCAAAAATCTGAAAGCAAAGACAAGATCTTGTAGATAGGATAACAATGGAGTTTGATTTCTTTTGAATGCTCATGTTTTTTTGGTTTTCATAGTGTAATTTTATTTTGCATGTGTTTTCATTTAAGAAATGCTCCATTGATGTTATGCTGGAATTTTGATTTTGGGTTTATAGTTAAATCATTTAGTTTTTGAATTTTTAGCATATACAACTATTACAAAGGGGATTTTAGTTATTGCATTCTTTGGTGTATGAAAATTTTAGACTTAGTTCAGCCAGCTAGATATAGGTACCTTTCTACTTCATATTGAACCTCACATCACCTAACACACTTAAAATAGTTAAAGATAAACTTCACCTCATATTGTGTTAAAATCATTTCATTCACTCTCATGTCTTTATGTGTACAAGACCATGAGAGGTTATCATAACCACATCCTTTGAAACTTTGCATGGTATTTCATCTATTTTAAAAGGATGCAAAACCTTGCATGTTAAAACTATAATATATATACTTAGTGATAGATAAATAGGAGTATACTATTTATTGGGTATGGTTTATATCAAGGTATATGTTTTTCTCTTATAATTGTATCTAATCAATCAGCACATGGAATCCACCCCTGGCCTAGTAGAGCCTAAATTCAAAGATCTTATCCACCTTAGTAAATTGGTCCATAATTTCCCTACCTAAATATAACTGTGATTTCTTTTATCCTGAGTTTGATGCCCTTGGTGTTTAAGAAAAGCTTCCCTCTAAGGATTCTGGGATATACAACTTTGAGTACCAAAATATTGGTGCCATTATTATGGATAATCTATTTCACTCTATCATAATAACCTTTGTGATTCTGTAACATCAATTTAAGAAACATTTTGGTATAGCCAAAAAGCTCTTGGTTGATATTCTTAAGATAATTTATTGATAGAGAAAAGTTTCTCCTATAAGGATAATGCTAGCTTTGTTGAAGCTTTGATCCATAACCATCTTGTAATTCAAATATCTAGATATAAAAGGATGAGGTCACTCAAGGTATGTATGTAGACATAAAGATACACCAATGCAAAGAAAAAAATATATCTACTACTTGGAAAGCTAAAAAAATAGGTATGTCTACTAGATTCATTCCTCAAAGAGATGACGTTGGTACTTCCAATCCTAAGATAATATGTTTGCTAAAATAAAGGATCAATAGTCATACAATTCAAATGATTGTAGTGATAAAATCATTAGAATTGGTAGGAGACATCTTAGACATGAATATGGCATACCTAAAAAATGAAATAAATATGGATAAATACATAGAATCATATCTCACGAGATACATATTGAAGATGTGAACTCACCCAACCCTGTACATGTGAGAGTTGCAAGGGAAATTCTACAACATAACTCTCCCACACCCTCACACAAAACTAATCCAAAACAAGATCCTACTTTCCATGATGCCAATGCAGCCATATAATTAGAAAATGAATGTAGGGAGAGAAGATGATTAGAAAATAGACATTCTTGATTAAATTAGATAGAGGTAGTGTGATTACTAGTTGAAAATAAATTTATTGAAGCCTAAATTACCTAGAATATTCAACAATTGAATAAAAATAAAAATAATGCTTAGTATATTCCAAATCAATAGATACCTAACTTGCAACGTAACTAGCAACATAATTTTAGACAAAACGTGAGAATTACCCAAAGAATACAAAATCACAGGTTCTTACCAGTGAGATAAACATTAAGAATGGAGAGATATAATTAGTTAGACTTTTATGGTACATCTTGAATTATCCTTATCCAATACCCAATGATATTAGAGGAGAGGTATCAAAATTTTAAGGCAACAATGTTATCATGGGAGAAGAACACATCAAGTGCTTCATCAATATCACTAATGAGTATGAAATTGAAGATGAGGATGTCATGATGAATCTCTTTGTGTAATTCTTAGAATAAAGTGCTAAATAATAATACAAAATACTTATTGACAAAAAAAATAGATTCATGGGATGAATTTATGAGAGTCTTCATATTGCAATATGAGGAGAATGTCAACCCCAAACTTGCAATCCATGAGATGATTGTCATAAAGAAAGTGGTAAATGAGAATGTTACTAATTTTATTAGCATGTTTATAATGACAATGAGAATAGTGCCTCCCCATTTGAGGCTTGATGAATCAATGTGTCTGGTCCTATATTGTGGAGCATTTGATACAGAACTAGGATATTTCCTTCATGATTAGAACCTTAAAGATTTAAGGGAATATTATGCTATGGAAATTAACATAGAGTATGAAGGAATCCAATAAAAATGTTAAGAAAGTTGATGTGAAGATCTTAAAACTAGATAAAAATATTTAAAGCAAGCTCTTCACAATCAAAGACAAACTTGACAAGTTGATGGTCCAGTTATGAACTATCTCATATAGGGTTACAAGAATTGATAAGGTATTACATTCTAACAATATTTCCACACATTTTAATGAAGGTCCAAGATTGTGCAACACCCCTAGAACATAGATTGGCCTAAGATATCTAGATTAAAAAAGTTGGTTTCTAGACAAGGAAACCAAGGACATTAAGACATACAACCATGATCTTTTGAAGAAGGATCACATGAATCTTCAAGATGATTCATTTTAGTTTAAAATGTGTTACTTGTCTCATGAATCAAATACTTGTGTTGTTGCAATAACATTATTAAAGGAGAAATAATTCCTAAATGAATATGGTACCCCAAAATACTATGAAGATGATGATGTGGGCCATGTTGATTCCGATGAAGAGGATTAATTCTTTAAGAATGATAAAAAAAAACTACCATGTTAATATGATTTTATAAACAAATAAATCAATAAAATAAGTAATATCATGTATCAAACATACGATGTGATTTATTTTGCGGTCTTGTCATAGCCCCTACTTACCTTTACGGACTTCCATTTTCAAATTTGATGTGACTTATTCATATCACGTGGAGCTCTTGCTAAGTCCCCTTGACACTGCTAAAAAAATTCTTAAGATTAAAGATAGATACTTAGGGATTTCTAAATTTGGCCTCGTAACCAATTGGTATTGGTACTTGTGCAAATACAACTTGAAGGGAAAACCTATCAATGTCATCATTTTGTGTAACCTTTGCCGCTGACATCTCAATATTTTCAATTATGGGAACACAAAGATTTCTTTTTTGGAAATAACTTCTGGCACAAGTAAATTGCAGATCGTCTTGATTACCCAGATTCATCTTGGCTGGCTTAAAAGCAATGTTTTTTAGGTGACCTCGCACATTAATAGACATTTTAATTTCTTTCTCTCGTAGGATTCTTGGTACCTCAGAGTGAAGTGTGGAAATATGGGTGGTGATAGGGTGAGGACGGAGCTGGATAACTATGAGGAATTTTGAAAGGATCCTTTGGTTTGGCTTATCTGTGTTGAAGGTGGGCTAGCACCATTAATGGAATGCTTGGTTGCACATGATGCGAGGATGTCAACTTAGTTCGCGAGCTCCTAGAAAGATAGGATGGTTACAATAGGAGGTACTTCCTTTGAGGTCAATGAGGAGGTTATTGCTCAGACGACTAGGCTCTCATGCATCGAGAAGTACACTAAGCACACCAAGACCCAGGACAATGAAAGCCTCAATGCTTTCTTCAAAGAAAATGAAAAACTAGTCAGGTCGCATTTGGGTTTTGAAAGAGAAGCGCTCCCCCGTCCTTGGGATTAGGTTTTTCTGGCTCTAATGAAGTATGTGACTTTAGAGGGTAGACATAGGGTGTTCTATTATTATCATTTGTCTCTTCTCAATCATCTTCACCACAAAATGTTGTTAAATTTTTTATTTTTATTACTTACTGATTTAGAGATATCCATTGAGAAATGTTTGGACACTGCTGCTCAAAACCCTAAAGAAATTGCACCCCCGCTTCTCCACTAGGGCCTCATCCTTAGGCTTTATATTTACATTTGGCTCTCTACCTGACCAAACCTTTTTTTGTAGTTCATATTGAGGAAGTTGAACCCCCTAACTAGACCAATGTGAATCCCTCTCCGGTCGAGTCAAAGGGCCCCAAAAGGAAAATCCCTCGGGTGAATACTGAAACCCCCAAGCCTAAACCTCCCACCAAGAAGAAGAAGAGTGGTGCGGGGACTGTTCAGTCAAAAGTGGCGGCTGGGATTTGTAAGCTCATATCTGCTCCCCGCAAGATGGACAACAAACCTATAGCAAAGAAAAAAGTCAAGGAAGAGGTTAAATACCACTTTCCAGGTGGAGCTGTCGACCATGGACAATGAAGGGAAGAATGTTGTTGGAAAATATTCCAAGGGGGACACTGTTGTGGCTGCTACTATGGATATAGGTTTAGAGAATACCAGGATTAGGAGATCCCACAGGCTGGAAAAAAATAGTAAGAAAGTGTCGGTGAATGATATTTCTAGTGATGAGAAGTAGTTTGACAGTAAAGGCAAGAGGAAGGAGGAAGATACTGAGGAGGAGGAAGAATTTGTGGAAGGGCCTAACCACTTTTCTGACTTCAACAAGATGCTCAAAGATGATTTGATGAACCGATCCTTGGACCCTTAGGCTATGGAAGAAGATAATGTGAAGACCATGGAAAAAGTGGATGGTTATAACATGCTGTTGGAGCGGATGGATAAACTCAAGAAATTTGTTGGGTTGACCTGGTTCACTATCAAGATGATCCATTGTGCTACTGGTACCCTTTCTACTATGCTCAAGGAAGAAATGGATAAGAAGGCTATGGAGGAGGGCCCCAATTGGGTTGGGGAGGATGTTGTTAACCTCCTCTCTCAAAAATGGGAGGGTGCTAGTTAGTTTGCTGCTTCTGTGTCCTGTCTTGTCTGGGTCTTTATCTGTCGGCTGTTGGTCTATTGTTCCTGTGTTTTTTTTTTTGGTGGTTTATGTTTTAATTCTCTAGGCCTGATCTTTTTTGGCCCTCGAGGATTGTCATGTAAAGGGTACAATGCCTTGTAAATGCTGCTTAATACATCAAAAACATATAAATGAGAAAAATCTTCCAA
>VDFB02000015.1:604628971-604664207 GCA_007258455.2 Sequoia sempervirens | reverse complement strand
TAATAGTGTTGACATCATTGACAACCACATATCAGCAACACAACCACAACATCCAATAAAGTTTCCTTTGAGCTCTTGCATTATCAAGCTTGTCATATCATACCATACCATTCTCGTATCTCATCTTAGAATCATATCCATTTTCATTGCATCCCAATCTTAGGTATCATACATTGTCCAATCCTAGAGTGAAGATCAGAACAAATCACCCATGACCCCTAAAACAAGAGTAAAAATGTTTCAAGAAGAAGGGAACCCTTGGGGAAAATAATTTGATGGGGAAAACCACATTAGTGTTACAACTAGTGAAACAAATGAAACTGATGATGAAGAAATAACCCAATCCAATATAGAAGAAGCACTTAAGGATCATAGATTCACTAAACTGCTTACAAAGGTAGTCAAACGTAACCCACAACAATACTTCAAGGCCCTTGCTGACGAAAGAATCAAAATGCCTCTTGATTTTGACATATCATTACTCATGATGAATGACCAACTTAAATCTAATGAATCTAAGCATCCCAAAACAAACAATGATGATAGAATCAAAGATCACAAACCCTTTTATCTACAACCTGGTTACAAGAGATCTTCAAGGACATCAAAATATGCACCTATAAACAATCCTATTTTGGATGAACTTAGAGCACTGAAACAAGAATGGGATACTTTCAAGAACAATAAAACATCATCCCACAAGTTCGCCATTCAAGATATATGTCCTTATCCTTTCGATCTGAGCATACTAATGCCACCTTTTCCGAGCCACTGGGACATACCAAAAATTGATAAATATAAGGGAAAAGGAGATCCTAAAGACCACTTAAGAGAATTTTGTGCTACTACCATGGAATTTGCAGTTGATGAGACATACCTTATGAGATTATTCCCTCGCAGTCTAGGAGAAGAAGCTATGGAATGGTTTTGACGATTACCACCGACCATCAAATATTTTCAAGAACTAGCTAATAAATTTGTCTCCAATTATAGTTTCAACTGTGACCTTAAAGTGACTATGAAAAACCTTTTTAACACGAAACAAAAACAAGGAGAGTATTTTGTGTCATTTTTAGAAAGATGGAGACATTTAACAAAACAATTATCGTATACCATTCCAGACAAAGAATTGGTTGATCTCTTTTGTCAAAATTTGAAAAAATAAATTAGAAGGGGACTTCACCTCAAATGCCTGGATTCCTTTGATGAAGCCATAGAAATGGGATTTCGAATCAAACAAACTATTATCAATGATGGAACTATTAAACTTAATAATTACAAAGATAAAAAATTAGGCTCAAGCAACAAGACACCTTTTTGGGTTAAGAACAAGAATGTAGTCAATGACAGAGTTGTTGATGCAAAAACAACTAAAACCTCATCACCTATCTACAAACTTAAAGGTTCATCTTCAAACAAAGGAAAAGAAAAACAAAGAAGCTTCCCTAAATGAAATTTTACACCATTGGGACAATCACTTGAATCTGCATTAAAAGAACTTCTTGAAAAAAATATTATAACACTACCCAAAATGAAAGAATATAATCCACTAGTCAAAACCCCATGGTGGAATGAGGATCACTTTTGCGACTATCATAGACATAAAGGACATAAGACTAATAGTTGCAATAAACTTTTACATTTAACACAAGACCTTATTGGTGAAGGTGAGATAACAGTTGATGGGCACACTTCTTCTAGTAACTATGATTGCGAGGTGTTTAAAAACCCTTTCCTTAGGCATGAAAAGGATAAAGGAAATTCCCTTGAATCCGGGGATGGTGTAAACTATACTATTGCTAACTATGATTATACTATAAATAACATCAGTGAGGCTGATAATCATGTAAACACTTTCATTATAAAAGGAAAAGAACCCGATTGCAACATTACTACCCGCAGAGGCATAATTACCCTTAGAGGTCCTAATTCAAAACCCGCTACACCAACTTCACAATAAAACCTAATAAAAAATTTAGGTAAAATTCCCACGCAAATTTCTATACTTGAGCTACTACGCCTATCTCCTAAACATAAAGCTATCCTAGATAAAGCGCTTGCTACTACTACAGTGCCTACAAATCTACATGTAGATCAATTCCAAGCTATGGTGGGACACATAACCTCTCCTCACACTCTCACTTTTACTGAGAATGATGATTCATCCATCCGAAAACCACATAATGCACCTTTACACATTGACTTCCTTGTCCATAATGTCAAGATCAAGCAAGTTTTAATAGACAGATGAGTAGGTCTTAATATTTTTACTTAGGAATTGATCATAAAATTAGGGTTCTGTAAAAATGCAGTTGATCCAAGGAAAAAATTGCCATAAAGGCATATGATGAAGAGGAACGCTTGTCTAAAGGATCAGTTACTCTACCAATCAGAGTTAGCCCTATGGTAAGGGATGCGGTTTGCCAAGTTCTTGATCTCCCTCTAAACTATAATATCCTCCTTGGAAGGCCATGGATTCATGCAATGCAAGCAGTACCTTCTACATACCATCAGTGCATTAAATTCCCACACAATGGTGTTGAAATCACAATACAAGGAGATCCTAATCCTTTCATGTATTGCCAAAATCTAAGTCCTAAAACTGAAATAACAATCCCTAGCAATCGTGAAACACCTCCTTCTCAAGCATATGTTGATACCTAGTCATTAAAAGTATCCACCTCAAAATCCATTGAAGAGGAGATCAAAATACAAGTGAAAGAACAAGGAGTAGGGGAATATACCCTGGATCATGCTCATTGCCATGGGAAGCTACCTTTATCTCCCCACATTTATGGCAAGCCACAGATGACTAAGTCATCCACTTCATTTATGACACCATCAAGCACCAAGGTCCAAATCTATGATATGGGAGGTGAAGAATATCGTATGGATAATTTACCAACAAAAGACATTGCTAATGTCATTGAGAAGGGTCAGACTTTCAACAATGATATCAATATAGCTACAAAAGGAACACAAAAATATGATCATGCTTGGATTGAAACCTTTTGGGATCCAGATGATACATCTGCCTCTACCATGTCCACTTTAGCCCAATCCTTTCATATCCATGATAACCCCATGTTTGACCAAAACATCTATGATAATTTGCTTTTTGATCATGACCTTATTGAAGATATCCAAGAGTATCCTTCTCCATCTTCTGAATCATCATTCTTCCATTCCAACCATCCTAGGTTAGGGTATGCATACCCTACCGTCGCCTCTACTAAGCCATCTTTCCAAGTTGTTAAGGATGTGCAAGTCTCCTTTGATGTTAGCAGTACCCAAAAGGATAGTCCCAAAGACTCTATTGATGGAATTGCCACTCCCATTCATCCACTAAACATTCCTGGCATTTTGCTTACTCCTCCATCTCACTTAGTCCATTTGCATCATAAACATGGATCAACAAGTTATATCTCAAGAAAAGAATAAAGGAAAAGCTCCGATGAACGAGCTATCTTTAAAAGGAGATCAAGAATCAAGAGACATAATGAAAATAAAAGAAGATCAAGACAAGTCCCTTAGCCAAAATAAAAATCTATTGGAAAAATAAAAAATAAAAGAAGATCAAGACAAGTCCCCTAGCTAGAATAAAAATATATCGGACAAATCAAAAATAAAATTCAAAAGTGAAAGCAAGAAAAAATTGATCTCCAAGTATGCCTCTCCATCAAAAATCACTGGAGGCATCTATCAAGGAATAAAAAAAAAAAAGAACTTGTTGATCCAAGGTCTCCATCCATGTCACTCTCACTCATACCATATATTCCATTCCACCCATCCATGTTCACATATACATCATATCCCTCCATTGGCAATGTTTTTCAATGTATCTTTGATGATGAACCCTTCACGTACTCTAGCTTGTTGGTCACCCAAGATCCTTTTCGTCTAAAGCCTAATGGCCCACATAGTGTGCACATTAGGGATCTACCATAGCCTCTTTCATTCGCCACATCTATCATCCTTCATATTTTCCACTTGTACTCCTCATCCCAATCGGGTCCTTTTATCCAACACGGTCATCCACATAGGATTGGGGAATCCTCAAGGCAATCTATAGATCTGGTGCTTATCAATTCTATACCTAGCTTTAGAGCACTAGGCTAAAACCTTAAAAATACAAAAAAATAGAAAAAAGTCCTAAAGAAAAAGAAAAAAGTAAAGAGAAATCAATTCGTTCAATGGTGAAAACCACTTCGGTGGCGCCTTGAGCAAGTACCATGGTGAAAAATGAGAAATCGACACCATTTGTAGAGGCTTCGCTCCTCTTTCCTTTGGAGCTCTACTTGATCTTTCTATCCCATTTTCATTCACCCTCCACTTCAAAATAACCTTTTCAAACTCACCATGGCTTGTGAATTGTTTGACATTCTCCTTGCTTGCTTGCTTTACCATGCGTACTAGGTTGGTCCTATCCCTCACTGGGGCATTTCCTCAACGTTAGCTATGGGTTGGGACACTCAACATCTCGCAGCCAAAGAAACTACCCACTTTGTCTATCTTCTCACTTGCAAATCATCTCTTTCCATCGTAAAAAGTCATAAAAATCATAAATTGTCCTGAAAAAAGCCATAAAAATCATAAAATGTCCTGAAAAATGCCCTAAAAATCATAAAATGTCCTAAAAAAAGCCATAAAAATCATAAAATGTCTTGAAAAAATCCCTAAAAATCATAAAATGTCCTAAAAAAAGCCATAAAAATCATAAAATGACCTGAAAAAATCCCTAAAAATCATAAAATGTCCTAAAAAAAGCCATAAAAATGATAAAATGTCCTAAAACAAGCCATAAAATCATAAAATGTCCTGAAAAAATCCCTACAAATCATAAAATGTCCTGAATTATTTTTTCCAAAAAATCAAATATTTTGAAAATCCAAAAAAAAAAAAAAATTCCAAAAAATAGTGACACTTTCAGATCGCCACACAACTTTGAACTTCAACAAAATTAAAACATGCCATGATTAACAATCAAACAGACATTGTGACATACCTATCAATCCATCTTGCAGATCCAACCAAATGCATAAACTGTGACAAGAATCATATCTACATTGAAGCATGATGCCTGTTTGTTTGTTGGTCTTTGATTATTTTATGATTATTAATCTTTGGTAGCATGACTTTTAGCTTATCGAGGATGTCTTGGACTAGAGAGGCAAGGATGGGGCATGTTCACTTGTTTGCTGTCTGTGGATTATTTCTTATTCACAGGATGACTCGTCCTAGGACATGGTTGTCTAAAATCATCAAGGACCTATGATTCTCATGTGGATAAGAACATTCCTTGTCTGATAGTGTCTTCCATGCAATAAGTATTCAGGTCATCTAAGGTCCTTATACCTGTATGCTTATACTTCACCGCTAAGTAAAAAATGCAAACAATATTTAGGTCGTCTAGATGTTCAAGTTATCTAGATGCTTATACTAATTTGTGACATAATAAGCTCTATGATGATAAAGGAATTTGTAAAGCACAAGAAGCTTCATCACCTTCATTTCCTTCATATCTCTTTTTCATCTATCATTTCTTCCATCAT
The DNA here is from genome assembly GCA_007258455.2 of Sequoia sempervirens. NCBI lineage: Eukaryota > Viridiplantae > Streptophyta > Pinopsida > Cupressales > Cupressaceae > Sequoia > Sequoia sempervirens. Next base: position 604,658,655 of record VDFB02000015.1, on the reverse strand, counting down.
CAATTTCCTTCATCATTTCATTTCATTTTATTCATGCTCTTTATTTCAAAGACTAATTAATTGGTTATATAACTGATACCTATCTTTTAATCCAAATATCAAATCAATCAACTTTCCTTTTACCATGGGACTTTACTGCTCCCTGATCACTCAATCTATTAATCAATCATTGTTTTACGCTAGCATCAATCTGAATCAGCTTGACCAACTCAATTAGCTTATCAACCTGATTATACTGATCATTTACATCAATTGTTCAGTTATGTCCATCAACTGTGCATTTTCATCAAATGTACATCTCTGCTTAATCACTTGTGCATTATCAATTATCAACTTTTTTCCTCGTGATCTATCGAGAGATTAATCTTATCACAACTTGTTCGATCAATCTCTTGAGTGAGCATATCATCCTTATCATCATCCTTACCAGGACATCCCTGGGGTATGTATCAGTTAATCAATTCTTTTTTCTTTGAAACAACAAGACAGGCTGCATGGTCTCAAAGAGGGGAAAAATGTAGACACATAAAAATGTCCTCATAATCATCTTTTTCCATTGCATATTTTATTTATTCATCTGCATAAATCATTTAACCATTTGCATAATCATTAACTCATCCATTTCATTAATCATTGATCCATAATCATTTAAATACATCCATTACACATTTTATACATAATCATTATATTCATACATTAAATCATATTTCCATATTCATAAATCCATTATCCATTCTATATATAATTCATTTTATATTCATATTTCATGCATAATCATTTTATAAGTATTTATCTCTCTCATTAAATCATTTATAAATCTATAATCATGAAAGTATTATTTATCCATTAATCGTTAAAATATTATATTATTCATCCATAATCATTCGTTCATTTGCATATCCCATTTATCCAATTCATTAAATCATTAAAATATTGCACATATTCATTAACTTATCCATTTCATTTATTTACCATTTGCATGCATTTCTCCCTTTCACTCTTTTAATCCCACATTCTTCCCGAAATGTGGATTCACCCATGAGGAAATCTATATAAGCTTGCTTCCTCCTCACTTTTCAAACAAGAACTCCAATCTCATTTTGATCAAAATCTATTCTACATAGCCTCTTGTGCTTTTGTTGCAAAAATCTGAAAGCAAAGACAAGATCTTGTAGATAGGATAACAATGGAGTTTGATTTCTTTTGAATGCTCATGTTTTTTTGGTTTTCATAGTGTAATTTTATTTTGCATGTGTTTTCATTTAAGAAATGCTCCATTGATGTTATGCTGGAATTTTGATTTTGGGTTTATAGTTAAATCATTTAGTTTTTGAATTTTTAGCATATACAACTATTACAAAGGGGATTTTAGTTATTGCATTCTTTGGTGTATGAAAATTTTAGACTTAGTTCAGCTAGATATAGGTACCTTTCTACTTCATATTGAACCTCACATCACCTAACACACTTAAAATAGTTAAAGATAAACTTCACCTCATATTGTGTTAAAATCATTTCATTCACTCTCATGTCTTTATGTGTACAAGACCATGAGAGGTTATCATAACCACATCCTTTGAAACTTTGCATGGTATTTCATCTATTTTAAAAGGATGCAAAACCTTGCATGTTAAAACTATAATATATATACTTAGTGATAGATAAATAGGAGTATACTATTTATTGGGTATGGTTTATATCAAGGTATATGTTTTTCTCTTATAATTGTATCTAATCAATCAGCACATGGAATCCACCCCTGGCCTAGTAGAGCCTAAATTCAAAGATCTTATCCACCTTAGTAAATTGGTCCATAATTTCCCTACCTAAATATAACTGTGATTTCTTTTATCCTGAGTTTGATGCCCTTGGTGTTTAAGAAAAGCTTCCCTCTAAGGATTCTGGGATATACAACTTTGAGTACCAAAATATTGGTGCCATTATTATGGATAATCTATTTCACTCTATCATAATAACCTTTGTGATTCTGTAACATCAATTTAAGAAACATTTTGGTATAGCCAAAAAGCTCTTGGTTGATATTCTTAAGATAATTTATTGATAGAGAAAAGTTTCTCCTATAAGGATAATGCTAGCTTTGTTGAAGCTTTGATCCATAACCATCTTGTAATTCAAATATCTAGATATAAAAGGATGAGGTCACTCAAGGTATGTATGTAGACATAAAGATACACCAATGCAAAGAAAAAAATATATCTACTACTTGGAAAGCTAAAAAAATAGGTATGTCTACTAGATTCATTCCTCAAAGAGATGACGTTGGTACTTCCAATCCTAAGATAATATGTTTGCTAAAATAAAGGATCAATAGTCATACAATTCAAATGATTGTAGTGATAAAATCATTAGAATTGGTAGGAGACATCTTAGACATGAATATGGCATACCTAAAAAATGAAATAAATATGGATAAATACATAGAATCATATCTCACGAGATACATATTGAAGATGTGAACTCACCCAACCCTGTACATGTGAGAGTTGCAAGGGAAATTCTACAACATAACTCTCCCACACCCTCACACAAAACTAATCCAAAACAAGATCCTACTTTCCATGATGCCAATGCAGCCATATAATTAGAAAATGAATGTAGGGAGAGAAGATGATTAGAAAATAGACATTCTTGATTAAATTAGATAGAGGTAGTGTGATTACTAGTTGAAAATAAATTTATTGAAGCCTAAATTACCTAGAATATTCAACAATTGAATAAAAATAAAAATAATGCTTAGTATATTCCAAATCAATAGATACCTAACTTGCAACGTAACTAGCAACATAATTTTAGACAAAACGTGAGAATTACCCAAAGAATACAAAATCACAGGTTCTTACCAGTGAGATAAACATTAAGAATGGAGAGATATAATTAGTTAGACTTTTATGGTACATCTTGAATTATCCTTATCCAATACCCAATGATATTAGAGGAGAGGTATCAAAATTTTAAGGCAACAATGTTATCATGGGAGAAGAACACATCAAGTGCTTCATCAATATCACTAATGAGTATGAAATTGAAGATGAGGATGTCATGATGAATCTCTTTGTGTAATTCTTAGAATAAAGTGCTAAATAATAATACAAAATACTTATTGACAAAAAAAATAGATTCATGGGATGAATTTATGAGAGTCTTCATATTGCAATATGAGGAGAATGTCAACCCCAAACTTGCAATCCATGAGATGATTGTCATAAAGAAAGTGGTAAATGAGAATGTTACTAATTTTATTAGCATGTTTATAATGACAATGAGAATAGTGCCTCCCCATTTGAGGCTTGATGAATCAATGTGTCTGGTCCTATATTGTGGAGCATTTGATACAGAACTAGGATATTTCCTTCATGATTAGAACCTTAAAGATTTAAGGGAATATTATGCTATGGAAATTAACATAGAGTATGAAGGAATCCAATAAAAATGTTAAGAAAGTTGATGTGAAGATCTTAAAACTAGATAAAAATATTTAAAGCAAGCTCTTCACAATCAAAGACAAACTTGACAAGTTGATGGTCCAGTTATGAACTATCTCATATAGGGTTACAAGAATTGATAAGGTATTACATTCTAACAATATTTCCACACATTTTAATGAAGGTCCAAGATTGTGCAACACCCCTAGAACATAGATTGGCCTAAGATATCTAGATTAAAAAAGTTGGTTTCTAGACAAGGAAACCAAGGACATTAAGACATACAACCATGATCTTTTGAAGAAGGATCACATGAATCTTCAAGATGATTCATTTTAGTTTAAAATGTGTTACTTGTCTCATGAATCAAATACTTGTGTTGTTGCAATAACATTATTAAAGGAGAAATAATTCCTAAATGAATATGGTACCCCAAAATACTATGAAGATGATGATGTGGGCCATGTTGATTCCGATGAAGAGGATTAATTCTTTAAGAATGATAAAAAAAAACTACCATGTTAATATGATTTTATAAACAAATAAATCAATAAAATAAGTAATATCATGTATCAAACATACGATGTGATTTATTTTGCGGTCTTGTCATAGCCCCTACTTACCTTTACGGACTTCCATTTTCAAATTTGATGTGACTTATTCATATCACGTGGAGCTCTTGCTAAGTCCCCTTGACACTGCTAAAAAAATTCTTAAGATTAAAGATAGATACTTAGGGATTTCTAAATTTGGCCTCGTAACCAATTGGTATTGGTACTTGTGCAAATACAACTTGAAGGGAAAACCTATCAATGTCATCATTTTGTGTAACCTTTGCCGCTGACATCTCAATATTTTCAATTATGGGAACACAAAGATTTCTTTTTTGGAAATAACTTCTGGCACAAGTAAATTGCAGATCGTCTTGATTACCCAGATTCATCTTGGCTGGCTTAAAAGCAATGTTTTTTAGGTGACCTCGCACATTAATAGACATTTTAATTTCTTTCTCTCGTAGGATTCTTGGTACCTCAGAGTGAAGTGTGGAAATATGGGTGGTGATAGGGTGAGGACGGAGCTGGATAACTATGAGGAATTTTGAAAGGATCCTTTGGTTTGGCTTATCTGTGTTGAAGGTGGGCTAGCACCATTAATGGAATGCTTGGTTGCACATGATGCGAGGATGTCAACTTAGTTCGCGAGCTCCTAGAAAGATAGGATGGTTACAATAGGAGGTACTTCCTTTGAGGTCAATGAGGAGGTTATTGCTCAGACGACTAGGCTCTCATGCATCGAGAAGTACACTAAGCACACCAAGACCCAGGACAATGAAAGCCTCAATGCTTTCTTCAAAGAAAATGAAAAACTAGTCAGGTCGCATTTGGGTTTTGAAAGAGAAGCGCTCCCCCGTCCTTGGGATTAGGTTTTTCTGGCTCTAATGAAGTATGTGACTTTAGAGGGTAGACATAGGGTGTTCTATTATTATCATTTGTCTCTTCTCAATCATCTTCACCACAAAATGTTGTTAAATTTTTTATTTTTATTACTTACTGATTTAGAGATATCCATTGAGAAATGTTTGGACACTGCTGCTCAAAACCCTAAAGAAATTGCACCCCCGCTTCTCCACTAGGGCCTCATCCTTAGGCTTTATATTTACATTTGGCTCTCTACCTGACCAAACCTTTTTTTGTAGTTCATATTGAGGAAGTTGAACCCCCTAACTAGACCAATGTGAATCCCTCTCCGGTCGAGTCAAAGGGCCCCAAAAGGAAAATCCCTCGGGTGAATACTGAAACCCCCAAGCCTAAACCTCCCACCAAGAAGAAGAAGAGTGGTGCGGGGACTGTTCAGTCAAAAGTGGCGGCTGGGATTTGTAAGCTCATATCTGCTCCCCGCAAGATGGACAACAAACCTATAGCAAAGAAAAAAGTCAAGGAAGAGGTTAAATACCACTTTCCAGGTGGAGCTGTCGACCATGGACAATGAAGGGAAGAATGTTGTTGGAAAATATTCCAAGGGGGACACTGTTGTGGCTGCTACTATGGATATAGGTTTAGAGAATACCAGGATTAGGAGATCCCACAGGCTGGAAAAAAATAGTAAGAAAGTGTCGGTGAATGATATTTCTAGTGATGAGAAGTAGTTTGACAGTAAAGGCAAGAGGAAGGAGGAAGATACTGAGGAGGAGGAAGAATTTGTGGAAGGGCCTAACCACTTTTCTGACTTCAACAAGATGCTCAAAGATGATTTGATGAACCGATCCTTGGACCCTTAGGCTATGGAAGAAGATAATGTGAAGACCATGGAAAAAGTGGATGGTTATAACATGCTGTTGGAGCGGATGGATAAACTCAAGAAATTTGTTGGGTTGACCTGGTTCACTATCAAGATGATCCATTGTGCTACTGGTACCCTTTCTACTATGCTCAAGGAAGAAATGGATAAGAAGGCTATGGAGGAGGGCCCCAATTGGGTTGGGGAGGATGTTGTTAACCTCCTCTCTCAAAAATGGGAGGGTGCTAGTTAGTTTGCTGCTTCTGTGTCCTGTCTTGTCTGGGTCTTTATCTGTCGGCTGTTGGTCTATTGTTCCTGTGTTTTTTTTTTTGGTGGTTTATGTTTTAATTCTCTAGGCCTGATCTTTTTTGGCCCTCGAGGATTGTCATGTAAAGGGTACAATGCCTTGTAAATGCTGCTTAATACATCAAAAACATATAAATGAGAAAAATCTTCCAATGAATATATTAGGGATGTTATTGATACAACTATCTTGTAGGTCCAAAGTGAATACTAACTAAAAATATAGAAGTTAATTCCAAAGGTCACATTGGACATGCTGCAACTAAACCAGAAACATCATCTGTGATGGAAATAAAGGAAAATAAAAGGAGGATAACGTAAAAAAATATGAACAGACCTACAAGAAGGTCACCATTAAAGAAGAAAATGCACATGCCAGAGGCCTTTGTACAAAAGAGATATGTTCCAAAAAATAAATGTGCAGATATTCCAAAAATTATTGTGGAGCATCTAAAAGCTACAAGGGTAGACACCATGCTAAATCAAACAAGAAGGAAGCCACATGAAGATCCAAATGCTACTAGAGGGGTTGGGTTTATAGTAAAGGAAATGTTTGTTGGTGTTAATAATTAGGAAATTTCTCTCATCCTTGACACACATCCTATAAAAATATATTTTTCCACCCCTTTGCTAAGGTATTAACCAATTGACATGGTTCTTGCATTGAGTTAATTTAAAGATCAAGTATGAATAAGGGATTTGCTTAATATCCTTGAGCATAGAGAAAGGGATCTATTATGCATCAATGCCCCAACCATATTTGATCAACCCAATAATTTTCCAAATGGTTCTCAAGACAAAAATATTGAGGCTAATATCCAATAAAATTCTAAGTTTCATCTCGGCACTATGTTTACAAGTAGCCAGACAATTGTTGATTCATTTTATATTTATTTGTTTATAAAGATATGGTTGGTCCACATTTACATGTTGTATTTTAAAGTTTCAAATAATATTATGCCAATAAATCTCATGAATTTATTAGGCCTAAAGGTCTCCAAATCATATGGAACATGCTATACAATGGACTCCTAAGAATTCAATATCATTAGAGTTGTTAATGATGTTGAAGTGCAATTAGTTGTATAGGTCCAAGTAAATATTTCTCAATAGATATCATTGTTGATTATCTAGCAAAGTGGAGTATACTACTATGGATAAAATGGGTAGCTTCCACAAGTGGTATTATTCAAATTGACCTATCTTATGCTACCATACTATTTCAAGAGAAAGAAGTCTAGTTGCATAGAGAGAAGAAAATGCTTCATATTGTGGAGAACATTGAAGAGGAAAATAATGAGCCATGTTACATGCATGTTAATCCAATTAATTTAATTGGATATAATTATGAAAATGTTTTTAATTATATAATTAGGGAAAGGTACCTGATCCCATCAGATACAAAAAAAGCTGAAGCAACAAAAATGAGGTAGGTTGGGAAACAACACTAGCCGCACCAAAAAAAAACTTCTAAACTACATACTGTTAAGCAACCTTAGGAGGCATGTAGGTCATATTGATTAACTAGTATTTTCATCCACAAGACCAATAAAAGTATAATAAAAAACATTATAAGCATACCACAGACTAACCCAAAAAGTGGCACATAGGCCAGAGATGAGAATAACGATAAACATACTAGTCCCAAACCTTAACATAGCTATCAAAAATAATAATTTGATAATAACATCTAGAGACACTAGAGTTTACAAATAGTCATTAAACTAGGGAAACCAAGAGCAAAACATCAAAAAAACTAAGCAAGATGACAAAAGCCATTATTTGGCATTAGCTATCAACTCCTAGTTGTCCCCAATCTGAGAGAAAAATTACCTCCAACCAGGGGAAACTTCATTTTCCAAGTCCTTTGTATATTCATGCTTCTTGACCTTCTTTAACTACTTTCTGATCTTGGTTTGACCAGACACCGCTCCGACCATAGCTTTGCACATCAACCCATTAGTGACCTTCATAAGGGTGATGATAGATTTTGCCATATCCTCGACCTAAATTTGCAAGAAAGTGATTCTGCTTTTAAAAAATTCAATGTTAGTATCTCTAGAAAGAGTAGCTCTAGGGGCATTGTTATCCTCTTCCTGAGAATCCCCCCAAACCACCTCAAGATCCTCCTCCCCACCCACTTATATCTCCCCTTTATATTCCTCCTCCTCTAGTTCTTCTTCATCCATCTCATAATCAAATTCTTCACAATCCATTCCTTCGCTATCCTCTTCCATTTAGGATTCAAATTCTTCCACAATAAGCTATTCCTCTTCCTCTTCCTCAATTTCCTTCTTTTTACCTTTATCTTTTTTATCAGAGGAAGTGACCTTAGCCAATCTTGTCGATCTTCGGTCACCTCGCAATTTTCCCACTTTCCCCTCATCCATCTCCTCCTTTTGAAGACCTTCAAAGTCTTTTGTAATGGTAATGACATTACCCCGCTTTGGGTTTTGCTTATCTTTGTTCAATTTCTTAACTTTAGGGGGTTCCAAAAGCAGTGGGGAGTGTTTCCTTTTCTCTAGAGTGGCTTTGAGAAGTTCCAACTCAAGGGATTTTTCAATAGAGGCTAGCTTAGAGGTAGAGTATTTGGAATGAGGCATAGACAATAGGGCAACATTCGAGGGGCTACCCTCCAAAGGATAAATTTGAGGAGTGAGGGGCGTAGGGTTAGGCACAGGGTTGGGATGCTCAACAACCTAGGGGATAACAATGTTGGCAAGAGACATCACACATCATATGGTGTTTTCATTGATGGAAAACCTAGTCAATTATTCGATCCACACATCATCATTTGATCATACCAGAAGTCAGATCGAAGATCAGTGATTAACTGTCAAGCAAGAACAAAGCATCCAACATAATTGTGTTCATTAATTCACATGTAATTTTTTGTTAACATTTTGAGTTGTGGATCTCAAGGAAGGTTTTTTGGTATATGATCTCTGTTATTCTTCAATCTTAGAGCCTCATATCGATCCGTGTGCAAGTTAGGAGACCTGGTTGGTTAATTTTTTGTTTAGTAGTGCATGAAGGCTAACTAAGTGAATATAGCCGTTACAGATATTTGAGGAATAATTGTTTAAGTGTTTTTGTGTTCGAGCATGTTAATTTGGGTCCTCACTATGTTGTGGCTGAATTTGGTTGGTACGCATTGAAAATTAATTATGGATTGAGCCGAAAGTTTGTAAATATTTCATATTTTGTTGGAGCCGACATGTAGCGATTAAATCCTTAGTAGCGGATATATATAAGTGATCAATTATATCATTTTGATATATGTACGAAGTATGTCGATGTGTGATGCAAAAATTAGAAGGATTGTAGAGTGATTATGCACAGTTTCACTTGTGCATAAAAGGATTTTGTGATGCGAGTTGAAGCAGACAGAGCAGAAGAGAAAAATCAGACAAAAGGTCAAAGAATTTGATTGATGAGCTTAACTAGAACTATTCTCAAGAATTTTTAGATGCTATTTCATAGTTCACCACTCCAGTTGTCTTTTGACATTGATTGTAAAGTAGTAAGATTTTTTGTTTTTGAGCAGTGAGCTCTAGGCAGTGTGCCTGAATGCAAGTGCATTCCCATTTTTGTAAACATCTTTTTGAGTATATACTCAGATCATATTGTGGATTGAACTCCACCGTGGTTTTTCCCCTAACATGGTTTCCACGTAAAAATCCTTGTGTTATGGTGTTGTAGTTGTTTTCTTTATGTTCATGCATATTTATTTTGGTTGAATGTTATCAATACTTTAAAGATCAGATTAATAAAGTTAAAAATTGCAGAACACTGATTCACCCCCCCTCTCAGTGTTCCTTGATTCCCACAATTGGTATCAGAGCTTAGTTCCTCAGAAGAAGCTTAAAATATTGGGGAAGATCTAGGAAAGTGATTCAATGGCTTGAAGCAGTCCTTAATAACAACTTTTGGTGGCCCTAGATGATATTGATCAGTCCAAATCTGAAGTCCAGAATTTATAGGAAAGTCTCAAGAATGCTGAGAAGTTCATTCAATCATTGAAAGATAAAATCAATGAGTCAAGGGAAAAGAGAAAGGAACTCTATGATCAGCTTAAGCAGAAAGAGAGTAAAAGCATTGAAGATGAACAACTAAGTCAATCCTTGAAGGAAAAGACAGAAGAGTGTGAAAATTTTTCCAGAGAAAATGTTGTTCTAAAGCATGAAATGGAAATTATTTTGATAAGGATGACCAAGGAGTCTGAAGACATGAAGAAGAATGAAGAAAAGCTTGCTCAATCCTTGAAAGAAAAATTTGAAGAATGCAACTGAATTATTGATGGATTCAATTAGTTGGAGCTTGAATTAGAACAATCCAGAAATAATGAAGAAGAGCTTGAAAATCAGATTGTTGATCTTAGAGATGAACTTGCTACTGCAAATGAATTCAAGGAGAAGTTCAAGATTAGCTCAGCCTTCGAATCTGGACAAAGGAGATTCAGGCAAGGAAATAAAATGGACAAAGCTAGAAGGTATCCGGTAAGACAACCTAATGCTCAAAGGTTCAACGGTTACTATTTTTCTTGCAATAAATTTGGTCATATGGCTACTTAATGTAGAAGTAGAATGAATTCAAGTGGTCCATTATTTTCTAGTCAGTGTTTCAATTGCAATAAGTATGGTCATAAGTCAAATGAATGCAGAAATATGATGAATAAATTTTATAGAGATGTCAGATGTTATACATGCAATTGATTTGGCCATATTGCTAACTAGTGCAGATCAAGAGAAAATCAATGGAACAACTGGTTTGGACAAAGAAATGTGGTGTGCTACAATTGCAACAAATCCAGTCACATTGCTAGACTTTGCAGAAGAAGTCCAGTAAATCAAAAGAAAATGAAAGAATTTGAGAAATAGTTAGCTGATATCACTCAAGCATTCAATCCTCTAACCATTTCTATTGGAAAGCAAGAAGATCAAGTCATATCCCTGCTTGAAAAGATCAAAATTTTGAAGCATGAAGAAGGTAAAATTGTTGAAAGGGTTTGTGAGCTTAGAGGACTAATTGGTTTGAAGATGGAAACAATGTTGAGTGCATTGAAGGAAGCACAAGATGCTATGGCGGTCGGTGATCCAGTGAACCTTGAATCAACAAAGATGCAATATTACTTATTCTGTGGTCACATGACTATCTTGGAGAGTCTCAAGAAAAGTTGGTACATGAGTTTGAACCTGTTGAAGATCAATTTTGGAGATCTATTCAAGTTTATGTAAGTTGTAGAAGCCTGTCTGTACATATGCAGTTTGTTCATAGCAATTTTTGTTTGATTTTTGGTATGCAGATTCTTGCCTTTTCCATTGATGTCAAAGGGGGAGAATAGGACAGCGAAAAATTCCTTAATCATCTCAGGGGGAGTTGTGTTTTTGGAGTTTTGAAGGTTGGCAGTGTAATTCATGTTGGTATTGATCCGACACTTAGTCATTTTTCACTAAGTGTTGCCATTAATGCCAAAGCGGGAGATCGTTGGAAAGAAACACTACACATGTCATCTGGTATTGTCATCGATGGCAACCCTAGTCAGTTATTTGATCCACACATCATCATTTGATCATAGCGGAAGTCAGATTGAAGATCAGTGATTAATTGTCAAGCAAGAACAAAGCATCTGACATAATTGTGTTCATCGATTCACATGCAATTTTCTATTAACATTTTGAGTTATGGATCTCAGGGAAGGTTGTTTGGTATATGATCTTTTTTATTCTTGAATCTTAGAGCCTCGTATCGATCCGTGTGCAAGTTAGGAGATTCAGTTGGTTAATTTTTTGTTTAGCAGTGCATGAAGGCTGACTAAGTGAATATAGCCGTTGTAGATATTTGAGGAATAATTGTTTAAGTGTTTTTGTGTTCAAGCATGTTATTTTGGGTCCTCACTATGTTGTGGCCGAATTTGGTTCGTACACATTGAAAATTAATTATGGACTGAGCCAACAATTTGTAAATATTTCATATTTTGTTGGAGCCGACATGTAGCGATTAAATCCTCAGTAGCAGATCTATATAAGTGACCGATTATATCATTTTGATATATGTACGAAGTGTGTCGATGTGTGATGCAAAAATCAGAAGGATTGTAGAGTGATTATGCACAGTTTCACTTGTGCATAAAAGGTTTTTGTGATACGAGTTGAAGCAGACAGAGTAGAAGAGAAAAATCAGATAAAAGGTCAAAGAATTTGATTGATGGGCTTAACCGAAACTATTCTCAGGAATATGTAGATGCTATTTCATAGTTCACCACTCTAGTTGTCTTTTGACATTGATTGTAAGGCAGTAATCCTTTCTATTTTTGAGCAGTGAGCTCTAGGAAGTGTGCCTGAATGCAAGTGCATTCCCATTTTTGTTAACATATTTTTGAGTATATACTCAGATCATATTGTGGATTGACCTCCATCGTGGTTTTTCCCCTAACAAGGTTTCCACGTAAAAATCCTTGTGTTATGGTGTTGTGGTTGTTTGCTTTATGTTCATGCATATTTATTTTGGTTGAATGTTATCGGTACTTTAAAGATCTGATTAATAAAGTTAAAAATTGCAGAACACTGATTCACCCCCCCTCTTAGTGTTCCTTGACTCCCACAAACAACCTCCTCATCTTCATTTTTGGGGGGGTTATCTTGCCTAACAATCAAGGGGTTACCATGGGGATTACTAACAAGGCCAAACTTATACAAATCCAACATTAGCCCTTGGTGTAAAGGAGGTGAGGCCCCATTCTCAATGTTTTGCTGTAGGGAAGAAAGTAGATAAAAGGGTAGATTTATCCTATCATTGTAATGAATATGGTTCAGAATGGGGAAATGATAGGTATGAATAGTCATATACCTACCTTCTAAGGTAAAGTAACACATAACAAACATACTGACCAGGGAAAATGACGAAGGAAGGTCAAGCCAAGCATATCCATTCTGAAACCTCGTTAGCACTTCACCTACATGCAAGAATTTCTCCATAAACCCTTGATAATCAACATCACTTTTTTTCACCACCTTTCTACCTTAATTAGCCAAACCAATGGCTTTAGCTATTAACTGAGCCATCACTTCAAATTTCACCACGCCCCAATAGTAACATGACCTTCCTTCCATGAGTTAGTGAACTTTGAGGTCAAATTCTCATTGTGACCATGCATTGCTTCAAAGAAAGAAGCCATACCAACCCCTCTAAACATTCTCCGAAGATCAAAATTTTGTTTGAGGATGACACAATTAGGGGGTTCAATTCTCTTCCTTGGCCCTCCCATTTTAGAAGTATGAATATTTTTGAGACCTTTCTTCTGGTTAGTTCCCTTCTTCATGCCACCCCAAAAAAAAACTCTCCCAAAACTCACACAAAACTTGTAGAGAGAAAAAATATAGATAGTGAGAAGAAGAAAGTTGTTTAAGTTACTAAAAAAAATCTACCACATGATAGGAACTAGATACACGAGCCCAAGGATAGATTTGGAATGATTAGCCATCTCCTTAATAAATGTTTCAAGGTTATCAAAATTGAGTTGAGCCTTAGAAATGAGGTGGGAAGGGATGCATGACACACTGATAACATTTGAAATGACCAAATATTTTTCATTGCAAATATACATGTGATACAGGGATACTTGGAAATGATTAACACATTAATTTTCTCCCTAATGAAAACCTCCTTATCACTTTCCATAATTTGAAACTTACCAACCTTGTTATTATTAACATTTATGTCCATCCTATCACCAAATAATCTGATTATCACATGTTTCAGACCCCTTATCCAATACTTATTGGTTATAAGCATTTTCAAAAATTTATTTTAGGACTATATCTCTTATTCCCCTGGCAACACACCATATTCCCAACATGTCCAAGTATTACACTTAAGAGCCTCATTAGAAACAGTATTTGTAGAGTAGTTACCTTCCTTGTAAACCTTTTAAACTCTATATCATGTGAAAAACTACATGTGCATTTTACAATTATCCATAATATCTCTTAATTCCCAAGGTACAACACTATCACCTTTCAATATATCAACAATGAGCTTAGAGTCTTCTTCCAGGATAAATTTTTGGAAGCCTAATTCTTTTAGAAGTTTAATACCTCCCCAAGTAGCCATAGCCTCCACCTTATTGTTAGATAAAATCCAAATATTTTTCCCATAACCAACAATATAGTCCTTAAGGTGATTCCTAATAAGACCTTTGGCCCCTGCCAACCCAGGGTTGCCTTTAGAATAGCCATCAAAGTTACACTTGACCCAGTCCATCTCAGAGGGAGTCCAAACAATATTCTTCCTTGTTATGTAAGTAGGCCAGTTGACATTAGTGAGATCCTTTTTAAGGCCCCAGATTTGGTTAATTTTGATCTCCTTATAGGAAGGCATAACCTTAGAGTAGTTGTATCCCCCCACTTTCACATTTTCCTGTATTTATAGCCATACATAAGTCCCAACTATTTCTTGTTGTTTCCTTGAAGATCCTATTATTTCTCTCCTTCCAAATCCCTCAGGTTACGAAGGGGGGGAATTTATTCCAAAGATCTTTAATAACTTTGTGAGAGAAAGGACAAAAGGACCAACTGCCAATTAATATTTTCATAGGAGGAGAAACCCATTCCGTAAGCAACAAAAGAAGGAAGAAGGACCAAATTTCTCTTGAATACAAATAGTGGAAGAATAAATGCATAATTTTCTCTTCCTCCTCTTTGCAAAGGACACATCTATTAACAAATTAGAACCCTCTTCTAACCAAATTATCAGTAGTGAAGATTTTTCCATGAGAAGCAATCCACCAAAAACAATTAACTTTAGGAATCAGATTTTTTATCCAAACATTGTTCCATTGGAAGCCACCATTGACTAATAAAGGTTTCTCTAACTCCACATAGGAATTTTTAATAAGGTATCCTCCCCTATTAATTGGTGAATCCTTTGCACTGCAAGAGCCTAGTTTTGTTGTCTATCTCCCCTTAGGTTGGCTCCCGTAAGTTGATTGTTGAAATTAATCCAATTGGGTTTTGGCCCATCCCAATCAATATAACTAGTAACCTGTTTGCCACAAGTTCTAATCAAACTTTGTTTTAAAGGGTTGAGGTAATCAAAGGATGTGAGAGGGGGCCCAATGTTCCAACCATCTTTCTAGAAGTCTATGTCAATACCATTGCGAATGTGCTTCCTAGCTCCCATTTTAAGCAAACTTTTGGTTTTAAGGAGGTGACTCTAGAAAACAGAGACATAAGGAAAATAAAAGGTACAAAAGAAGTAACCTTGGTCTCTATTTCTAATATATTTAGCTTTAAGAATCATAACCCAATCTTTGGCTCCCTTAAGCAAATTCTACCCCAATTTGGTAGCAAAAGCTTTATTAAAGAGTTTAATTCTCCTTATACCAAGGCCTCCAACATTTTTAGGAGCACAAACTTTCTCCCACCACACCAATTCCATTCGATTTCTCTCCTCTATTCCTGACCAAAAGAATCCTTTTTGGATTTGTTCAATTTTTTCAGATACAAAAGCAGGAATATTGAACAAGGATAAGTAGTAGACCGAAATATTTTGAAGAGAGGATTTTAAAAATTGGAGCTTCCCGGATTGAATTAAGATTTTTCCTTTCTAGTCAACCAACTTCTTTTGAATTCTCTAAATAATATGGTTCCAATAATTGCTATTAGGTTTTTAGAGATAAGGGGCAGGCCTAAGTAAGTAGTAGATAGAGTAGCTTCCTGGAAGCCCAATAATGCAGACAACTTTGTCTTTCACAATCTAGTCAAAGTTGGAAAATATAGCTTACTCTTGTTGTAGTTGATATGTTGGCCTGAGGCTCAAGCATAGTCATTCAAGATAGGTTTCCAATGACCAACTTCCCCAACTGAGGCTTCACCAAAAAGGATAGTATCATCAAAAAAATGTCGATGAGAGGCAGGAGGGAGGGTTGAAGCAGCCTTAACACCTTTCAACACCTTAGTATCTGGTAGGTTTTGGCTGTTTCTTCCCAAGACTTTGACCACAATAATGAAAATATAATGGGAGAGAGGGTCCCCTTGCCTAAGACCACAACCACAAGAGAAGAAACCTTGAGGAACCCCATTCACCAAGATTGAATACTTTGGAGTAGTAACACAAGCAGTGATCAGTTTGAGGAACCTGCCATTGATCCCAAATTTTTTGAGAACAACAAAAAAGAATGGCCAGGAGATTTTGTCATAGGATTTAGATATGTCCAGTTTCAAATCCATCCCTACATTTTTACTAAGGTCCATAGAATGGAGAATTTCATGAGTAGTTATAGATGCATCCAAAATGTGTCTTCCCTGAACAAACCCTTTTTGATTTCTAACTATCATTTTACATAGAACAAATTTCAATCTAAACACGATGATCTTAGAAAAAAATTATACATAATATTACATAGACTGATAGGTCTGAAGTCATGCATTAAGGATATATCTTCTTATTTAAGAATAAGAGCTATGAAAGTAGCATTAAGTTGGTTAAGAAGCCTACCTAATCTGAAGAAGTCTCTCTCTATCAACATTTATGAGGTCTTTATTCACAATGTCCCAAAAATGTTGGAAGAAGGTTGGGGGAAAACCATCAGGCCTAGGAGCTTTGTAAGCACCAAAGGAGAAAACAGAAGACTTCACCTCCTGAAGGTAAACAACTTTGGACATCTCTTGAAGATCCTGATCAAAAATCACCCTAGGAATAACTTGAAGGATTTCATCAAATTCCTGCTGAGCAACCTCAGGTTCCCTCTAAAAAGAGGAGAATAAAGCCACAACTTCAACAACAATTTATTTTTCATTGTTTACCATACTGCCATCTTCTTTCTTAAGTTGTCTGATCATGTTCCTACTTCTATGTTTCATAGTGGATTCATAGAAGAATTTGGTGTTCCGATCCCCTTTCGAAAGCCATTGAATGTGATATTTTTGTTTCCAAAAAATCTCCTCCTATTTTTTAACTTTGAACCATTGAGCCCTCAGGTTGCATTCATGATTGCAAGTAGCTTCATCCACCACCCTTGACTCCATCATACCATACACCTCCTTAATGTTGTCTCCTATAGATTTTTTGGTCTCAAAAATATTACCAAAGGAGAACTTAGCCCTTCACTATCTCTTTAATCCTTTTCAGTTTATTAGCAAGAAAAAACATAGGGATGCCAACAGAGGGTTCATTCCACCATTTATCAATTAAAGCACCAAAATACGGGTGGAGGGTCCACATAATTTCAAATCTAAAGGGAAATGGTCATTTGGCAACATCAACATTTTTTTTAGCATAATGGTATTGTGATAAGATCCAGTTCTACGTAGAGCAGTTAAGGAGAGGTGCTGAGAAATGTTCCAGTTAGAGGAGACAAGGAACCAACCAAATTTGACTTGAATCAACTGATTGCCCAATCTCTTATTAGACCAAGTAAACTGGGTTCCAAGTAAGGGAATATCAAAGAGCCCAACAAAATTAAAGAACTTGAAAAGTCCATCATGCTATCAAAGTAGTCATCCAGGCTCCCCAAATTTTCTGAGGGTAAAAGTGGAGAGTTGAAATCTCCTCCAAGCATTGAAAAATCCTCCAAATTTCCCTTTATGTTACCATCTAGGAAATCCCAAAGAACTAGTCTATCCCAGTGGGAGTTAGGACCATAAACATTAATCAAATTCCATTTTTCAAAAGTGCTAAGGTCTTCAAAGGAGACCATAAGACAATTTTTTCCAAAGAATCCCATAAAACCTTTGAGTTTAGAAGGATTCCATAGAGTGGCAATACCTCCAAAAGCACCTTCAACATCACTCAAAACATAATAGCACTAGGCCAAATATTATTTACAATCTTATCAAAAGTATCCTTCATTTTGGTTTCTTGATGCAATAGAACATCAACTTTATTTTCCATCAAGCAAGCTTTAACCAAATGTTGTTTATAGGGACTATTGAGGCCCCTAATATTCTAAGAGATTATCTTCATAATCAAAGAAAATAGAAAAATAGAATCACCTTGATTCTATTAGGGTAGGGGATGCAACATCCTTACTTCTTCTTAGACTTTGGCCCCATAATTGGGTCCAAGGTCTTTTATCTTCCCAAAGACACATCACGAACATTGTCTTTATTTCTTGTTTCCTTCTGATAAGGTATACCTACCTTATTTCCTCCTCCTACATCCGGTTTCTTCTTCTTTTTTGACTTATTGTTAGCTTGAATCTAGTCCTCATCATCAACTTCATTTGAGGGGTAAGAAGGGAAACCCAACAATGCTATTGAATCCTTTAAATTCTTTGCTTCTTTTTGATAGGGGGGTAAACTATCTGTAGAATATTTTAGTGGAGAGGGGGCAAGGAAAAAGGAGTCTTTATCCATGCCAATTTGAGATACTATTTCACCTTCCTCAATAAACTCAGAATTATCTGCAAGGGGGTGAGTGGCATTGCCTACCATACCCCGATTTGTTTCTTGTCCAATGGGGGGATTTCTGCTAGATTAGCCTCTTCAGCCCTTTCCATCACAACTTGATGCACCACAATAATATTATGTTTACTATCATCTAAAGAAACCACTTCCAAACTTGTCTCTTGGTCCAATTCTAGATACACATATGGGATATCCAAATTATGTAGAATACCTTCATGTGCAGTGACCCGTGCCTCCATATTCAAACCTAATATAGGGTCAGAAACCTTTAAGGAAACCATAGTACCACCACTATGCTCTTTCTCAAGGACAGTTGAAGGAGCATCAACAACAATCAAAGGCTCAATTGTGGCATTAGATTGAGCATAAGACTTTTTAAAGGATCTGGGATCCTCGCTATCCATACTTTGAGGCCTCCTATTGCAAGTATCAATGAGATGGCCAATTTTTTGCATGATTGAAAAAACACTAGCATTTTTTATATTCTAGAGTTTGAGATTAATTACCAAACTTCAACTTCAGGACCACTGAAGTAGGAAAAATGGTATTAACAACCACATTAACACAGATTCGAGCAAAGACCAATCAAGACTTCTCTTGAGTGATCTTATCAACAATTAGAAGGATACCAAATGAGTTGGAAATCCCCTTGAATATACCAACATCCTAGAATTATAAGGGTAGCCTAGGTAGGTGTACCCATGTAGGGGCAACAACACCTAGATCAACAGATGGGTCAAAACCTAGTTTCTATTTGCATAGCGAAAGAAAGTTCTTAAAACCAACATCAAAATCCCAAGGACCTCCTGTGAGAACCTTTATCATATCCTCATAAACATAAAAGGTAAAAAGGAAAATACCTTTGGACATAGTACTAATAGAAACACTTCCTTTTAAATTCCAGACAGAGTCATCCCATTGCCTTACCTGGTCAATATTCAGATGATACACCAAGAATTTTCCCACCAATGACAACTTAAGGCCATCCATTGCCTTAATCATTAGAGCTTCAAGAAACTCAATTTCTTGACCATCTACTAAACAAGAGATAGATTTCATATTCAGCCTAGCCATAGTTGGTGAACGTCTGCCAACCAGTTTGTCCACGAATGAAATTAGATCTTCTTTAGATAAAAAGGACTCCAAGCCCAAAGGGGAGGACAAGATGACTTGCTAGATGTATAAGCTACTAGTTACATAGAAGGAGCAATGGTACCAAAAAGAGTACCACATTGGGGAACAACATTTTTGGAAGAAACAAACCTAGACATTGTACCAAGCTTGGGAACAACATCCGTGGATGGGGGAGTCTTGCTAGGCCCCCTTCCTGACCAACCCATCAATCAATCAATCAATCAGACCCGAAGAACCAACAAATTTTTTAAAAAACCAGTGAGCAAAGTCACTACTCATGATGAGAATGTTACCAAACTTCCTAATCCTAATTTATACCCTCAACCAAATTGTTCTAAAAATAATGACATGTGAAAAATATATTTTGATGGTGCATGTTCTAAAGTAGGAGTGGTGCATGAGTTGTACTAGTGTCGCCTAATGGTGCAACTTATAAGTTCACCTTTAGATTGAACTTTGATTGCATCTATAATGTGGTTAAGTAAGAAGCCTTGTTGTATGGTATAAAAATGGCTTCAAAATATGGGATCAAGTGCCTAAAATTACACACTAATTTAGAGCTTGTAGTGTCTCAAATCATAAGCTTGTATGCCACCAAATAAAAGAGACTAAGGATGTATATGAATGATGTGTGGGATACCATTGATATATTTGATAATTTAACATCAAATGGCCAAAAATAACTAAAAATGTTATAGTTAATAACCTTGTTGTGTTGGATTCAAAATTTTATGCTTCAATAATTTTATCCCATATAGGTATAGTGTAGAAGTTCTCACTAGACTAAGCATCCTAGATAATAAATACAACTTGTTGACTAATAACCCATGGTTGAGAAGGAAAATAGAAGTAGAACATCCAAATCAAGAACGATACTATCCCAAGAGGTATTTTGGCACTAGAAAGGGTGTTTGATAATGTTGATTGTTACAAAATAAGGAGAAAGGCTATTAGTGACGAAGATTTTGAAGGTTTGAACTTGAAAACTAAAGAAACTCCTAGGATGGTCCACCTCAATAAAAAAATGAAACTAATAGAGAAAAAAATGTTGATTATATTGCTAAAGAAGTATAAGAAATATTTTTCCTAGTCATATGATGAATTGAAGACATACTGAGAGGGCCTATTTTAGCATATTGTTCCTTTAGAACTTGATATAAATATTTTTAGTAAAAATTAAAGACTCACCAACCCTACTATGACCCCTCAAATGTAAAAGGATTTGATGAAGCTAAAAGACGGTAGATTTATCAAATACACAAGGTATTCAAAATGGGTGTCTAGCCTTGTCCCAATAAGAAGAAGAAAAAATACATCAAACTTTATGTGAATTTTCAAAATTTAAATATCAAGTTGATCGAGGACAATTATCCACTACCTAGTATGGACCATCTGTTGTAGATGGTGACAAGGTCAGATTAATGTTCATGATGGATGGCTTCTCAAGTTATAATCAGGTTATGGTGAAGGAGTCTAAGTAACCAAAGATAGCCTTCGCAACTTCATGGGGCACATTTATCTATGTCAAGATTCCTTTTGCTATAAAGAATATAGGAGATTATTTTCAAATGGTGATGGATGTTTCCTTTTCTAGTCTCATTAATGAAATAATGGTGTTCTACCAAGATGAATTGAATACATACTTAATAGATAGAAAATATCATTGCAAACACTTGGGGTTAATATTCTAAGATGCTTAAAGTATGGAATCTCTTTGAATCCTAAGAAATATATATTTGGCATGGAATAAGGAAAGCTCCTTGTACATATTGTATCCAAGGAAGGTGTGAGGAAATATCCATAATGAGTTAAATAAATTGACCTCATCCCTCAACCCAAAATAGTCAAGGCAATGCAATCTTTGGGCATATCAACTTTGTTAGGAGGTTTATTCCTACCTTCAATAAAAAATACTAAGGCAACCTGCAAAGTTCTTAAGAAAATGGTAATCAACTAGCTAGGATAAGGAATCAATAAATTCCTTCATGGAAATCAAATATGTACTCAAGAATGCACCAATGATGGCAAGTCATGATTATTGAAAGCCATTATAATTATTTATCTTTGCTTCATTAAACACCATTACTATTGTTATACTTCAACATAATTCCAAAATACTAGAACAACCAATCACCTTCTTCAAAAAATCCTTGAGAAATATTAAATTGAAATACTCCATCATGGAGGGATAAGGTCACCTATGCTCTTGTTAAGGCAATTAAAAACTTCAAATTGTATCTTTTAGGTGCCAAAATAACTACCTATGTGCCACATGCTACTGTAATGGATATCTTTTTTCAAAAAGAAGCATTAATAAAAAGGTGCATGTGAATCAATAAGATAAAAAAAACATGACATGGAGGTGAAGACTACCAAGTTGTTCAAAATTAAAGGCCTTGTCAAGATTATGACTAATACAAATTTAGATGCAACTGAAGTGCATCACATGAAATATTATTCAAAACCTTCTTCATGTCATTTGAATAATTATCCTTGCTACATGGATATTTTTTTCTTCAGAGAACTTGAGCTACCCCCTAGAGTGATGAACAAAACATAACATTGATTTTGGTGGCTCAAAAGTATGTATTTCTCTAGGACCAATTGATGTGGAGAAACCTTAATGGTTTGCTTCTTAAATGCTTAGATTAGGAGCACTCTATAATATTCATCAAGGAATGTCACCAAGGATTATGTGGAGGATATTTCATATCTAAAACTATTGCTCATAAGATGATGAGAGTATTATATTGAAGACCCACATTGTTCAAGGATGTGGCCAAGTTTTCTAAAGGATGTGATGTTTGCCAAATATTTTTAATAAAGATGAAGTTTGCAAGAGAACTTTCCCTTATGTGACCCATATTAGTTGAGTCTCCATTTCAGAAATGGGGTATTTATTTTATTGGGGAGATTTTAAAGAAATATAACAATGAATAAAATTATATTTGGTGACCAACAACTACTTCACCAAATGGATAATGGAAACCCCCATAAACTATTCTACATCCAAAGTGATGATTGACTTATTGATAAATAATTTCCTCACAAGGTTCAGTGTACTTGTAAGGATATCTATTAACAATACAATATGCTTTAGATCCCATGAACTTATTTAAATGTGTTCCAATCATGGGATAACTCTAACACATTCATATCCTTATCATTTTCAAGAAAATGACCAAGTTGAATCTAGCAACAAATGTGTCATGACTATCATTAGGAAAATTCTAGATTCAAACAAGAAAATATGGGATGATAAGTTAAAATTATTGTTTGGGAAGAGAAGATAACTTATAAGAAGGATATTGGTAGGAGCCCCTTTGAATTGGTCTATGGATTTGAAGTCAAGATGCCAATTTTTTTTAAATTTCTAGTGTATAGAGTTTTGTAGAAAATTGCGGGAGAGAAAAATGATGTCATCTCCTTTAGACTGCATGAATTGATTAAATTAGAAGAATCAAGAGGGATTCCCATGAAATAAACCTATTACCATAGTAAAAGATCAATTAATTTTTTGATAATAAGTTTATACAAAGATATTTTAAAGTTGGGAACATTGTCCTCATGTGGAACTCAAAGTCTAAAGATAAGGGAAAACATGGAAAATTTGAAGCCTCATGGGTTAGAACTTATAAAATTGCAAATAAGTGTGGTCAAGGCACCTTCTACCTCAAGAGTCTTAATGGAGAATTCATGGAGCTTCTAGTTCATGGTAAACATTTCAATCAATATTTATCTTGATTTTGAGGCTCTATTTGAGCCTATGTACATATTTTTTTATTTTCCTTGTTCGTATCTTTCACTATTGTGTCATTTTTCATGTTAGTATTTCCTTCCTCTTTTAGTTTGTATCCTAGAGTTAGTTGGATTCTTGATGTTCCTATAAGATATAATGGTACCCAACCAAAGAAAATGTTGGTACCCCATTCAATTATTCAGATTTTTCCTAAGTCCATCTCCCTTTGTCATCCTACCTTATTTTTCTCGTTATTCATAACCGATATAAAAAAAGTCAAAGGTTACCTTACTTAAAATTACCTTAGTGTTGTTCCTCCCCATCCACTATATCCCTTTCATGTGCTATAAATTACAAAAATATGAGAAAATATCGAGTTAGGGTGCATTTTGGTTATTTTCCATCATTTACAATATTACAAATTTTTGGTGTAGAGCTAAATATTGTTTGCTTATCAAAATATCCACTTTTAGTATGGTGAATGTATAAGTCCAAAAACAGCTCTATTCTTCTCACCATTCATCGGACCTATCAGGATTTCAAAGTGATTCGAACATTTGAACCTGTTGAACAATCATTTTGTGCCAAAGCAATTGGCTTTCGTAATTTCCATTTGAATTTCGGACAAAATTTTGAGTTTAAAGCATATTCTTATTCCATTTT
Source organism: Sequoia sempervirens (assembly GCA_007258455.2). Classification (NCBI taxonomy): domain Eukaryota; kingdom Viridiplantae; phylum Streptophyta; class Pinopsida; order Cupressales; family Cupressaceae; genus Sequoia; species Sequoia sempervirens. Next base: position 604,634,689 of record VDFB02000015.1, on the reverse strand, counting down.
CTCATCCAACTGATATTTCTTCACAAACCCATCCCTATGTAACCTTTTAGTTCCCTATTTCCATCGCTAGGGATTTCGGGATGTGACAAAACATTTTACTGATGTCCAAACCTATGTTGGTCCCGAGCAGATTTTAGGAACTTCATTACTGTGTTTTCCTTTGCGTGTGCTCTCCTCAGATGAATGGTATTGCTTTACCCTCCTGAGATATCATATTTATACTGATCCTAACAAGTACTCTGAAAATATCACACATTAACTTTTGATTCTTCCTTTTATAACTGTTCACACCTTTAGAGATCTGAATTTTACCCAATGCCTGACTCAACATCTACTTTTGGGATATTTTCTCGCAATTGCTCTCTGTCCCAAGTCACCTCACACTCAGGCCATGGAAGTCAACCTCTCTATACCTTTCCTCTCATCCTATTCTACATACATGATATTTAGACCTAAAATATTTCATCATCTATTTTCACATATTATTTCACCCCAATCTTTTCATCTCCTCCTATTTACCTCCTTCACTCCCTAGAGACATCCCAAAACCATCATTAATAGAAAAATTTGACCCTACAACTACCCAATCATAGTTTTCCACACATAAACCATTATTTATTCTAAGGGTGTAGACTTAAATACAAAGTTAAACAATGAAGGATGAGGGTGACCATGTCACCATTAATTATGAAGGTGATTTCAGCTCTTGAGGATCTCAACTCCATATCTTGGTTGTTCATTTTATATATTTTGAATGATCTATCTTATAATGCACTTAAAGGGAACAATATCCACTTCTATGTTGATATTCCAAAAGAAAACTAAAAGGACTTGGTTATTTACTTTCCTACAAAATTAAGGATTCTATTAGTACTTTGTGAAGGATGTGATTCAATGAAATATGATCTCCACATATTTCCTAATATAAGGCCATCTGGTGGTGATGTCAAAAGGGTGTGGGTAACCTCTAAGATTTCAGGTGGTCATGGATCGCCTCCCAAGGATATTTGAATGTGTCAAATCATATATATTCACATATTATGAATGTTTCAAAAAAAAAATATTGTGAAGAAGAGGCTACAAAGAAAAGACAATAACAAGAGAGCTTCCAAGATATCGAGGTTTTCCTTCAACAAAAGGGTAAGGGAATTTTTGTATTGTAACAATCTGGGTTTATCCCAAATGTTAATATGATATAGTAATCCCAAAGGAATGAATAAAAAATGTATAGTCAACATTAGTTACAAGTATCCATGTTTACTGCATTTATTGTTAAAGGAATCATTATTCTTCTCAATTGAATATCCTACAATTTAGGTGTTAGATATTATTAGCTAGTCATTTGGATGACTATAATATCATTGTAAAGATTTTTCAAGGTATATTTTAAAATTAATATAAGAAATGTATGGGTATTTTCATAGATCACTAAGTTATATTTTTTAATTTATTTTGGTGTATAAAAATTTTAGACTCAGTTCACCCACCTAGATACAAGAATCCATATGCTTCATGCTCAAATTACCATCACCTTACATGCTCTAAATAACTTACATATAATTTACTTCATATTGTGTTTAAATTATTTTGTTAACTACCATGCTCTTTGATTGGCATAAGAATATTAAGGTTTATCACAACCACATCCTTGCACACTTTGCATAGTAGTTCATCTAGTTTAAAAGGGTGTAGAACCTTACATATTCTAACCAACATATAAATACTTAGTGGTAGATAAATAGGGGCATTTCATAAACTAGATATGGTTTATATTGAGGCATATTTCTATCTTATATAGTTGTATCTAATCCAACACCTTAGGGAATCCCCCGTTGGCCTAGAAAAGCCTAAAGTCAAAGAAGGTCTTACCCACCTTAGTAAACTAGTCCATAGTTTCCTTTCCCAAATATAAGTGTGAAGTCTTCTACCCTAATTTTGATACCCCTAGTACTCAAGAAAATATTACCTTTAAGGATTTCTGGATATATGACTTTGAGCACCAACATAATGGAGCTCTACTTTTTACAATTCTTGATCTTAGATCAAGTTATCACCAAATTAGAATCAAGGAAGAATATATCCCTAAGATAGCATTTAGGACTCATGAGATTCATTATGATTCTTTAGCGATGCCATTGGGTCTTAATATTACTCCATATACATTTTAAAGTTTGATGAATTTTATCTTTAATACATTTTAGAAAGTTTTTATTAGTTTTGTTTGATGATATATTTATTTATAACAAGATATGGGAAGACCATTTGAACCATGTAGATTATATATTATGTTTTAAACAACACCAAATTTATGCGAGAACTTCCAAGTGTGCTTTTGTCCTCAAAGAGGAGGAGTAATTGGGTTATATAATGTATTATGAAGGAGTAAAGGTTGATCCTAACAAAATCAAGGCTATGATGTAGTGTCCTATTTATAATTTAATTGAGAACTTGAGGGGTTACTTAGGACTCATTGGATACTATAGAATATTTGTGAAGAAATATGGTTGCATAGTAGCATCTCTTGCAACTCTATTAAAGAAGGATGCTCTTAAATGGAATGAGATAGCTACACAACATTTGAGATATTGAAAGAGAGTATGTGTATCACTCTCAACTTCACTAAGTATTTTATTATGGAGTGTGATGTTTTAGGAAACAATATAGTAGTTGGGTATGTGCAAAAAGATGAGGGACCAAAAAGTGGCCACCCCACTTTTTGGCCCCCATGCAAGCATAATGTGAGCACATTATAACACACCCATGTTATGTCTTATTTTAACCATAAAAAACAAAAAAAGACATTTCATTTTGTATTTTTCCTTCAAACCATAGCTTGAGCATCCTTCTAAGCACACTTGTGTTGTTATAGACCTCATTTTTCATCCAAAGCTTTCCCAAATCATCACCAAAATATTGTGAAGATGTTGAGGAGGTCAAAATAAGTATGTATTTTTAGTTTTTTAGTGTCAAATACAGATTAAATAGGTAGATTGAATTCATTTTTTAATTTAAATTGGTTTAATTTTCAAGAGTTAAAAATTCATCCCAAATGTTTAAAATCCCAATTCACTTCTTCATGAAAACCCTCTTGAAGAACAACCACAACAAACACCTCCTATAATTCCTCTTCATCCTCCAAGAACATAAAAAAACATATAATGGAAAATTGAAAACAATAGAAAAAAGCCTTGAGGAGTTAATTTTAAGGTTGAAAAGTCTTGTAGGAACAAACTCCCATAGGACCACCCTTGTTACATCACTATAATCCATTGTGTCTCATGTAGAATTAGTTAGCGGGAAAATAAATATTTGGTCTAACAAGAGGTGGCCATTTTTTTTTACAGTAGACAAATTATCATGAACAGCCAAAGGTTTTTTTTAACGAGTTAGGTGACCATCAACCCACTAATTATATCAAAACCTTACACAATGTATGCAAGAGTAGGTCTCTAATTCCATTATGCCACCACAAAGTGGGATAAAGAATAATTTTGGATAGGACAGATGGTATTTAATTCATCCTCCATGCACAATTATGAGAAATTACACAATTTGTTGAAAATATATTGGTGAGTCTATCCCTAATCAAACCGTACCGTTTTAACATACTAGAGTTCTAGATGAGGCAAGATTCACAATAAAGATAGAGTGGGGACACAACATGACCAAAATAGCACAAAGCCCCATTGGATGAATAGAGTTGTATCATGCGACTATCCTCCATTGCAGGAGGTGCTGAGGTGTCAAAGTTCATGATTACCACTCAAACCCTTACACAGGCCACAGGCCTCTAGCACGCGCGATGCGGTGAGTCTTTCGCTACTGGAGTTCCACCTCAAGGGCGTCAATTTTGCCTCAGTTTGCGATCCTGGCGATAGCCTAAGATATGCGCATGCGAACGCTTTTCAATAATCGCATGGTCGGCTCCGAGTGGAGATATTCGACTCTGATACAAGCTTAATTTAATTGATTAAATTTTATTTTGAAATGTAAGATTAAATAAATTAGTAGAATGATTAAAATGAAAATTAAAGGTCACAATGTTCACCCTACTTGCATTGGTTCTCCACCTCCCTATTACATGACAGTTTTGAGTGCAAAGGTATGTAACTAGTAAAGAATCATAATATTACATGTGAATAGTGGAACCTTATATGAATGGTAGTCTTATACCTTACTTTTGATGTTGAATAGGTTAATGTTGGGTCTTTGACATCAACACCTGGTAGTCAAGGTGCTTGTCTAACTTTCACTCAGGTAATATCGAGAATTTTTAATTTTAATATAAAAAATTGTCCCATTTATTATTGTTGCTCTTCACAAAGTTTTTAGGGCATTACATAATTTTTTATCATTTTCTATTTGAACTATAATAATTATTTTTGATGTATAAATAGTAGTTTTGAATCTAAGTTATCTAAGATGTGAATGAATTTTAGGATCGATAGTGTTTTTATTCAAATAATAAGTTTTTGTGGAAGGTTAAAATTGAATATATATTATTGTTTTGGATTAGGACATTACATCATCAATTGGGATCATGATTTAGTTCTCTTCATTTCTAATTTTCCTTGTTCATAACACCCATTATATTTTTTCCTCTCCTCTCGATTTCCTCCATTTGTTGTCTTTTTCCTCTATTCCTCTCTTTCTTGTATTTCTTTTATGGATTGGAAATTCATACACATATCCTTAAGTAGTTAGAACAATTTTTTTATTATATAACATTTAATATGAAATCTAGTCTTATATAAATTTGTGTTTGAGTTTCATTCCATTCCTTACGTGTGTTTCCATATTCCATGTTGTAACATTGCTATTGTGTGCATACTTAATATATATGGATGATTTTCAAGATCAAGTACAAGAATGAAGAACAAAAAAATATTTAAAAACTAGTATTTCTCCTTTGGTAAATGTATCCTTGATATTTTCATGATTATCTATATGCTTTTCTATACTTTTAATTTAATAATTTAGCATCCCTAAGAATTTCATAATCCCAATAAAGTGAAGTAAAATGTGATAACGGATGTTGCATACTCCATAATTCTAATATCATTATTTTTCACTCATTTTTGTGTTTTTTCTAGTTTGTTCCCTTTTCCCCTTAGCTCTTTTCCCTTTCCATACGATTTGACACATTCCTAGTCCTTATATCTTTGATATGTCACCATTTCCCATCTTCATATCTTTCCCCATTCCTTATGATTAATTTCAACACTTCATCCATTTCTTCATTTTAGAGGTGATTGCTCTAAAAATTCTTTCATATTCTCTCAAGCCCAATTTATTTCAACATTGTTATTTCCATATATCACACATCATATCATCTTGTTTCCTTTTCCTCTTTCTCACCATCTAAACTCACCTTCTTGGAGATATTCAACATCTACACCCCATAATTTTTCTATTCCTTATCTCCAAATATTTGATGCAAATATGTTATAGGATAATTTGTTGAATACCCAGAATACTGAGAGGTGAGGGGGGGGGGTGAATCAGTATCCTATCAAACCACTTAAACATTTAAACATTCATTCCACATAGCATATTCGATTAACAGTAGGAAATGAAAGCATGAAATAAACCATCAAAAGCACATAACACATGAACACCAGATTTTTACATGGAAAATGCAAAAAAGGGAAAAACCACATTGAGGATTAGTTCACATTATATTATAACTAGTTACAAAATATTATAAAAATGCTCACT
>VDFB02000015.1:604576881-604628871 GCA_007258455.2 Sequoia sempervirens | reverse complement strand
AGACCTAACATCAAAATAAGCCAACTGATCATCCTCAAACCATCATGTGAACCTCCAAAATTCATGACACTTGTAAACACCTATACAAATCCACAAGACCAAATATTATTCTACGATGAAGTGTGAACTTAGCAAAACATGTACTCTCCACTAGCAAATACTATCACTGGAAAACCAAATATTCTATTACTCATAACTTCTACACTAGAGGGCCAAAAGGCATGAAACTTTGGATTTAGACTCCTATAACATCCAAAAAAAATTCCTTAGAATCAATATGCTATGAAACCACTTAAAAATTTAAACATTCATTCCACATAGCATATTCAGTTTACAACAGGAAAGGAAAGCATGAAAGCAACCATCAAAAGTACATAACACATGAACACCAAATTTTTACATGGAAAACCCAAAAAGGGAAAAACCATGGTGAGGATTAGCTCACATTATACTATAAATTGTTACGACATATTATAGAAATTCTCACTGTAGGTGGACTCACTACCCACAAAATCAAAGAAAGATAGAAGAAAGGGGTGGCTCACTACCAAGATTTGAACTACTACTACCACATCTACAATATGCAAGAATTACAGTTCCACTGAAGCTCAATATACAAAGTTTACACACTTCATATCACTCTATTCTAACACTCTACTCTGCTCTACATTCACATTACATTCGCACAATTTTAATCAACAACACTTGCATATTTTCTATCATCATCTCCCAACACCAAAAATATTTATACTTATACCCATTATATCCACAAACTCTTGCAACATCAATTAGGTCATTCTAATTAGATGTACCATGCAAAATAATAACTCGTTGGTGCAAAAAATACTTCACGCCACAATAAAAAATTATAATAAACCCAAATAGGTTGGAATGGACCTATAATAGTTTCCACAAAACATATCAACACTTATTTAAACTCTGCATACCGTTAAACATATTAGGTTGGCACCGCTGGAGACCTAACATCAAAATAAGCCAATTGATCATCCTCAAACCATCACATGGACCTCCAAACTTCATGCCACTTGGAACGTAGATGCATAAAATACCTATAAATACCTCCACAAATCCACAAGACCAGATATTATTTTGTGGTGAAGTGTGGACTTAGAAAAACATGTACTTTGCACTGGCAAACATTGTCACTGGAAAACTCGATATTCTGTTACTCATAACTTCTGGACCAGAGGGCCAAAAGGCATGAAAATTTGGATTTATACTCCTCTGACATCCAAAAAAATTCCTTAGAACCACAAAGCAAAATTCTTCAAGCCAGACCAATGCAAACCAAAAAACTGGATGCCATATATATAGAAAATTATGTTATGACACTTAGCTAATTCTTCCACTAGATTATCATTCTCATACACACTTATGCTTCACCAATCAATTTGCACATCAATCTTCATATCAAGCCACAATGTTGACATCAATAAAAAAACTATATCTACATATTGTACATCCATGCTCATGTTTCCAACAGGTATATCAATGACAAACTTCCAACAATCTCCTCCTTTTTCATTGATGGAAACATACATCTATTCTTATCCAAAACTTATAAACTACTCCCCCCCTTTGAAATCAAGGGAAAAGGGTGCACATATATGTTCTGATTGTTTTTCCCCCTTTGAAATCACTCATAAAATCTTTACCAGATTACATACATACTCCCCCTAACTGATATATAAATGTATGAATGAGAGTAACAAAATTTCAAAATCATGAGCTTCCCCTATTTGATCCACTTCCTGCTCAACATGTTCTCCTGCTATAGTTTCTTTAGCATAGACCTCTTTAGGAATTTCTTCTCCTGTGGGAGGCTCTTTCTCTACCTTTCCCTCTTTATACAATGCTTCTTCCTCTGTAGCCTTAATAGGAATTGTTGTTACAAGGTGTGTGCCCTTGGTATCCTTGTACTATGCAACACATCACTTGGGTTCATGACATGGCTTAATCGCCTCTCATGGATTCATTAACTCTAGCAGTTGTATCGGGCATTAACATGTCAATCTTTTGGTGTAGTGAAAATTTTCTTTGCAACAATTGGTATCAGAGCCTGGGTCACAGGTTCAAACCCCTCACTTGCACTGGGGGGATTGTTGCAAGGTGTGCATCCTTGGTATCATTGTGTTGTGTAGTGAAATTCTTGGGTTCATGACATGGATTAACTGCCTCTTATGGATTCATTAACTCCAGCGGTTGTATCAAGCATTAACAGGTTGATCTTTTGGTTCAACGACAACCATCTTTGCAATAATTTCTTCTTCCCTAGTAGGTGGCTCTTCTTCAAGAATTGGGGTTGGAGAAAGAGGTGGAGATGGAGGTGGAGATAGAGGTGGATCATGTGCTGATGGAGGAGGTGAAGGAAGAGGGGATTCATGTGGAGGGTAGGAGTATGTTTGTTGAGCTTCCCTCTAGGTAGCTCTTTCTTGAATTGCTTCTTTGGTTCTCTTCTTTCTAACCAAAGTTTCTCCCTCCTCAACATATTCCTCACTTGAATCAACAGATATTGGTTCCTTCTCTTTTCGTTTCTTTTCTTTCCTACTATCTTAGGAGGTGAACTCCTTGTATTTTCTTTGGCCTGGGTAGTAGTAGCAGATGATCCTTCTCCTGTCTTGGATTTCTCAGCTGCTTTTGTAGGCTTTGACATCTTCATCACAGGGAAAGGATTTTTGAACCATTTGAGAGAATGGGATATGAGACTTCCTGCCCTTGTTTGGATATCATCACTTTTCATCTATTGAAAAATCTTTATTAAAGATTGGCTGGTTGTAGACGTGCTGCTTGTGGTAAATGGGATCAAGAAATTTCCCATCCTCTTTCCACTTCTTTGGATACATGGGCTTCTGTGAAGATCTTTATCATTTTTATTGTCAACTGACAATAATATTTCATTCTCACTTCAAATTCCTCCTCAAAATTCACCCAATGATCTTTTATCTTAGGCTCGTGAATAAAGAAAGAGCCTATCACCTTGCCAATTTTACCAATTGGGTCAAATCAACGTCGAGCATCATTATATAACACAAGGGCATACCTTGTCAGTTATATATCTACACCCTTAGCATTTTTCATGTTTTCACATGAATACACTCCCATTTTGATGGGGAAGTTGTATCCAAACTTATTTTTCCCTACAAATAGTTGGTGGATTTCATTCACCTTTGTGCAAACTTCCAGTAGGATTATTTTATCTGATGGGTACCTTGGAATATTATATGAGGATTTATGGAAACCAACCAATCAGATGTATGTGAGGGTCTTAAATTGGATATACCACTTTCCCTAGCTTTTGAGTTCTTCCATGGCCTCATTTGATATCCTCCTATATAAATCTCCCCCCAATCCTTTGATTACAACATATATGAAGTTGTCATTGCCAACATCGAAATGAGTATAATTATCCTCCAATTTCAACTGAGGATAATGTTCATAGATTTTCACCTCCCTCAATTGGAAGGAACCCACTTTATCAAGTCCTAGGAAGGAGGCTTGGGAAGTCAACAAATAGACCAAGTATGAAGTCATGTAAAAAATTTGGATGTTGCAAGAACAGTCTTCAATTTTTCATGGATTGCATCACTAATAAGAGTAGCCCAATCAATCTTGTCCTTCTTGGTGTCATTAATGGTTATGACAAACTTAACCATCCATGGGTAGAAATCCCTAACATAGGGATGCCTGAATACACTACTCAATAGGACAATCAAGTCCTTGATATCTTCTTTGAATTTACTTTTATGCCACACCTTAGCCATCTTGAGGGTTAATTTCATGGGAGTAAGCAACATTTGACTATTAATGTGGGCGAGGTAGTTTGTCTCATTGTCATCAAAGTACTTTATTTCCTTTTTCATGTCAAATGCCTCATATTGGGGGTAGAAAAGAATTCTAAAGATATTTTCAATCATGTCTAGGATCACATTGAGAACCACCTCTTCTAATGATCCCATCACTTTCTTGGTTCTATGATTGTAGTAGCGAGCACATGTTAAGACCAACTCTAGGGATTGAATAGTTATCAAAAAACCAATAGGTTGTACTAGTCTAGAATTTTCTAGCATTGTAGTAGCACAAGTTCAAGTTTCTTCATCATTAATTCTCCTCTTGAATTCTTTCATGTCGACATGACTGATGTTAGTGTCTCCAATCTCTATGTAAGGGGAGAACATTTTAGAAGGTGGATGATATCCCTAGTATTGGTACTTCATCTTTCCGGGATCCTTTGGTGGCATATCTCCTGCATATAAAAACATCATGTGTTATAATTTATTTACCTTAGAAGAAAGCAAACCTTTAACACCAAGTTATATTAATTAAGATATATCCCATAATGCAAAGAAATAACTTGTTCAAAAGAAGGATAGAACCCCAAAAAAAATTGAGGGTTGAGCCTTGGGCCTCCCTTTTACCACATATTGAAGGGTCAAAATGTCCTCATTTAAGAGTTTAGTTTCTAATTCTGGTCCATCAAGAATCAGGGATTAGGCCTAACACTTACCTTCTACCAAATGGTTAAAAGATCCTTCATGAGAAAAGTTTGGTTCATGTTTTTGGTCCTTCAAAAATCGGGTATCGGATGTACCACGTACCTCTTACTTCTAACAAGATAATCACTTAAGAAACATTCCTGACTAGCAACATTCAAAACCTATTTTAGGAGTTAGGAGTTAGGTTCATTGGGTTCTTCTTGCTTGCAATACTTTGACAGGTTTAAGACCTAAGCTTAATCATCGATATCCAAAAATATTTTACGGCTATCAAGAGTCAGGGGTTGGGGATATTGTTTATCATTTTTTTATGAGTTTGGCATTCGGTAAAGGAAACCCCCGAGATCCAATGTCCGAACATCCTCTTTCTTCAAATTTATAAGCTTTTCTAAGACTTCTTATAGACATTCTCCCAAATTTATTCATTTTAAACCAAGGAAAACTTTCTTTAATGGTTTTGGGGATCAAGGATCAGGCTTTCCACATACTTCCTACCTCAATAAGAAGTTATGTGGATAATATGCCTGATCGACGATACCCAAAAAAGGGTTCTCAATGTAAGAATTTTCTCTAAGTCATGGCATTGGTTCTTGGTAGTTGGAATTCTAGTCTATCATTTATTAGTTTGTAAGTAAGAAATATCAATTCAAATCGAAACTCGAAACCCAAGATTTTGGAAAGTTCAAAGACTTGCAAGTTGGGACCATCAGTGGTTGGGAATCATATGTTTGTCATATCACTTGTCATACTATTAGCTTAAGGAGTAATAGCTTAAGGAGTAAGATGATCATCCGACACCCAACACCCAAAAGGATCATTAAAAAATACTAAGGTAAAAACCTTTGCAAGGTCGAGGCTTGAATCATGATCATACAATGTCATAAATATCCTCAATCAACGCATCAGGAGGAAAAAATGATTTGGCCATATTAATGAAAAGAAAAAAATGAAAGAAAGAATGAGAAAAAATGAAGAAGCAAAAACAAAGGGAAGGAGAAAAATAAAATAAATAAAAAATGAAATAGCTAGATCAACCCAAAATGCAAAAAATGAAAGCCACAAAGGAAAAACCAACACACATAAACCAAGAAGAACAATAAAATTGAATGAGAAAAGACAATGAGTTTTGATCCTACCTAGAGAAATCTTGTGGGAGGGTTAGAAGGAAATACACAACAATGTTTTAAAAAATGCATGAACATGCATAAACACGCACAACAACACAAGCAAAAACACATGAACACAATTGAGCACCAACATGTGAACCAATCAAGCATGAACACACAAACACGATCGAGCACAAAGTAACAATGGAGGATGCATACACATGACAAGGTTTATTTTGCACAAGGAAATAGTTGTAGAGATATTCAAACACCAATATCAAATGGTGAATGATAAAATGAGCCTAAACAACTTGATAAACCCTTTGGCAATGCCTCAATTGCTCATTAAATGTTGCATTATGAACTCTATTAGTGTAATTAATTTGAGTGACTAATTTGACTAGCATGGGGATCGAGGTGACAATACGTTGACACCATAGAGCATTCAAGGATCAAGCATTTGGTAGAATGAATACCCAATGCTTGAAGTCTAAAATGGGGACAAATAGTTTAACACCGAGCACTAAGGTGGGAGTTGGGGATCGGGTCTGATGTGAATGGTATACCAATATGGAATAGCTCAATTTCCCAAATCTTGACAAGATACTCAAAAGAAAGAAAACAAGAGGAGGAATGAAAGAAAAAGAAAAGAGGGAAAGGGAGTTAGAAAAGAAAGACAAGAAAAAATGACAATCATGCCCAAAAAAGAAAAAGAGGGGACCCCAATTTTACCAAAACAAAATGGGGAGTGAGTGCAAGGCACAACAAGAACCTTTTGTCACTTCAATATTTTTTCATGCTAAGCATATCCTCCAAAAACTCAAGAATATGATAGAACATGAGTAAACATATATACTTTCCTCTCAAACTGCAGAGCAAAACTCACCCTCTAAAAGAAATGCTGACCATATTTGTATTTCCAAAGAAATCGCTCTGCCCTTAGAAAGTGAACTGAAACATTCCAATATAGAATTTTGAATTACTTTTATCATAGTGAATAGATGAATGCATGATATTGAAAGTATACACATAACTCATGATATACAACATACTTTTGGAACAAAGACACTCAACTTATTTTATCAATATAGATAACAATATATACTTCTACAACTAAAAATGATATGAAAGTATAATTACCAACACATATAGGTATGACAGTACAACTCTTGAAAAGATACATATCATCTTTGACATAAATGACAACCTTTGTTAAACAATCTTAACTCTCAAATATTCTTTGCTTCTACTATTCCTTTTGTAGAAACATCATGATCCTATTGGTCATGGAAATTCTTGCCTTAATATGGTATATCAACTCTCATTCTACCTTTTCTATGTCTTCTCATTTACCCAATCTTCTCTTAGGACTTATTTTTTTGTTCATACTAGTTTCTAATATCTCAAGAACAAAAATTTCATACCAATTATATATTATTTAATCATATTTCTATCTTCTCCATTTTTTAGCTTCCTCAATTTCCTAGAGGAGAATTAGTCTTCTAATTTTTTTGATGTTGAATCCTTTGTTGTGCATCATGTTGTGCCTTCACACTCACGCCCCTTTTTTGTCTTGGACAAAATGGGGACCCCCCTTTTTCATTTTGCGTGTTGTTATTTTCCTCCCATCTTTCTTTTTCTCTTCCTTTCCTTTTTTTTTCCTTTAGGTTTAGGCTTATTAGGAATTAAATACCTACCATCTCAGGCCCAAACCTCAACCAATTCTTTTCTCTTTTTTTTTTTTTTTCTTGTTTGTCGAACGTCAAACTTCATGAATTAGGATTTCATCTTATCGCATGCCCAGTCCATAGGGCCCAATGATAGTGGTGTCTTGTTTCCTCGAGCCCAGTGCATGTCACCTCAAGACATTTGAATTAAGTTCTTTGACAACCAGTTTTGAATGCACTATTAAATGCATTTAATGTCATTAATAGGGATGTTGGCTAGGGGTATTATCAATACTTTAGGGTTTATTTTGGCATTTACCTCATTTTTTGTGAATTTGAGCTTTGTAAACCAAGTTACAAGCACCCTCTTTGTTGGTCGAAGTCCGCCATTGTTGATGCTTGTGTAAAAGATGTTTGTGCTCTCCTACTCATGCAATTGTGTTGCTCATGGTCATGGTTTGTTCATTGTGTTTGTGGTTCTTACTTCTATTTTCTCTCACCTCCTTCATACTCTATTCCAGGTTGGGCTTGAACTCTACCAATCGCTTATTTTCTAAAAAACTCCTTGCTTGGTTTTAGTATGATGTTTTGACACTTTTGGTTATTTGTATTTCTTTCTCTCCTAACATTTTCTTTTACTTTTTTTTTATCTAACTTTGGGCGTGTTTTTTTTCATTTCGTCATTTTTCTTTTTTCCTACCATTTTTGCTTTTTGTTTGTTGCCCCATTAGATCAATATTTCTTTTGGAACATCGATCAATGATGTTTATGACATCATTGATCGGTCATCAAGATTCCCAAGGTTCACCTTCTTCATGCCTTAAATGTTTTGATAAACTTGAGACTGGTCAAGCATTGGGGTTCGAGAGTTTCGCTTACCCATTCAACAAAGGATTCAACATGTAGTATGTCAAAAATTTGACCCCAATCCTTGAACCCTTTACCAAAATTTTAATGTGTCAGTTATGTGCTTAAAATGATAAGAGAAGATCAAAGACCTAACCCTGAATTCTAAAATATAAATCCCAAGACTTAATGAAGATATTTGAAAAAACACATTTGGGTGTTGGCTGTCAGGAGTACCGCTTATCATCTTTCTCATAGAGGTGGAAGTATAAGGGGTACCCCCAATTCCCAACCCCCAATAATCTACATAAACACTTATTGCAATTTTTTTTTCAGAACTCCTTTTCGCCATTAGAAGTTAGGCCTACTCTTTATGGACTTCCCTATTGAGGTAGGAAGCATCACACAAGCTTGATATTTGATCCTCAAAATCATAGCAAAATTGTTCCAACTCAGTCCAATGAATAAATTTTGATAAATGTGCCTTTGAAATCCCTTCAAAATTCCAAACAAAGTCAAGATAAAACCAAAATGAGCATTGGGTCATGGGTGTTTAATTTATTTGATGCCAAAACTTTAAGGGAAAGAAGCATCACTAAAACTCAAATGCTGACAATCTTGTAGGATTTCGAGCATCACTAATCAGACATACCTCTTAAAATCTAATAAAGATCAGAAATAGGAGGTAGACGATGCACCCGACCCCTGAACCCTGAAATAAGCTTCAAATGTTGCTAGTTGGGAGTAAGATTTAAAGGTAATGATGTTATTAAAATAAGAGATAAGGATGCTCCCGAAACCCTAACTTCTGAAAGGTCAAAAACATGAATTGGATTAAGGATTGTTCAAACATAGGGTAAGGGGGATCTCAAATCCTCGATACCCAAAGGACTCAAACCGTATCTTAAACTTATCAAGGATACTCATATTGTGTGACAAAGGGTATAAGGGATATTCGTTCCCCGATGCCTGAATGATCGGGTGGAATAAAAATTGAACTCTTCAATATAAGGATTCTTACGTATGAGGTAAGGGGTAGGCATGAAGGCCAATCCCCGAACATTTGAATAAACTTTGATCTTCATCAAAGAAACTTATGATTTCATAATAATATATATATGGGCTAATATAACTTATTTTGTAGGGCTACTTTCTTCTAATATATGTAAATGGTAACAATTGGTGTGTAAACATGTAGGAGATATGCCACCTAAAGATTTAGCAGAGATGAAGTACCAATACAAGGGATATCATCCACCATCAAATATTTTCAGCCCATATGCAAACATTAGAGATACTGACTTAGGTCATGTGGACATGGATGAATTCAAGTGCAAGATGAATAATGATGAAACCAAAAATTGCATGGCTAGAGCTTTGGAAATTTCAAGGTTGGTGGAAACTGCTACTTTTCCTATAATCTTTTAGTCCCCAGAGTTGGTATTAACTTGTGAAAACTACTACAATCATAAAACTTAGAAGGTATTGGGAGCTTCAAGGGAAGTTTTCTTGGATGTCACTGTAGACATGATTGAGAAAATATTTAGGATTCCTACCCAACCTCACTATGAGGCAGTGGATATGAAGAAGGCCATCAAATATTTGATGAGAATGAGGTAGAGAGCCTCAATTACATTAATAATAACATGTTGGTCCATCCAAGGAAGGTATCTATCAAAATGGCCAGGGTCCAACACAGAGAAAAGCTCAAGGAGGACATCAAGGATTTTATTGTCCTATTAAGTGTTGGTATATTTGCCTCAATCCATACTGACATGGAACTCCTGAAGGGAAAAGTCGCTAAGAAATTATTCATGTCTGGCCGACTAGCTGTTTTGAATCCTTTGAAATGTTCATGTTGCCAAGACAGGGTTGATGTCTTGCTGAATGATGTTATCATTGTGACCTATTGTGCTCGGTGTGAACTTTTGTCGGGTGGAGACCTCTAGCCGACAGTATGTTCTTATCGGGTCTTCGGGGTGACTTGATTGCTCGACATGAAGTACCAATGACTAAAGGGAGTCTCATCAATAGATCATCGGGCTAACACAAGGGATTCGGTAAGATGTCCGAGCGAGTAAAATGTCTCGTCGACAAAGGTTGCTATCGGGTGTCAAAGCGGATGTCGGAGTAGCTCAAGGGTTTCTGGGAGAAGTCCCAGCGACTGGAGAAGTCTCACCGATAGCATATGGCTATCGAAGTAACACAAAGGGCTCAGGGAGAACTCCCAGCGATGAAGGATGTCTCACCGATAGTCTTCAGTAAGACATGAGTGCCTGGTGAAAGGTCTCGATGAAATTCAAATGTCTTGCCGACTCGACAAGACATGGGTGCTCAGTATGTGGTCTCGGCGAAAGACGAATGTCTTGCCGACTGGTGTTTGGAGTGCTCGGTATGACTTAGGACCTCAGTATGAAGTCCTAGAAAAATCGATAATTCTCGCCGACTGGTGGATGCTTTGGAACAACATGAATACTCAGTGGGAGGTCTTGGCGAGAGCGAATGTCTTGCCAACTGTCAGGTGCTTCGGTGAAACTTGGGGAGACCCAGCGAAACCTCTTGGTGAATGGAAAGTCTTGCCGATGGAAAAGTTGAAGTCGTTGTGACTTTGTGAGCATCGGTATGAGTCTAGCTGATAGAAATACAATGGTTATCGGTGGATTCGGTATGACTCATGGCGTTCAATATATCTTCTTGCCGACTGTTGAGACTTACGCCAATATCGATATGAAGACTTTGTGGCATCGTGGAGACACTGTTAGTGTCTCACTGATATGCCAACAAAGTTGAATTCCTTTGACCAAATCGACCACGCTATGTGGAGCCTAGTGGACCAATCAAAGGAAGCAAATTTCAAATGGATGGCAGTTAGATTTCTGCAACAGTTGCGACGTTGGAGCTGAATTGCATGCAGGGAAAAATCAACGCTCAAGAGGAAAATTTCTATGATGGGGCAATGGTAGATAAGGATGAACAAAAGGTAAAAATCAGAATGTGATAAGATTTAAAGGATCGATTCTGAGTTGAATGAGAGTTTTGGTGAGAGCATTTTTGTAAGAGGAAGAACAGTGAATGAAGCTACTGTGAACTGATTCCAAAGAGTTGTATCTCTGCATTGTATGTAATTGTTTGTTACTATAATACAAAGAGATTCAACTTGGTGTGGTGGGTTTTTTCCCGAAAGGGTTTTCCCACGTAAATCTGTTGTTCATTGTCTTTGAGTATCTTCTATGTTTCTGCAAATCTTTCATGTGTGTCTTAATTGGATTGTAATTTGAAAAATTAAAAGTACTGTCTTCTACTTCCCTATGGTTTTGACGTTAGGAAAGTTGCTTATGCACCTCTTGCTTTCCTTACAAGTGGTATCAGAGCCTAACCAGTTGTGTTATCCTTGTGAGAGGGTTGGGTTTTTTGTGTCAATTCTTTTTCAGTGGGAGTTTGTTAGAGGTTTGATAATTTAATTATAGATTAAGATGGCAAGCACATCCGAAAGGGTGGAAATAGAGAAATTCAATGGTAGCAATTTTAAGATGTGGAAACTCAAAATGGAAGATCTGTTAGTGGATCGTGATCTGTGGCTTACTGTGTCTGGAACGATGCCTCAAGGCATGAAGCAAGAGGATTGGGATCTTGTAGATATAAAGTCTAAGGGGCTGATAAGGCTCTGTTTGGAAGACTCTGTTCTTTTGAACGTGCATGAAGAAAAGACTGCATCTTCCTTGTGGAAAATACTAGCATCTATTTATCAGGACAAGTCCTTGGTGAACAAATTGTTCTTGAGGAAGAAGTTGTACTCTTTGAGAATGTAGGAGGGAGGATCAGGTGCTGATCATTTGAATGCATTCAACATGCTGATTACTCAGTTAACATCTGTTGGTGTGAAGATTGAAGATGAAGATCGTTGCATGCTGCTGCTATGTTCTTTGCCAGATTCTTAGGATCATCTAGTGATGGCTATTGGGAGTACGACATCCTCTTTCAAGATGGAAGATGTTGTTGCTTCTTTGTTATCAGAAGAGATGAGAAGAAAATCTTCTGAGATGACAAAGGAGGCTTTGGCTATTAGAGGCAGATCGAAGGAGAAAGGCAAGAAGAAGGACAAGAAATCTAGATCGAAATCAGAAGGGAGATCAAAGTCTCCTGGCAAGAAGTCCAAGGTGAAATGTTGGAATTGTGGGAAACCTGGTCATGTTTGAAGGGATTGCAAGGAGGAGAAAAAGAAGAAAAAGAACTCTGGAAATGATTCTTCTCAGAGTGATGCAGACGCCTTCATTGCGGCTTTGGCTACACGGGCATCGAGATGATGTCTGGCGATTGATGGACATCTTTGCACATGACATATCATAGAGATTGGTTCACGAAGTATGAAAAATATGATGGTGGAAAGGTGTACTTGGCAAGTGATTCATCTTTGGAAATTGTTGGCCGTGGAAGATTCATAATTCAATTCCTGATGGAAGAGTGAAGGGAATCAATGATGTGATGCATATACCAGGTCTGGCTCATAATTTACTTTTTGTAAGTAAGCTGAATGATATCAGAGTGTAGATCACATTCTCTGGAAATGGCTGCAAGATGACTAGAGGTGCATTGGTGCTGGCTAGGGGTGCTCGAATTGGTACCTTGAAGCTGGATGCATGGCTATCCAATGCAATAGTGTCTCTGCAAAGTCATAAAAGCTACTCATGGAGAAAAGAAGGAAAACATTCCTGATGGTGTAAACTCCATGGAGGTTAAACTTCCAGCAAAAAAGACTATGCTCTGGCATCATAGGCTAGGCCACATTGGTGAGAAAGGTTTAAAAACCTTGAAAAATAAAAACTTGGTAGAAGGGCTTGAAGTGTAACCTTGAGTTTGAATTTTGTGAACATTTCATATATGGTAAACAACACGGTGTTTCATTTTATTCCAGTCCTCATAAATCTTCTAGTTTGCTTGATTATATACATTACGATGTGTTTGGTCCATTGAATGTTCCTTCCTTGTCTAAATCAAGATACTATGTGTCATTTATTGATGATTATTCAAGAAGAGCATTTGTATATTTTTTGAAAAGTAAATCAGAAGTGTTCAGTTGGTTTAAGGAATTTAAAAACCTTGTTGAAAATCGGTGGTAGAAAAATAAAATGTTTAGGGACGACAATGGCAGTGAGTTTTGTTCAGATGATTCGAAAGGTCTTGTAAGGATCATGGGATTAAAAGACATAAGACTACACCTTACACTCCATAGCAAAATGGAGTTGCTTAGTTCAAGCAGGACAATAATGGAAAAACACGAAGTATGTTGAGTAGTCTTGGCTTGGAGGAGAAGTTAAGGGCTAAATCAGTCTCTGACGCATGTTACTTGGTAAATGCTCTGCTAACTCTACTCTTGTTGAGAAGACACCTTTGGAAGCATGGTCTGAAAGAAGCCCTCTCTGAGACATATTCGTGTCTTTGGCTGTGAGGCATATGCATATGTGCCATTTGAAAAAAGATCTAAGTTGGAAAACAAAGTTGTGAAGTGTATTTTTATTGGCTATAGTCGGCATAAGGATACAAGCTTTGGAATCTAGAGCATAGAAGGTTTTGCCTTGAAGCGTTATCTTTAGTAATTTGAAGCACTTCTACGGATCCACCGGTCGAGGAGAAGAAATCAAAAATGAAAAGGATGTAGTAGAAATTCCTCTAACACTAGATAAAGAGGAATTGAAAAATCAAAATGTACCTAATACTGAGGAAAGATCAAGTAGCTCTGAAAGTTCTAAAGAAGATGAAGAACCATCTCAGCCTCAACATGTGAGGAGGTCAACTCATGAAAGAAAGCAACCTAATAGGTATGGGTTTTCTTTGATAGAGTCTGCTTGTGCCTATGCTTTAATTTATAACAGCGATGAACCTAGGACTATGAAAAGAGGCATTTAAAATACGATTCAAACTCTTGGTTGGAAGCCATGAGCGAAGAAATGGCATCATTAGAAAAGAATGATACACGGAGTTTGGTGCCATTTCCTAAAAGGCAGAAAAGTTGTGGGCTACAAATGGGTTTTTAAAAAAAAATTGGTCTGGACAGGCAGTGTAGAAAAATATAAAGCGAGGCTGGTTGCAAAGGTTATTCCCAGGTAGAGGGAATTGATTATGGAGAAATCTTTTCTCATGTAGCTAAGCTGACATCTATTAGATTTCTTTTGTCACTTACAGCGCGTATGACTTAGAGATTGAGCAGGATGGATGTGAAGAACAACATTTCTTCATGGTGATCTTGAGGAAGAAATTTATATGTCCCCAGCAGGAGCACTTTGTGGAAAAAGGTAAAAAAGACTGGTTTGCAAGTTGAAAGAAATCTTTGTATGGTTTAAAAGCAGTCTCCTAGAATGTGGTACCGAGAATTTGACACTTTTGTTTTGTCATTGGGATTTGTAAGATCAAAATGTGATCATTGTGTTTATTACAAAGCTGAAAGTGATCAAGTCCTTATTATTGCTCTCTATGTTGATGATATGTTATTCATAGGCAATAGTAAGCTAATGATTTCTGATCTTAAGTCTCGGTTATGCGCAAAGTTTGAAATGAAGATCTTGGTGCAACAAGGTATATACAGGAATGGAAATAACTAGGGACGGAAGAATAGAAAAATTTGGCTCGATCGAATAAGTATATCATGGCATTCTAGAGAATTTTGTATGAATGATTGCAAGCAACTAGTTGTCTAATTCTGCCGAGGGAATGAAGCCTCTGTTGAAGAATGTCCAAAATCTTGAGATGGAGGACATGACAGTGTGCCATATACTGTGTGGTTGGCAGCCTTATGTATGTAATAGTCGTACAAGGCCAAACATTGCCCAAGCGTGGGAGTTCTTAGTCGTTTTATGGCTAATCTTGGAAGGACACATTGGGATGTTGTGAAGAAAGTGTTTAGATATCTGGCACTTGGGACTATATGCTATGTTACCATGGTAACTTGGTTGAATCACAAAGACTCTCAGTATTCAAGGTTATGTGGATTCTGATTGGGCAGGGGACATTGACGCGGAGATCCACTAGTGGATATGTTTTCACGATGAATGGTGGTGCGATGAGTTGGATGAGCAAGCGGCGAGGTTGTAGTCACTGTCCACTACAAAGGAAAATACATGGTAGCTACACATGCCTGTCAAGAAGCAATCTGGTTAAAATGTTTGTGTTCTAACATTGGTTTTGATGCAAGAAAAATTACAATTTACTGTGACAGTCAGAGTGCTATATGTTTGGCAAAAAATCCTACTTTCCATGCTAGGACGAAACATATAGATGTACAGTATCATTTTGTACAGGATATGGTGGAGGATGGGAAGGTTTCTTTGGAGAAAGTGGATACTCTGGAGAATGTTGCAGATGCATTGACGAAGCCTGTGAGCACAGACAAATACAGGTGGTGTGCCAGTTCGATGGGCCTCTTGGCCCATGAATTTTAGTAGTTTTATTATGCTCTGGAGTTGTCAGTAAGGTCTTCGTCAAGTGGGAGATTTTTGGTATATTTGCCTCAATCCATATTGACATGGAACTCCTGAAGGGAAAATTCACTAAGACATTATTCATGTCTAGCCGACTAGCTGTTCTAAATCCTTTGAAATGTTCATGTCACCGAGACAGGATTGATGTCTTGCGGAATGATGTTATCGCTGTGACCTTTTGTGCTCAGTGTGACCTTTTGTTGGGTGGAGACCTCTGGTTGATAGTATGTTCTTATCGGGTCTTTGGGGTGACTTGATCACTCAGCATGAAGTCCCAGAGACTGAAGGGAGTCTCACCGATAGATCATCGACCTAACACAAGGGCTTTGGTAAGATGTCCGAGCGAGTAAAATGTCTCACCGACAAAGGTTGCTATCGGGTGTCAAAGCAGATGTTGGAGTAGCTCAAGGGTTTCTGGGAGAAGTCCTAGTGACTATAGAAGTCTCACCGATAGCATATGGCTATCGGAGTAACACAAAGGGCTCGGGGAGAACTCCCAGCGATGAAGGATGTCTCGCCGATAGTCTTTGGTAAGACATGAGCGCCCGGTGAAAGGTTTTGATGAAATTCAAATGTCTTTCCGACTCGATAAGACATGGGTGCTTGGTATGTGGTCTCGGCGAAAGACGAATGTCTTGCCGACTGGTGTTTGGATTGCTCGGTATGACTTAGGACCTCGGTATGAAGTCCTGGCGAAAGTGATGAGTCTCGCCGACTGGTGGACACTTTGGAACAACATGAAGACTCGGTGGGAGGTCTTGGCGAGAGCGAATGTCTTGTCGACTGTCAGGTGCTTTGGTGAAACTTGGGGAGACCTGGTGAAACCTCTTGGCGAATGGAAAGTCTTGCCGATGGAAAAGTTGAAGTCATTGTGACTTTGTGAGCATCGGTATGAGTCTAGCTGATGGAGAATCTCTTGCCGATAGAAATGCAATGGTTATCGGTGGATTCGGTATGACTTATGGCATTCGATATATCTACTTGCCGACTATTGAGACTTATGCCGATATCGATATGAAGACTTTGCGGCATTGGGGAGACACTGTTAGTGTCTCACCGATATGCCAACAAAGTTGAACGCCTTTGACCAAATCAGCCATCCTATGTGGAGCTTGGTGGACCAATCAGAGGAAGAAAATTTCAAATGGATGGCAGTTAGATTTTTGCAACAGTTGTGACACTGGAGCTAAACTGCATGCAAGGAAAAATCAACGCTCAAGAGGAAACTTTCTATGATGGGGCAATGGAAGATAAGGATGAACAAAAGGTAAAAATCAGAATGTGATAAGATTTAAAGGATCGATTCTGAGTTGAATGAGAGTTTTGGTGAGAGCATTTATGTAAGAGGAAGAACAGTGAATGAAGCTACTGTCAACTGATTCCAGAGAGTTGTATCTTTGCATTGCATGTAATTGTTTGTTACTGTAATACAAAGAGATTCAGCTTGGTGTGGTGGGTTTTTTCCAGAAAGGGTTTTCCCACGTAAATCTGTTGTTCATTATCTTTGAGTATCTTCTCTATTTCTGCAAATCTTTCATGTGTGTCTTAATTGGATTGTAATTTGAAAAATTAAAAGTATTGTCTTCTACTTCCCTGTGGTTTTGATGTTAGGAAAGTTGCTTCTGCACCTCTTGCTTTCCTTACATTAAGCAAGGTGTTTGGCTACCAGGACACTCGAGACTTCTACCCATGGATGGTGAAGTTTATAAAAATGATCAATGATGCAACCAAGAAGAAGATTGATTAGGCCACAATCATAAGTGACACCATTCATGATCAACTAAGCATGGTGCTTACAACTTCCAAATTTTACATGACATCTTACTTGGTGTATTTGTTAGCTTCTCAAGCCTCCTTCCAAGGACTTGACAGAGTGGGATCCTTTAAGCTAGGAGAGGTCACAATTTATGATAACTATCCTCAATGAAGCTATATAATAGATTCAATTTTTTTTATGTTTTTAATGATAATTTCATTTTCTTAGTTATCAGAGGACTGGAGGGAGATTTCTCTAGAAGGATCTCCAATGAAGCAAGGAAATATTTGAAAGGAATTGGAAACTGGTACATCCAGTTTAAAATTTTTTGTTACATTAGAGTGGCAGGATTTCATAAGATACCCTATAAACTCCCCATATATCCTTTTGACATGATGGTTTTATTAGAGATATGTAGAAAAATAGCTGAATTTCACCATCTTATTGCTCAGAAACATAAATCTGGATTCAACTTCCCCATCCAAGTAGGGGTGTGTTCCTATGTGAAGATGTAAAATGCTAAGGGAGATAAGGTAGAGATTACAAAGTACAATTTAATTTTATATAATGATTCCAAGACCAAATTTGATCCCATTGCAATGATTGAAAAAGTAATAGGCTCCTTCTTTGTTCATGAGGCTAAGCTTGAAGTGTTGGCATATGGATTTGAGAGATCATTTTTGGCTACTTGTGTTGTCATTTATGGCAACTGTAGTCAGTAGTATGGTCGGTAGTATTAGTATTGTTCCTATCAACAAGGGAAGTAAGATTCTGTAATCTACCAGAATAAAGAATAAAGAAAAGGACATCCAGTTGATAAGCTGATTTGATCACTTCACCGGATCACTATTTTGTGGTGTGGATCCCTAGGGAAGCTTGCTTAGCATGTACACTATCCTACTAATGAGTTTTGTGGTGTCACATTAATTAGAGTTCGAGTTAAGACATTCAAAAGAATGATTCATGGTTTATTCTATCATTTTGGCTGACCTATTTTGAATGGCGTGTCATGGATGTATGTGGAGTATGTATTTTGGAATTCCTTATGTTTGGAACTTTAGTTTGGGTCCCTACTATCAGACTAGTCGACTTGTGTAGGTACGCATAAATTATAACTTGTGATTTGCAGCCGACATAGGGAATAATATTGTAATTTGTATTGAAGCCGACATATAATGAAATTCTTGTAGCAGATATATAAAGGAGATCAAAAAATCATTTTGTATGTGTGAGACATAGATAGAAGTATGTATGGTTTGGGATGAGTTAAGGTCTAAGTGCGAAAGAGTACATAAGTGTCATTTGTGGAAAGCAGAAGAGCAGAGCAGAAGTACGAATTGGACAAATGATTCAAAATCTAATTATGTGCTTCATTGGAACTAAATCCAGGCATTTGCAGATGCTACATTCTCAGTTCAACATTCTGTTGTAATATGATATATATATATATATATATATATATATTGTAAGGCAGTGAGCTTTCTCTTTTTGAGCAGTGAGCCTGAATGCAAGTGCATTCCCATTTTTATCATACTTTTAATAGAGTATACATTATGGATTAATCTCCACCATGGTTTTTCCCCTAATAGGGTTTCCACGTAAAAATATCTGGTGTTATGGTGTTCATTAATGTGATTGCATGTTTCCATCTATTTATGTGTTGTGAATGCAATGAAAGGTTTAATTATTGTTGTTGATAGTTTTAGATCTGATTTGAAAATCAAGTATTGTGGAACACTGATTCACCCCCCCTCTCAGTGTTCCTAGTGTCCAACATGAAGACCACTAGGCTAACTACGAGGAATATTTTAAAGTCAGAATGAAAGATTGTTGTTAGCTGATAGTAAATCTAATCAAGCATTACACAAAAGTCCACATCTCCAAGGAGAAAAAGGATGATGGGAA
The DNA here is from genome assembly GCA_007258455.2 of Sequoia sempervirens. Classification (NCBI taxonomy): domain Eukaryota; kingdom Viridiplantae; phylum Streptophyta; class Pinopsida; order Cupressales; family Cupressaceae; genus Sequoia; species Sequoia sempervirens. The sequence continues at coordinate 604,609,605 of VDFB02000015.1, read as the reverse complement.
GGTCCTTGACCTTGCCTATCAGGGCTAGAAATTTTATAATCAACCCATTTTTAATTAAGACTTCTCGTTTGATGAAAATGATGATATCAAAACTAGAGCACAAGATGTTATAGTTCAGTCTCTCTAGTAGTTGAAGAGACTATTCCCTATGATGAAACTGTCATCACCTATAAAGGAGGCTGAGAAGAAGAAAAAGGGAGAAGGTTCATCTATTACAGCCATTAGAGAAGGACCATCTACTACTATTGGCCCAACCAAAGAAAATACTAGGGGTGAACCCACTAAGATAACAAGAAAGAAAAGAAAAGAAAAGAAAATGATCCTATCACTATGGCTTCAAGTGAAGAGGAGATTGAGGAGAAGGATACTCTAGTCCATAAGAAAAGAACTAGAGAGGCCATCAAAGAAAGGGTTACCTAGAGGTAGGCTGAGAAAAAATATTCTTCCACTCCCCCTCACAAGTTTCCATTGCCTCCACCTCCTCCATCACCAAAGAATAAACCTCCATCTCCTCCACCTGAGTCACCACCTCTTTCCCCTCCTCTTTTGGAAGATGAGCCACCTCATGAAGAGGATATTCCTGTCAATGCAACATTGGAGGAAGGAGAGATAGAAAAAGAACCTGCAACAAAAGAAGAAACACAAAAGGAACCCCCTATAGAAGAGGAGGTCCATAAAGAAGTTCATATGGAGGAGGTTCATGCTAAAAAAGTACCTAGTAAGGAAAATATGTAGGAAGAACATATGGAGGAGGAGTTTGACCAAACAAAATAAATACATGAGGAACAACCTCATGGAGGAGAGGAAGTGAATGAAGAGATATTCCTAGGAGAAGAAGAGGTTGCAAAAGAATCAAGATAGCAAGAAGCTGAAGACAATGCTAAAGGCTCCCACAACATAAAAGTTATTACATCCCCTAGAAGAGAAACATCCATAGTTGTACCAGTATAGCTAAATTATACCATCCAAAGAAGACAATAGATGTATGGGGAGAGCCCACAACAAAGTATAAACATATTATCAGAGGCTCTCCAATATCTAATAAGCAGTAGGAAGAGAGCTCAGAGAATATCGACCATCACATTGGTTGAACAAGGGAATAGAATAGCAGAGATAGTTGTACCTTTGATTGATAAATTTGAGTTAGAAGTAACACTTGAAGACTACTAGATTTGACTAGTCAATTTGGGAGTACAAACTCGAGAAGGAGGGAAACAGTCTCTCCAAATATCTATATCTACAATTTTGAAGAGAATGCAAAAGGACAAGAACACCAAAAAGGAGTTGAAGGCCCAAGTAGCTCAACTCATGGCATGCATAAACAATTTAATTGGACTTGTTGATCCTGAGTTTGCATTACAAGCTGGTCTAAAAGGTGAGGTCAAACATTCTGACCCAAATGGATGGATCCCCGTAACACAAAAATGTAAGGAGGATTTTATGGCTTTAGCAGAAAAAGTGTTAAAAAGTTTAATAAAGTCTTATCACTCAATTAGTGATGAAGACAATGATGCTCAACAAATTGAGCTGAGTATTGATGAAGAATTATTGGTTTAGGAAGATTACATCTTGATTCTACATCAAATGAATGAAACATCCATGGAAGAAATCTTAAAAGTTATAATAATTGAATAGGAAGAGAAGGATAGGCTCCTAGTATGGGTAAGGGAAATAGAGTTTTGGGTGAATTTTTGGAATAAGTGTAAAACCAAGTTGAACAAGGACAAAATCTAGGTCATACAAGAAATTAATAGTATTAGCTAGGAAATAGAAGACTTGGGTTGCACATTTTGGGATATGCATGTGTAAGTAAGAGACCACAGTAAAATGGTTGAAGAGTTGCAAGGCCAAATGCAGAGACATGTGACAAAGACAACCATTAATAAAATGATGAATAAGAAGGTTAAGCTTCGGTCCCTGCATGAAGAACTCGATACCTTCAAAAGTATACAACAATAAATGGAAAAGACAACATTTGACCAGAAGGTGAAAATGCAATTTCATAAAGGTTGAACAATGGAAAGAATAAATGAAGTGGTGTTAGCATTCACTAACAGCCTCCCTAAATAGCTAGAGACAAGAAAAGGTCATTATTGTTTGTATGTTTTTAATAAACAATTCTAAAAATCCAACACCCAGGTGTAGAAAATCAGAACTGGCATTGGAAATTTTGATAATTGGAAGTCACTGTAATTAGTTTTCAATTGTTTTGAGTTAGCTTTTTCTTTTCCTAAATTTTAGCATAGTTAATTGAAATTGAACCGGGGCACCTAGTTTCAATTTTATGTGATTTTCAGTCTACTTTTAGTTGGAACTCAAGCACTGGGGTTAGTCCCATTTAGCTTTCTATTAAGATCCACAATTTTTAGGGAAATATATTTCTATATACTTTTGATTCCAGATCATTTCAAAGGATCTGATTTTGATGTAATTTTTGCAAGTGAACTTATACAATCTCAATGTGGAGTTTTCCTACTAGCTTTGTGAAAATCTAAATTATTTTTTAATCAAAGGGTTATGCCTGTTTTGCATGCATCTTGATTTGGCATCATGGTGATGGTATGAATGTTTTAGCTCAATTTGAATTGTTGAGTTAATGAAATCTTATTAGTGATTGTGTTATTAAGTAAGATTTTGTCTCATATCTACATGTGCTTGATAACATTTTGATTTGATGAGATCTAAAAATCTTATGTGTTGTAGTATCTCCTCAAAAGATTGCATTGTTATTCATAAATGTGTAAATTGCTATTTATATTAACGATGGTTTAAAGATTTCATTTAAACGTACAAAAATGATTGTTGAAAGATATTTTATCACTATCCATTAGTTTAGATTTTATTTCAAATTCTCTTATTACTCAATCTCTTTCAACTTTTATTTTGAAATAAGTTGTGAATATTTGAAAGAGCATTGAAATTAATGATAAATATGATGTAGATATGAGATGCAATCTATTTGCTGAGTCATTTAAATTTTTATTTTATGATTGCATGTTATTTCCAGTAAGCTTAAAATACAAGCCCTTTGTAAAACATGTTGAGAATAGACATTGTGCTATCTAACATGACAACAACTAGTTACATAAGAAACTTGGAGATTTTTTCTACTTTTCAAGAGAAGCAATAAACCCTTATTACTTAACATGTTGCAAGTGATTAAAACCACCCTCAACAGAAACTGGCACTAGAGCTATGTTTGAGGGAATCAAAGGTATCTTTGTCAAGGCTATGGATGCCTAACTAATAGTAGATATATTCCTAGGTCACATCAACTAGGTCTCAAAATGAAACAAAGAAAATAATATACATATGAATAAAATAGTTGGGAGAAAGGCAGGATTATAAAAATTATCTTGGCTTACAGGTCATTCTATCACATCTTGACCATATTTTATTTTGAATTAATCATATGTACACACTATGAGACTCAGGTATTCTATTGTGATGGGTGAATTGGTTAAAGTACTTGGATTATTGTGGACTCTTTGTTTAATCTTGGGTTTGTAATATCTTTGCATTTAAGCTTGTTTTGAAATTTTTTGAAGATAAAAATGCTTTTCAAGCATTTTATTCGTTGGTTGCTATTTGTTGTGCCTTTGCACTCATACCCATTTTGTTGTCTTTGACAAAATGGGGACCCCCCTTTTTTCATTTTACATGTTATTTTCCTCCTGTCTTTCTTTTCCTCTTCCTTTCTTTCCCCTTCCTTTCCTTTCCTCCCTTTTTATTTCCTTTCTTTTTTCTTCCTTTTCCTTTTTGGGGTTTGGGGTATCGAGCTTATTAGGAATTGAATACCTACCATGTCAGGCCCGATCCTCGACCCCTTCTTCAATCTTTCATTTCTATCTAGTTTGTAAAATGTCAGACTTCATGAATCAGGCTTTCGTCTTATCGCATGCCCGATCCACAGGGCCTAATGGTGGCGACGTCTTGTTTCCTTGAACCTTGTGCACATCACCTCAAGATATTTGAATTAAATGCTCTAACACCCAATTTTGAATGCATTATTAAATGCATTTAATGTCATTAATGGGGACATTCAATGGGGGTTATTATCAAGAATTTGGCATTTATCCCTTTTCTTTCATGAATTTGAGCTCTGCAAACCAAGTTACAAGCACCCTCTTTTCCGGTCAAAGTCCGCCATTGTTGCTTCCTATTTAAAAGATGTTTGTGTTCTCTTTCTCATGCAGTTGTGTTGCTCATGTTCATGGGTTTCAACGTTCAATTGTGTTTGTGGTTTGTTTGTTGTGTTCATGGTTCTTGCCTCCATTTTCTCTTGCCTCCTTCATACTCAATTCCAGGTTGGATTTGATTTCTACCAATTGCTTATTTTCTAAAAAACTCCTTTCTTGGTTTTAGTATGATGTTTTGGTGCTTTTGGTTGTTTTTCTTGCTTTCCCTCTTGGAATTTTCTTTTTCTTTTCATTGATCTAACGTTTGGCGTGTTTTTGTTCATTTCATCATTTTGATTTTTTTGTATGTCATTTTTTCTTTTTTCTTTTGCCCCATCAGATCAAAATTTCTTTTGGCATGTCGATTGAGAACATTTATGATGCCATCGATTGGAAATCAAGACTCAGGATTTTTGAGGTTCACCTTCTTGCTACCTTAAAATTTTGATAAACTTGAGACTATTTGAGCATCGAGGTTTGAGAGTTCCACTTACCCATTCAACATGTAGTATGCCAAAACTCTGAACCCGATCCCTGACCCCTTTACCAAAATTGCAATGTGTCCGTTATGTGCTTAAAATGATAAGTGAATTGATCAAAGACCAAACCTCAAATTTCAAAATATAAATCCCAAGACTTAACAAAGATCTTTGAAAAACACTTTCGAGTGTTGGCTATCGAGAGTACCACTTTGTTGAACACCCGAAATATGGAGAGGGGGGTGAATCAATATTGTTTTAAACCACTTAAGTATTTAAACATTCAATACTCCTATCATAATCAATTTATAGTAATTAATTAAATCATGAAGACAACCAACAACATCACATAACACATGAAAACCATATTTTTATGTGGAAAACCCAAAATGGGAAAAACCATGGTGAGGATTAGCTCACAATATACTATAACTGGTTATAGTATATTACAAAAGTGATCACAATAGGTGGAATCACTACCCACTAAAAGAAGAGATAGATAGAAGAGATTATGACACATAACCAATCTTTAAACTATTACAATTGCATCTAACATATGCATGAATTATAGTTCCATTGAAGCTCAAAATATAGACTTTACACACATCATATTGATCTGAATTAATAATCTTCTTTTCTCTGCATTCGCACAATTCACATCCAAAAAATCTTGTCACACATAACTTATACCAAAACATTGAAAAATATCCTTCATATATATTTGGTTCACCTACAAAATCAATTAGGTCAGCCTAATTAGATGTAATGTGCAAAATGTAACTTTTCAGATCAAGATCCATACATACATGCTTTGTGCAAAGGTACAAAACCCATAATAATTCAAAATAGGCCAACGTAGACCCAAAATATCACCCAAATAATATATCAACACATAATTAAACTTTACAATACATAAAACTCATTAGGTCGACACCGGTAATGACCTAATATCAAAATTTTCCAATTGTACACCCACATTCGGACATGCGAACCTCCAAACTCTATGCCATCTAGAATACACACTCTACTAACACCTGCCAACATCTCAAAAACTCCACAAAGCTAGATTCCAATTTGCGGAGAAGTGCGGATTCATCAAAACATATGCACTAAACTGGAAAATACCTATTATTGTCAAGACAATATACTATCACTCATAACTTCAACACCAAGAGCCAAACCAAGATGAAATTCTAGATTTAGGTTCCTCTAACATCCAACATAATTATATTATAAGTTTAGAGAAATAACTTATATAGTAGACCAATGCGGACCCAAAAATCAGATGTCCTGTATAGTAGAATTACCTGTATTGATACTTAGTCAATTTTCATGTCAACCACTTTCACCTGATCAAACCTTCTTGCAAAATTTCCTTTCATAATCATCCTCAAACATATTTAAGCCATACAAACTAATATGCACAATGGTATTTATACCAGAATACAATTTTGACACCAATGACAACATTGCAATGCATGACTTATAACTTGTGCTCATCCCACATTCTCATGTTGCCAAAAAATGCATCAATGACAAACTCCTTATTCTTCCAACAATCTCCCCCTTTGTCATTGATGGAAACATGCCTTTAAAATTTCCAAAATTATTCTCCCCCTTTGACATCAAGGTAAAAGGGTTCATACAATAATGATCTTACATACTAGATCTCCCCTTGAATATATACATGTATACAAATTGAAAAATGGAACTGACTACCCCTAAGAATACTATTTATCACAACTAAATCAAAAAATTGTATCAGAAAACACTTTACATCATCCAAATATGTACATAGAATTCTGAAATAATAAACTAAAATTTATAAAAGTAAAGAGAAATATTGTCAACCAGAACAAGAGGTTGACCCTTACAGCTTCCCAAGGTGAGCTTGCCATTCTTGTTTCCCTTCTTCTCAAATCTTCTTGGAAATGCCAAGAATTCTACAATGGGTTTCCAATTCCATCAATAGTTCTTCACCTTCTTCCAGAGTACTGGGTATCAGATTAATCTTTGACACTTTATCAACACTTAACAGTGCACTGGAGATAGATATGAACTTTGAGTTAACCAAAATCTTGAGGTTTCCAAACTACAAAATGATTTTCTATTTTTGTGCTTACAATTGGAAGAACTGCTCATGTAGACTCTCTATTTCTGCACTTGTGATTCCATCCAGGTCATGTGTTAGATCATAGGCACTAGAAGCTTAATTAATCTAGGACTCAATTGAGTCCATTTCATACTTTATGCTCTTTGTGGCTCCGTGCCACTTCTTAAAAAATTGAAACAAGGCTTTGGCCTCTGTCACACAAGCTTGCACACCCTTGTGATTCTCTTCAAATTTATTGTGTGCATGGGAACACTTCTCCATTATCTCCATCAATTTCTTATCACTTATCTTTTTCTCTATTTCATTCTCTATTTTTCCTTTTAATCTGGTAGCATATTCTTTAAAAGAATCAATCAAAAATTTCAAGTTTTCCATACCAAAGAGTGAATTATCAATGGTTGCACGAGGTATGGCTTCTTGTAGAGGCTTCATAGCCTCATCTATCAATTCTACACTCTTTCAATGAGTCTCAATTATTTCTTTCCAAGAAGATTCATGGAAGACATCTCCCAATTGAAACTTTTGAAGTGGTGAGATCTTTTCCAAGTCCACATTCCCCAGTTGCATAGGCAATTGTAGCAGTTGGGAAAACATAACAAGTTGGAACTGTCATTGCATACTTAGCATATTATAAATAAAGAATCATTGGAGGTGCCAAAATATTCACCAATTTCCTTCAAGCTTACCTTTGCAACCTTCTCTTTTAATTCCTTCTCCTTGTCACCAGTGCTAACTAGTGTCTCCACTTATGTCTTTCCTTCTGCATCAATGAATGCATCTTCACTCCTTTTCTCATCATCCTTTTTTGTGTCTACTTCACTAGTAGAAAGATTTGTGTTATCGGAAGGGATGGTTGTCTTTGGTTGGTCTTGAGTGTTTTATATATTTCCCTTCGATACTGGAGGAAGTGTAGAAGTATCCTCCTTTGTAGTATCTTCTTTAGTAGATGCCTATCCTTCAACATTCTTCTCAACTTCAACATTTTCTTCTACCATTTCTTCCACTTTCAGAGGAACATTTTCTTGTGAATTCCCTTCTTCTATTTCATGGTCATGTTGAGCATCATCATTTTGTGCATCTTCATCGACATTCTCATCCAGAGTACGCATCTCCAAATTTATTTCTTCTTTGTTCTCCGGGGTCATCCCCAATCTTTGAGGTAGGTCTGCAACCTTTTTTATAGACTCTTTTCAGAGCCTCTCAAGATCATTTTGATCTCTTCTCATGAGGGTTGTCACCTTTTTCTTTTTTCTAAGTTTCTTATTGAACAATGTAGCCAATGTGGCTTTATTTTCTTTGGAAAGAGGAGCACTAATATTTTCCAATGTATAGGATTTCAATTTATCTTTTTCCTCTATGGCTTCTTGTCTTCTCTCAATCAATACATTCCACAATTTTGCAAGTATTTTCTTTTCTATATTCCACATATCTACTTAAAAATCAATCATATATTTTATAATAGCTTCAAGAATGGTGGCCTTGTCCACCTCATCTACCTTAGTATATAGTGCAAAAGTTTCCTCTAACATTTCATTATGTACAATCCCATTAAATAATGCATCAAGTTTCATAGGACTGCGAGTCCTTACCGGAGATTTCTTTTTCTTTTTATTCTTCTCTTTTGATTTCTTCTTCTCCTTTCTAGACTCTACTTTCTTTTATCTCATCTCCATTCTAAATCCTTCTTTCTCCTTTTTGACATCGGCTTCACAGTATGTGTATCAACTATATCATAATTTTTCTTCTTTATACTTGCTTCGCCTTGTGAAGCTTCTCCTTTCCTCTTGCAGACCAACTATGGTCCTTCTTCTTCTTCCTCTTCATCATATACATTCACACCCAAGTATTGCTCTTTGGTAGCCTTGGTATTCACTCTTATTTTCATTGGGCCAATTTTTTGTGCTATTGGAGTAGCCTTTCCCTTCTTAGGATTCTTTTGTTTCTTTACCGGAGAGGTCTTCTCCTTCACCGAAGCACTTTCAGGTCCTTTTCTCTTTTCTCCTATAGTAGGCTTAGTCCCAAAGGACTTCTAAGCAATTGGAGGAGTGGTAGCTATTCTACCAGATCTTCTTGCACTTGATAAACCTCCTGGAGCACCATACTTATCCTTAGTTTCCTCAACTTGTTTCGGTGTGAGGCCCATTGCTTTTGCAAATGTTGCAGTCATTTTATCCATTGTCTTCTTTATTTGAGATTTCCTTTGGTCAAGGTGGACTTCCATTGATTTATTTTCATATGTTCCATACCTCCCTTTAGAGGTATCTCTTGGCTTGCTCAACATGTAATCTGTAGACCCTATAATATCTTGCTCAGTAATTTCATATCCCATTTCCAGGATCCACATTGTTTTGGGCTCTACAACTTGTATTATGCATTCATCTTTTGTCACAAAAAATGCAATATCATTCTTATACTTCTCCACCATTTTTCAGGGAATCCTCTTCTAAAAAATTACAAAGAATGCCACAAGGGAATCATATTGTGCATTAGCATCTCCAAGACCTCTCAAAAAGTCTCTGATTTGGTGTGCTACAAGTCTGCCTTGTAGCCACACAACACTTTTTTTGGGGGAGTTATTTCAAGAAATATAATAACAAACATATGACCAATGTGCCATATTTAAAAGGATTCCTTGAATCTTTTATCTTTTGTAACTTCTCCATCAGCTACTATCTCAAAAGCTCACACAAGTCATAGTTAGATCCTTTCTCCACCATTTCTTAGGTAGTATTGATGGTGGTGGTCGAAATAGAGTTTTCTCTATTTGAGAAGTAGATTTTTTAGCCAATCATCATTGAAACATACTTCACTATAGGGTTTATGATGTTATTTACTGTCAATACCCTCTTGTCATATGTTGCATGGGTAAGTTCCATCACAACCTCATTCTTTAATGACTTAAGCACTGGAACTGGTCTGGTTGAGCATAACCTTGTAACTTCCCTAATCACTTCCTTTGTGATCATCCTAGTCATATCCATCCACACAAACTTGTCATGAATGCGTCTCAATCCAATTCTCACCCAAGCATTATCATGGAAAAATCTAGGAAACCCTTGCCAAACATCGAGCTTCTTTGCAACCAAATTATGAGATTCCAACTTCAATGCAAATTCATCACCAGTGAGCTTATTTTTCCACATATCACCAAGCTTTGAATGATCACACTCCTCTAATTTTCCATGTATGTAGATTATTATGTCCTTAGTATGAAGCACACCATAAGGAACCCTCAAGAAATCACCTTTCAAATTGACTTATGTCTACTTATTAGGATGTTTCTTGAATTTAGGTTGGGGTATTTCTATGACCTCAATAACCCTAGGAGTAGCCATTGCAAATTATTTCAAAGTATTTTGTGAAAAAATAGGGTAAGTGAAAAATTGTAAATACCTTCTACTTTACTTTCTGGCTAGGATTTTATGCACACTAAAATTCAATCACTTTGATCGCTCCAATTCGCTTCTTCACTGCTTTTCTCTTCTCAAATGATTGTTACAAATGAATTTGATCAAGTGAAATCACTTATAACCCTTTCAAGATTGACCTAATTTTGCATTGAATACTTCGGTCAATAAAGTTGGAAAACCTTAATTGTATGCACAGTCAACTTCAAATGCTCCACAAATTTCTGAAACTCAATGTTTTCTATCATGATCTTCTCCAATAGATCAAATGCATTTATCTACATCTCATATCCATGTGTTGAAGCATTAGCACCATTTCTTTGGTAGGGGATGAAATATTTCCATTAAATCTCCCCCTGAGCCAAAGCTCTCAACTTAGTTTCCGAAGGAAACATCTACACTGAATGCTGGTATAGACTCATCCTTAACCTCTGTCTCTTCTTTCTTTTTCCAAATATTGTCCATCTCCTTCTTTGTCTCTACCGGATCAATCTTTTGTACTGGATCATTCTTCTTACTGAAATATCCTACTTCATATTTTTGCTTTTGTAGAACTTAGAAATGTGTCCATTCTTATTGTAATTATAGCATATAACATTCTTTTGACCAATCTTACTTCCTTTCATTCTAGATCTACATTGGTTAGATTTATTCCCAAATGCATTACATGTATAACAATGGCCATTGAAAGATTGAACCATTCTACCATTGTTATAACCGTTCATCATTTGACTTCTGTATTCACTAGCTCTATGACCAAATATTTTGCATGCAAAGCACTGACTGGGAAAATATTGAATATTCTAATTCATTTATAAATGATTCTACATTCCATAGGCTTATGTCCAAATCTATTGCAAGAATAAAAAAATCTATTAAAATATGGGTACCTTTGTGCATTTGGTTGTCTAACCGGTGGTATTCTAGCTCCATTCCTTTGATTCTGGATCTACTTGTCATTGTTCTTCCCATCTTAATTATTCTTTTTCAGGATGGTTTGTAGTTTGATCTATCTTTGAGATTTCTCCTATCTCAAACCCTAATCCATGTTTTTCTTTAGACCCTTTTTGATTTTCAATCATTTCATCAAACTTTGTAGAACTTATCTTAAATTTGTCTTCATGACTCCTTTCTTTTTCAAGGTCTGATCTTAGATTCACAACTTCTTGTTCAAGCTTTGTACATTCTTTAGATTTTCTTTTCACCATTGCATTCAAAAATTATTCAACTCTTTTCCTTTCTTCAACTTGAACTTTCAGATCGGTAATTGTTTTATTTTCTTGCTTCAACTGTTCACTGACCTCCTTATGTCTTTCTTTGAATTTTTTGATTTGCTCTCTCAATTTTCTAATGCATTCATCTGCTTCTTTGACATTTTCTTTCAGATCTCTATTTTCACCTTCATTCCTTTCTAGATCTTCAAGATAAACTTTGAGTTCTCCATTTATGTCAAATATGCAATCTTCTTATGTAGATCCAAAAACATGAATCTCTTCTAGAGGAATAGATAGTCTTCTAACAACCATGTGTTCAACCTCCAAGATCTTCCTCAAGTGGTTAAGTTCCTTCCAAGGAACCGAGCTCTGATACTAATTGTTGAACACTTGGTATACTGAGAGGGGGGTGAATTAGTATTCTTTTAGACCACTTAAGCATTTAAACATTCAATCCTCATAGCATAATCAATTTTTAGTAATGAATGAAATCATGAAGACAACCAACAACATCACATAACACATGAACACTAGATTTTTACGTGGAAAACCCAAAATGAGAAAAACCATGATGAGGATTAGCTCACAATATATTATAAAAAAGTTCTCATTGCAGGTGGACTCACTACCCATTAAAAGAAGAGATATATAGAAGAGATTGTGGCACACATCCAAGTTTTGAACTGTTACAATTGCATCTAACATATGCATGAATTACAGTTCCATTGAAGCTCAAAATACAAACTTTACACACTTCATATTGATCTAAACTAATACTCTGCCCTGCTCTACATTCACACAATTCACATCAAAAAAGATCCTTCATATATATCGGCTTCACCTACAACATCAATTAGGTCAACCTAATTAGATGTAATATGCAAAATGTGACTTGTCGGCTCAATATCCATACATACATGCTTCACGCTAAGATTCAAAACTCATAGCAATTCAAAATAGGTCAGCATGGACCCAAAATAGCACCCACATAATATATCAACACTTAATTAAACTCCGTAATACATAAAACTCATTAGGTCAGCACCAGTAATGACCTAAAATCAACATTTACCAACTATACACCCACATTTGGACATGCAGACCTCCAAAATATATGCCATCTAGAATACACACTCTACTGACACTTTTCAACATCTCCACAACTCCACAAAGCTAGATTCTAATCCGCAAAGAAGTGCAGATTCATCAAAACATATGCATTAAACTGGAAAATTCCTATTACTGTCAAGACAATAGATTGTCACTCATAACTTCAACATTAGGAGCCAAAGTAAGATGAAATTTTGGATTTAGGTTCCTCTAACATCCAACATAATTATATTAGAAGTGTGGAGCAAGAAATTATATAGCAGACCAATGTGGACCCAAAAATTGGATGTCTTATATACTAAAATTACCTATATTGACACTTAGTCAATTTTCATGTCAACCACTTTCACCGGATCAAACCTTCTTGCAAAATTACCTTTCATAACCATCCTCAAACATATTCAAGCCATCCAAACTAATCTACACAATGGTATTCATACTGAAATACAATGTTGACATCAATGACAACATTGCAATGCATAACTGTATAACTTGTGCTCATCCCACATGCTCATGCTACCAACAAATGCATCGATGAAAAAATCCTTATTCTTCCAACACACTTATCCTTTCTTATAGAGGTGGAAGTATAAAGGGTACCCCCAATCCTCGACCCTCGATAATTTGCGTAAACACTTAACAATTTTTTTTTTTGCAAAACTCATTTTGACCATTGGGCATCATGCCTAATCTTTATGGACTTCGCTATTGAGGTAGGAAGCATCACACAAGACCGATCTATGATCCCCAAAACCATAGTGAAAATTGTTCCAACTTAGTCAAATGGATAAATTTTGATAAATGTGCCTTTTAAATCCCTTTGAAATTCCAAAAAAAGTCAAGATAAAAGCAAATGGGCATCGAGTCACGGGTGTTTAATTTATTTGATGCCAAAATTTAAAGGAAAGAAGTATCATTGAAACTCGAATGCTGACAAGCTTGTAGGATTTTGAGCATCGCTAATTGAGCATACCTCTAAAAACTTAATAAATATCACAAGTAGGAGGTAGACGATGCACCCCAACCTTGAACCCCAAAATGATCTTCGAGCATCACTAGTCGGGAGTAAGATATGAAGGTAATGATGTTATTAAAATAAGAGATAAGGATAATCTCGAAACCCTAACTTTTGAAAGGCCAAAAACATGAATTTGGTTAAGGATTGTTCAAACATAGGGTAAGGGGGATCTTTAATCCTTGATACCTGAAGGACCAGAACCATCACTTAAACTTATCATGGACACTCACACTCTGTGACAAAGGATATAAGGGATCTTCGATCCTTGAATGATCGGGTGGAACAAAAATTGAACTCTTCAATATAAGAATTATTTGGTATGAGGTAAGGGGTAGGCCTGAAGGCTGATCCTCGAATATTTGAATAAACTTTTATCTTCTTCAAAGAAAGTTATGATTTAACAATAAAAGATATATATGGGATAATATAACTTGTTTCGCAAGGCTACTTTCTTCTAATATATGTAAATGGTAACACTTGGTGTGTAAACATGCAAGAGATATGTCATGAAAAGATTCAACATAGATGATGTACCAATACAAGGGCTATCATCCACCATCAAAGATGTTCACTCCATATGCAAAAATTAGAGATACTAACTCAGGTCATGTGGACATGGATGAATTCAAGCGCATGATCAACAATGATGAAACCGAAACTTGCATGGCTATAGCTTTGGAAAGTCCAACGTTGGTGGAAGCCATTGCTTTTCCTATAACAGGTCAATCCCTAGAGTTGGTATTAACTTGTGAAAACTACTACTATCATAAAAGTTAGAAGGTATTGGGAGCATCAGGGGAAGTTTTCCTGGATGTCACTATAGACATGATTGAGAAAATCTTTAGGATTCCTGCCCAACCTCAATATGAGGTAGTGGATATGAAGAAGGACATCAAAATTTTTGATGAGCATGAGGTAGATAACCTCAATTACATTAATAATAACATGTTGGTCCATCCAAGGAAGGTAGCTGTCAAAATGGCCAGGGTCCAACACAAAGTGGAGTTCAAGGAAGACAACAAGGATTTTATTGCCCTATTAAGCAGGGTGTTTGGCTACCGAAATGCTTGATACTTCTACCCATGGATGGTGAATTTTATCAAAATGATCAATCATGCAACCAAGAAGAAGATTGATTGGGAAACCTTCATAAGTGAAACCATTCATGATCAACTGAGCACAGTGCTTACAACTTCCAACTTTTACATGAAATCTTACTTGGTGTATTTGTAGGTTTCTCAAGCCTCCTTCCTGAGACTTGATAGAGTTGGCTCCTTTCAGCTAGAAGAGGTCACAATTTATGAGCACTATCCTCAATTGAAGCTAATGGAAAGATGTAATAATTTTGATGTTGTTAACGATAATTTTATTTACTTAATTATCAGAGGACTGGAGGTAGATTTATCTAGAAGGATCTCCAATGAAGTAATGAAATCCTTGAAAGGAATTGGAAACTGGTACATCTAGTTTAAAACCTTTTGTTATATTAGAGTGGAAGGCTTTCATAAAATGGCCTATAAACTCCCTAGGTATCCCTATGAAAATATGGTTTTATTAGGGATATGCAAAAAAAATATTGAAATTCACCATATTATTGCCAAAAAACATAAATTTGGATTCAACTTCCCCATCCAAGTAGGGGTGTGTTCCTATGCGAACATGCAAAATGGTAAGGGAGTTGAGATAGAGATATAAAATTTGTGTGAGGGGGAAGATGATAGATGAAAACAAGATCAAACTATAATTGAAATTAGGATCTAAGATAAGATCAAACATAGAAAATATAAAATCTAATCCTACACATACGAAATGAAACTAAGCTAATTGAACATACATTAAGAAACCTATGATTACCAAAATGAATGCAAGCAATAAGCACAACTTTACCATCTTGTAGTGGAGTGTATTCGATTGATGTTGGATTGTTCTTGTCACCACAAAGCCTCCAAAGTTTGTGTGCAAAATCTAGATGAATGATGCTTGGTTGATTGAAAAAGGTTGAAGCTCAATCAATGGTGATTGTGACAACACTTCGTTGCAAAAGTATGTTGATTCTCCAATCCTTATTTGTGAGGAGAGAGGTTTGTTATATAGGAAATGAGATTTTGAATCGACGATTAGGATCACATTGGAGAATATCCAGATCAACGGTCAAAAGGTGTTGAGAGGATTTAGAGATGAGAAGATTGTGCAAAGTTGATTGCACAATTTGGGTGATTGAAGAAAAGATTGGCTAGTCAAGGTTTAGATTGATCGGTCGGGATTTGATTGATCAGTCAAAGTTTAGTTAGGAAATTAATGGTTGAGTTAGCAAAATTAGATGGTTGAGTTAGCAGTTTAGATGGTTGAGTTAGCAAATTAGATTGCTTAGTCAGCAACCCATGATTATTTCAATCAGAAAGTGGGTGAGGAATATGAATTAATTGATTTAATTAATTAATTCCTTTTTGGAGTTGAACGTGCAAATCAAGTTTGAATTTTGCAAACAAAGTTGCATTAGTTTGATTTGATTTTTGATAAATGATTTGAATATTTTGATTAATTATTCAAATTTTGAAGGGAAAGTGTGTTAATTAAACTATTATGATTTAATAATTTAATCAATAAGGTGATTTAGTGACGTAATCAAATAATTCGTGTTGTTTGACTAATCAGGACGAAATAAGATTAGATTAGGACTTTATTAAATAAATGTAATTTATTTAATTGGTCAAAATGATGAAACATGAATTAATCATATAACATTGTATTGTTCAATTAATAGTAGAATTAGGGTTTCAGATGTTTTTTGATGCTATGGGATGATCGTGGGATGATCCGAGATGTTCCAAAGATGTTTCTAGATGTTCCGAGTTGATTCTGAGAGTTTTCAAGATGTTTTAGAGATGTTTTAGAGATGTTTTGAGATGTTTCAAAGATGTTCTGGAAATGTTCCGAGTTGATTTTTGAGATGTTTTGAGATGTTTTGAGTTGATTCTGAGATGTTTCGAGATGTTTCAGGTTGATTTCGAGATGTTCTGAGACGTTCCGGGGTGATTCTGAGATGTTTTGAGATGTTCCAGTGTGATTTTGAGATGTTCCGAGATATTCCGGGTTGTGATAGGTGTTAAGTCAATTTTACATGTCTACATTTTTCCCCTCTTTGATACAAAGTACCGGTTGCTTTGTTTCAAATATTTTGTTTTTAAGATCATTTTTTTTGAAAAAAATTTATGCCCCAATGTTTCGTGGAATGATGGTAGGACTCTGTGCTGCCCCCTTGAGAGGTTGGTCAAAAATTTCAAGTTTTGAGGTCAGGCTCACGACTCTATTCTATTCCAATTCTAATGTGTTTAGGTTGAAGAATTAGATCTATAGGTCCTTTGTTTCTCGTTCTAATGCTTCTGAGAGCTTCTAATTTGAAACTAGGAAGGTTCCCCAAGTATAAATTAGGGTTTCTTGAGGTTTAATATAGGAAATTAGTCCTCTAGTTAGCTCATTTGTGCTTTGATCCTTTTGCTAATTCTTGTCTCTGTATTTCTCATTCTGTCAGTTTTCAAGGAGAAATGCTAAGATTTGAGGAATCCCTACATCATTTTGAGCTTGTTCGGGAGGTTGGATGACCTTCAAGAGTTGGTGGCCTGGTATGTACCTTCTCACTTTTTTCTTTCATCTTGTTTCATTCTCGTTATGCATGTACTAAGTTTCCCAAGTCAAAAGTGAAGTTTTGTGATTTCTGAGCATTTACCTTGGTTTCCTCACATTTTCTAGTTGAAAACCCTTGCCTTTGACTAAAATCTATGCCTTTGATTGAAATCCACGCCTTTGACTAAAACCCTCACTTTTTTTTTAAGCATTTGACCTAAAAGCTCGCCTTTGACCATAAAGCTCACTTTTGATTGCTCTAGGTTTTAAATCTTAATTTTTACTAAAATCCATGCCTTTGACCAAGATCCTTGCCCTTGTTTCCTCGCCTTTGACTAAAAAGCTCACAATTGCCTGAAAAGATCGCTTTTGCTTGGTGATTTCTGAGCATTTGCTCAAAACCCTTGCATTTGACTTTCCTTGTTACATTTGACTTTAGCATTTGCTCGAAACCCTGGCATGTGTTTGTTTGTCATCCTAAATGTCATTTTTCATCGTGTTTTGTGTCATTATGTGTTAGTTACCCCATTTAGAGTGAAACCCTAACATTGTGGGTTTAAAATGATTGCAGGTTGGCCTTAGAGTTTTGCAACCAAGGGAGAGACGTCCTCAACACTTGTTTGATCCTATTGTCTGTTTTGGTATATTGGAGTGAGATTTTCTTGATACTATGGGACTACGTTATATTTTCTACATGCCTTCTATCAGGACCCATACTGCAATGATGATTGCACTTGTGGAACAATGACATTCAGAGACATCCTTGTTTCACTTGCCGACAGCAGAGGCTACTGTTACTCTTGAGGATGTTTGCAGGATACTTCGCCTCCCTATTCATGGAGAATTGGTGCCATACAACGGGTGTTAGATGTTCGGCACTTGAAGGTACACCAGTCAGAGATTGATCTGTCTGATTTTTCTGACAGTGCAGATCCTATTTTGTTGGTTTTATGTGGTTTGATTTTAGGACTAGTTGTTCCTGATAGATGAGGTCGACAGTTTCCTGTGGGTTGGGGAGTATGTATCGAGAGTATGCTTGAGCATGGTATGAGGTATTCTTTGGGTCTGTGTCTTCTTGCACACTTATACAAAGATATGCATGAGGTTGTGTATCAGGGTGGGAAATCTATTTCCATAGGTGTTTCACTCTTGCATGTTTGGGCATGGGAGCATATTGCAGTTACTCGACCAAACGAGATATAGGATCATTATTTTGATGATCCATATTCCTATCGCTATGGGGATTTCATGCATTATACCTTTCCTGGGGATCTTCCTTATTGGCACTGAGTTTTCGATGATATGCCTAGTTTTGTGTGGAGACCCTATTTGGGGTGTGATGCTTGGCCAGAGGATTCATATCATCTTGTCTACTGTCGACAAACCCGTTGGTTGCTTGGTCATTCTCATCTTGTGCTAGAGCGTTACTTACCAGATTGAGTATGTTTCCAATTTGGGGAGAGACAAGGCCGAGTTCCTAAGGCTTATGAGGCTCACTTCGGTCAGACAACTTGAGAGGTTCGTGTATGTGGTCTCTAGCCAAATATAGATATTGTTGTTGTTGAGTTCAGAGCACTTGACCCAGTTGGTTGGGGTTGGCCAGTTGGTTTAGCAGATCCAGGTACTTCTCATGATTATGATGAGTGGTGGGAACGATGCAGGCCATTTGAGACTCACTATTCCTGGGGGTGATCCCGCTTTGGGAAGATCAGGTATTACAGGTCGTCGTGGGGAGCGACAACGTATTGAGGTCCTCATAGAGTAGTTGGATAGAGCCTATCATGATGGGGCATAGGGTGGTTAGGATGAGCACCCACCTCAGGTGCAGGGTCATAGACAAGTTTTGGGTCCTCCTCCACCAGCTAGGGATGGAGCCATACTGTTAGCTCAGATGATTGTTGCTAGAGATGTTGAGATAGTGAGATGACAGGCTACAGAGGCTTAGATAGATATTTTGAGGGTTGAGTGAGATAGTGAGAGCGATCGGCGACATGCTATATAGGCTCTTGTACAATTTCTCACTGCAAAGAGAGATACTCTCAGGGCAGAGCGTGATCATTATTTGTAGAGGTCCACCTACTAACAGACTCTATATGAGGTTGTCATTCCTAGGGCTACTCGACATCCACACTTCGAAGAGCCTAGTGTTGTGAATGATGGTGGTGATGTTGTAGTTGGTGGTGCAGGTGGTGGTGCAGGTGATCAGTTCGTGAGATAGCTAGATTGTTTTGGTGGTCTATAGGGTTTTTCCATTCCTGTCGGGGTCTTACTTTTTGTACTTGTTCTTCATGTTGTTTATTGCTCAGAGGCATAGTTTAGACATGTGTTTTGTATATATATATATTCATCGATCAGTCAAGGCCTCGTATAGATATTATGATTTTGTATATCCTATCACACTTATGATGATGTATGAGATATACCTTCTTCGATTCATTCTTGTTTTATGCCTATGTGATGACAATATATGATGATGTATGTTTATATATGTTTATATGGTGTTGATATGTGATGAATGAATGCCCCATACATGATGTTTTTATTGGTTTATTATCATCATGGTGTGTATTGACAATATTGTAGATGTAGAATGGTACTAATGATATTGCTATGCAGGGTTTTACTTAGAAGAAATGTTGATGATTGATAGAAAAATGATGTTAATTAGAGGAAATATTGATGATGGATAGAAATGTGATGTTAATTAGTAGAAATATTGATGATGGATAGAAATGTGATGTTAATTAGTAGTTATAAGTTATTTTTTCTTTGCTTTAGATACTTCGCAATTTGAACAATCCTTTTTGATGTAGCAAATAAATACAATGCACCAGGCTATTAATGACCAAGGTGACTTTGTATCTATTGCATGGAATTTGACTCTACAAACAAGGAGAATTCTTGCTCATACCAAACATACAGAAACCCTATTAGATTGTATGGGTGAGAAGCTTAAAAACATGTCAGACTAGTAACACAAGAGGTATTAAGAACCTAACATGTCACCGTTACACGAAATGCTCCAAAGATGACTTCCACACATAGAACAAAGAAAGTATTCACCATGGTAGTATAACAAGACTATCCAAAAATAGCAAATCGAAATGACACTCAATTTCCCCCATTCCTTCTTCTCTAAATCCTTATGGACATCCTCGAGAGATCCTAGGAATGAGTCAATAATGTAAATCACAAAAAAATAAGACAACAAAAAGATAAAACAATGTTGTTATATCACTTGCCATATTTGTTTGGGGTGGGTCTATTATCCAATGTTGATCCTGTCTATCATAGGAATGGATCCATTAAGACATATCTCAGGATGTTGTTGGGTCTTGTCAAAAATATATGTATTTGATACTTGGCTCTGTTTTAGTTTGTTTTGCGATTTTTAAATTCTTCTATGATTGTCTGCTTGAAGGTTCCAACTATTGATGTTTGATTTTTTTGTTTTGTTTGTTTTGTTTGTTTTGTCAAAGGGTGAATGTAATGATTTGTTTATTATGGGTGATGTTTTATTGTGGATTTTGATGGATGGGATAGATCTTTTTGATTTTTCTAATTTTTTATGATGTTGTTTTTGTTCATTTCTGGGGACTAACCTAGGGCCTTGGGGGCTCATCAAAGATAAGTCTTGCCTACATTGTACACTTAGAGGCTCGTAGTTCACTTGGTTTGAGTGTTTTTGACCTTTTTTGTTTTGTGAATGTTTTTGAATTTTGTATTTTTGACAGTTTTTATGGATTTTGAATTTTTGACTAAGTTGAAATAAAGCATGTTGGAAACCTAAGGGGTCTGACCTAGGGTTGCAGGGGCTTTCAAGCCTTGCCTACATTGTACACGTAGGAACCACATAGTTTGACCATTTGAATCAAAGTATAAACTATTTTTGGGTAAACAACATTGATAATCTAGATTGATATTCCACTTCTGTGTCTAGAGGATATGTTGCAGGAAATCTACTTGAACTAGTTGTGAGGTTCAAGCAAATGTTGATATCTTAGACTGTTTGAGTGAAGGAATAACCCCATGATGTTTTTTTTGTTTTTGATTTTTTTCAAATATTTTTGATCTTTTGTGGTTTTCTAGATGTTTTTGGATTTTTAACCTCTTGCCTGGGGTTTTCTAGCTTTTTTTTTTTTTTGGATTTCTACCCTCTTGCCTGGGGTATAAGATGTTGAAAAATTGGATTGATATTTCAATTTGTTTCTCTATAGGATATGTTGTGGAAAAGCTTACTTGAACTAGCTGTCGGGTTCAAGCAATTGTTGATAGCTTAGAATTTTTGAGTGAAGGAATAATCCACGTTGTTGGTATCTTTGAAGGTTACCTTGGTAGTGCATTTTTGGTACACCTTGTTGTTGGGATGAACTATTTCAAAGCCTTGATAGTGCATTGGTGGGATACCTTGTTGTTGGGATGAATTGTTTCAAAGGTTACCTTGATAGTGCGTTGGTGGTATACCTTATTGTTGGTGGATTTACCATCTTGCCTGGGGTATAAGATGCCAACAACTTGGATTGATATTTCATTGTATTTCTAGAGGATATGTTGTAGAAAATCTTAGTTGAACTAGCTATGAGGTTCAAGCAACTATTGATATCTTAGAATTTTTGAGTGGAGGAATAATCCACATTGTTAGTATCTTTGAAGGTTACCTTGGTAGTGTGTTGGCGGTACACCTTGTTGATGGAATGAATTGGGAAGGGTACCATGTGGTACACCTTGCTATTGGAATTATGAACTGTTTCGAAGGTTACCCTGATAGTGTGTTTGGTGGCATACCTTGTTGATGGGATGAATTGGGAAGGGTGTGGTACACCTTGTTGTTTGGACAATGCCTAGATCACAATGTGAGCTAGAAGGCATAGATCAAGATTTATTCTGAAGCAAGATGTAAGTACTTTCCCCCTAGTGTCTAGCAATGTAGGTGATGGATTATCTTTTGATAGGATAACATTTTTGGATAGAGTATGCCCCTTTGGACAATGCCACGTGACTTAGATAATGCTGGATAGGATAGGATCAATGATAGTGACCCATGTCAAGATGTTTTTCATAAGCAAGTGTAAAGTGTATACCAAACATTTGTCAAGATCAAGGTAAGTTAGACTTGGATAAAAATGGATTGGATTTATTATGGATTAGCTGAGATGCTCCCACCTAAATGGTGCACGTAGATGCTCGATTCTACACATGACGCTTGTTTTCTAGGTTTTCATCATGGTACTTGTCTAAAGCACCACCATAGTGGTTTTCACTGGAGGACAATTTTTCTCTTGACTATTTTCTTGATTTATTTATTTATTTTTATTTTTGATGCCACACAAACTGCCTATTTACTAGGTTTTCATCATGGTGACAATTTTTTGCTCATGTTTTGAACCACCTGGTGGTGTTGATGTAGATGTTATTGGTGCTAATATAGTTGTTGTTGCTGTCATGATGTGCCAACAATATCCTACTTGGAGAAGTTGTTTTGCTAAGATACGAGCACTTGAATGCAACCCCTGACACTTCTTTTTTTCTTTGTCGATACTGAAGTTAACCTTACCTTGATGTGTACATCATGATAGAGTGCCCTTAGAATCCTTATGATAAAGAGTTGCTGCCAATACATGATCAATGTGAGATTTGGATATCATGGATGGTAAAATGCGTTGAGGGATACAATATTCAGATGGATTGGTTGGCAGTTTGGAACCTTTTATTCTCCAAAATTTGGATGATGAGCAATGATGGGTGGATATAGATATTCAATTGGGACCAACATCTTGATATACCTTGTAGGTCGCTCTTGAAGCTTTCTTTTGCATTGCTGAACATCTTTGTGGATGAGATTCCATTTTTTATTTTTCTCAATAGTTTCTTTGACTGATGGAGTTTGATAGGGATTATTTTATTTCTTTTTCTTTTGTATCCATTTGAATCTTTCTTGTCCATTTTGTTTTGCTGATTCTTTTGATTCAATGATTTGCTTTGTTCTTGGGTATAAATTTTTCTCCTGTTGTTGGTACCAATCAGACAGTTGAAATATGTGTGGATGATGATTCATGAAATGGCTAGTTGTAGCGTTGGTAGAAATTTCATCATAAGGAATCTTCGTGCTCTCTATGCTGATGCAATATCGTAGAGGTATCACTGATATGCTTAGATACTTTAATTGTTGAATAATCAAGACCTTGATGTTTAATAATCTGCACTGGTTCTAGGATACCCTATTCATGTAGGCCTAATCCTTTGTCTTGATAATGAATCCGTTGAAAGCTTTTATTTTCCATAGGATATGTCTTACCTTAGAAACAAGGTGGTAATCCTTCCCTTCTTTGTTGTGGATCTTCAAATGTGATATCTTCTTTATTGATAGGATCCTCCATATGTGGGATAACTTCATGATTTATATCTTTGGCTTGATTCTATGAAATATCAGATTTTGATGGCCCTTCAAAATGTATTGGCGTTTCTTTGACTATTGTATACCTAATGCTCTATTGCTCAGGATTTTACATTATCTTTGTTGATTTTAAGATACTCTACCCCATATTTTCATGCTTGATGTCTTCAACTTGCTTGGAGGATGTTTTTGATCTTAATGCTTCTTCTTGATCAATTTTAGATATGTCTATAGATTATGCTATGCTTCGATCATGTGTAAATATATTAAGAGTAGGTGACTCTTGTCTTGGATGAAGATCATCTACATAGCCATTAGGAGTAAGCATCTCATGGGTGGATGTATGTGTGTTTGGTGTATGGATATGTTCTTCTTTTGGAAAATCTTGAATGTCTTGGAAGATATCTACTAAGTCATTGTAGTATTTTGATGATAAAGATTCTTGATCTTGAATTTGTGTAGTATTGTCTTTGACATGCCCTGGATCACATTCTTGACATGGATCAATTTCAAAGAAGGGATTGCTTGTAAAGGATCCTTGGATTTTCTCAAAATGTGGACATATGGGTGATAGCTCTTGGCTTATATTTTCTGCATTGGGTATAAGTGTTGGATTAAGAGTCTCTTGATCATCCATATGTACTTGCATGGTGTTGGATGATGTCAATACATATTGGACTGAATCATTTCTAGACTTAGGTGATTGATTTTGGTCATGCTTGGGACTAAATTCTTGATGTATGTCCTCTTGCTCACTAGATGATGTAGAGACATTGTCAATGTGATCGGTGATAGATAGATCTTGATCGTTGCTCTCAACTTTTGAGTTTGAGAACTTATCATTGTTGTCATTAGTAGATGGCCCTTGAATATTGATTTCAAATTTTGAGGTTGAGACATTATCATTGTTGTCATTGGTAAATGGCCCTTTAATAGTTATTTCTCCTTGATCAATGAGGTCTTGGATGAAATTTTTGAGTGTAGCACATTTTTTTGCTGGGTGACCCTTGATTTTGTGGAACTCACATTGTTCGTACTTGTTATACCAAGGGAGTTTAAAGTTTGGTTCACCATAAATTGGACTGTCATTGATCTTGATAAGTTCATGTTGTACTAGTTCTTGCATGATTACCTCTAAAGTTTCTCCCAAAGCAACAAATTTCCTTCCTAGTTGGTAATCTTTCCTTTGTGGCTTTTCTCAATTGTTTTTCTCTTGATTTTGCAAAACTCCTTGATACTATGTTTGAGGTATATTTTGATATTGCACTTGAGGTACACCTTAGTGTTGTGGTACTCCTTGATATTATGGATATTGGAAGTGTTGTTGATGTAGATATTTAGGTGTTTGTGGAATGACGTCTGTTTGTTATGGATATGTAATGTTTCGAATTTGCACATGGCATTGACAATACGTCAGATTTTGATTTCGTTTAATTTCCTCAAGACCTCTCTCAATTTTATCCAGGGCGATTTGATGTTCTGGATTTATTCCTTGATGGTGATTTTGAAACCCCTATTGTTGTTTCCCTATTTGATGTTGTGACCCTTGATAAGAGTAATTTGGGTAATAGATCAACATGTTTTTGGGGATGTTTTGATACTCAATACCCTATCATAAGGTCACTTGGTTTATATTTATAAGAGGATCATACCTATTTCCATGTGGGAGGTGGTAACATGGGTCTTCTGGATGCTATGTTTTCTTTCTCTTACTCTAAGATGATTGATGTTGTGAGAAAGTGACGGGGTGTTTCATTCTTCTCAAATATGAAGGTTCTCAAACT
This sequence comes from Sequoia sempervirens, assembly GCA_007258455.2. Classification (NCBI taxonomy): domain Eukaryota; kingdom Viridiplantae; phylum Streptophyta; class Pinopsida; order Cupressales; family Cupressaceae; genus Sequoia; species Sequoia sempervirens. The sequence goes on along the minus strand of VDFB02000015.1, from coordinate 604,584,284 downwards.
GGTTATGATAGTTTGTGCACCTTCAATGTGCATGAGACCAGGTTGTTGAACTCTAGCAGTTGGTTTCCAGATGGTCATAAGGTGTAATGGTGTTTGTTAGGTGGTCACTATGAACCTCAAAACCCTAAGGCTTGAGTGTTGTTTTGAAATGTGGCTACCTTTTGGAAATCAAAATGTTGAAGAACGAGGGTCGATATTTCACTTCCTTGTCTAGAGGATATGTTGTGGGAAATCTACTTGAACTATTTGCGAGTTCCAACTAACTGTTGATATCATAGACATCTGAGTGAAGGAATGATCCAAGTGGTTTGTTTGATTTTGATTTCAAATAAGTAGTATGGGAATAATGGATAAGAGACCCTGTGACCTATCTGGTTTTCCACTTGTTTTGTTTGAACCATGACCCTATAAATAACTTCAATTTGTTTTCCCCTAAGTGTCAGTAAAAAGAATGTGATATGGAATGGTAGTTTGTAACCTTTGTGTGTTTGTTTCCTCTGTGTTCTTGAGTATGGAAAATGATAGAACACTAGACTGACTCAAAAGCATGGAATTTATGCGACCTATGTTGCAAAGAGACACTGCACATATTTTCTGGTGTTGTCATTGATGGCAACCCTGGTTAGCTAGTCGATCCACACATTGTAATTTACTCATACTGACAGATAGATTGAAGATTAGTGATTATCTGTTAAGTTAGAATAGAGCATCCGATAGATTTGTGTTCTTCGATTAATATGCAAAATTTTTGTTATTATTTTGTATTGTGGATCTCAGGGAAGATTGTTCGATGCATAATCTGTGTTATTTGTAAATTTTGGTGCCTCGTATCAATTTGGGTGAAAGTTAGAAGGTCCGGTGAACTAATTTTTTGTTCATCAGTGTATGAAGGCCGACTTGGTGAATATAGTGTGTAGCGGATATTTGAGGAGTTATTGTTTAAGTATTTTTGTATTCGAGCATTTTGGTTTGGGTCCTCACTATGTTGTGGCTGACTCTTGTGGATGTGCATTGAATATTATGGATGATTTAAGTCGATAGTTTGTGAATATTTCTTATTTTGTTGAGGCTGACCTGAAGCGATTAAATCCTAAGTAGCAGATATATATAAGTTATTGATTATATCATTTTGGTGTGTGTTCGATGAGAGTGGATGTATATTGCAAATTTTAGAAGGTCAGTAGAGAGATTATGCACAGTTTCACTTGTGCATTAAGGATTTTTGTTGCAAGTTGAAGCATAACAGAACAAAAGAGCAGAATCAGTCAGAAGGTCCATAATTATATTGTTGAGCCTAATCAAAACTGTAATCAGGCATTTGTAGATGCTACTTTATCGGTTCAAATCCTTGGAAATATTCCAAACTTTTGTAAGGAAGTGAGCCTTTCAGTTTTTGAGCAGTGAGCTCTAGGCAGTGTGCCTGAATGCAAGTGCATTCTCATTTTGTAATCTTTTCTTTTGAGTATACTCAGAACAATATTGTGGATTAACCTCCACCATGGTTTTTCCCCTAACATGGTTTCCATGTAAAAAAAAATTCCTTGTGTTATGGTGTTGTGGTTATTTGTCTTATGTTCATGCATTTTTATTTTGGATGAATATTATCAGCACTTTAAGGATTAGATTAATAAAGTTAAAAATTGCACAACACTGATTCACCCCCCCTCTTAGTGTTGCTTGATTCCAACAACCTGAATGTCTATAGCTCAAGTTGTGAAATCACAACACCCAAGCCATAGTTTACCAAATGTTTACTTTAATCAATGTAACTTGAAATAAAAGCCGAAATGTTCATAAACCTTTAAGGATTAATCCTTTCAAGGAGTACAAAACATAAGGCTTCTTTCAAAGTATACACTAAATCAAAGGGTTTTTGATTTGACCATCTTGGTCAGTGTTTGTTTTAATGTGTTCTTTTTATTTAAATCAAACATAGAATTTGATGTCACAATTGTTTTTGAATTTAATGGAAAGTTTAACAAAAACATGCATTTATAACCCTAGGGGATAGACACCATTCTTTTAGGTGGGTCTGCCTCATGCTCCGAAGAGATGATTTTACATACGGCTTATGGCATGGGCTTGTAGTCGGACTTGGCAAGTAACTTCTCAGAAGTAAATTTTGATGCACCACTTTCAAAGAATGTTTTGGATAATAGGATGACTTCTAAAACAATTGGCTCTTAGTCATGTTCTGGGGATATTATTTTCAGGCACTTATACATGTGACGTTTTGTTCAATTAAGAACCTCCTAGCCCTTACGGGTTTTTACGCATCACAAGTATACTAAGGGAGAATACATCGGTATAGGACATCTGCACCCCGTGAGTGATGAACTCTCCTCACACTCACAAAAGATTTATATAGTGGTCCAGAACAAAAGTACCACTTGGGTTGCCTAGAGTTCTCTGATGAAGGAGTTTCCTCAAGTAGGCAGGCCCTCTAAAAAGGTATGCTTGAAAAGAAAGGTGTGAAGCTCAAAAAATTTTCGCTCACCCAAGATCACCAAAAGGTGCGAGGGGAGAAGAAAAACATTTAGCTTTACCAATCAATGAATACACAACATACACTTCATAGAAAATTGATTCATTTTAAGCACCTTGAGTTGTATTATCCCCAAAAATATGTGAATAATATAAACAAGTTTTTTTAAAAAAAAAATTGCACCAAATCGAAGTGTTCAGGACATCAAGCAATTAAGATAGCAATGGTGTAAAAACAACAAGAATAGTTTGTTCATTTTTAAGCCCCAAAATTGAAGTGTTTCTAAGAGATCAGGCCTGGTTCTAACTTTGGTCAACAAAAAGTGAATCGAGCATGCATCAACAAAATAGAAACTATTTTGCATTCTTTTTACACCAAAATTAAAGTTCCTAATTATGAAAACATGAAATGTGTTCATTTTTAGAACCCAAAATTGAAGTGTTTTTGTTCTTTTTATGAGCACCAAATGAGAGTTCCTAGCTTAGAAAGCTTAAAATTGGTTCATTTTAACAACACCAAAATCAAATGTGAGTTTGTGTTGTTCATTTTAGTGCACCAAATGAAAGTTTCTAACTTAGAAAAGCTTAAAATTTGTTCAATTTTTAACAGCACCAAAAATAAATGCGAGTTTGTTGTTTGTTCATTTTAGAGCACCAAACGAAAGTTCCTAACTTAGAAAGCTTAAAATTGGTTCATTTTAACAACACCAAAATCAAATGTGAGTTTTTGTTGTTCATTTTAGTGCACCAAATGAAAATTTTCCTAAGTTAATAAAAAATGTTTGTGGATCTGAAAATCTTGGACCGATTGTCTTCCCTGCACAAAACAAGTTAACATGTTTCAAATCTTGCATAAAAAACCCATTAGTACATTCAAAACAAGAAAACATTAGCAAGGAGGTTCATTACAATAGTGCAGGATCTATGCACTTGATTTCTAGAGAAAATGCTCAGAAAAAATGCAAATGCTAAATTCTAGAAACAAATGCTCAAATCCCTGTGCAGATGCTAACCTAGAAATAAGAAAATGCATGGTTTTTTGGTGAAAATGTGATGTTATTAGCGCAAAAGTGAGCTTCCCATGGAAAAAGTGCACTTCTTGTTGCAGATGCTAAAAAATATTGACAGTCAAATGCGAGCTTTTGCTGGGCAGTGCATGAAACTTCTCCCAAAAGCTCCCAGAACCCTGTAACTTCAATTTAGCTCATAAAAAAAATTAGTAAGGGGGACCTAGGTTCCACTGGGCATGCTGAAATGTGTGAGGGGGAAGATGATAGATGAAAACAAGATCAAACTGCAATTGAAATTAGGATCTAAGATAAGATCAAACACAAAAAATCTAAAATCTAATCCTACACATATGAAATGAAACTAAGCTAATTGAACATACATTAAGAAACCTATGATTACCAAAATGAATGCAAGCAATAAGAAAAAATTTACCATCCTATAGCGGAGTTTATTCGCTTGATGTTGGATTGTTCTTGTCACCACGAAGCCTCCAAATTTAATGTGCAAAAGTTGGATGAATGATGCTTGGTTGATTGAAAAAGGTTGAATCTCTATCAATGGTGATTGTGACAGCACTTCATTGCAAAATTCTGTTGATTTTCTTATCCTTATTTGTGAGGAGAGAGGTTTGGTATATAGGAAATGAGATTTTGAATCGACAATCAGGATCACGTTGGAGAATATCCAGATCAACGGTCAAAAGGTGTTGAGAGGATTTAGACATGAAAAGATTGTGCAAAGTTTATTGCACAATTTGGGAGATTGAAGAATAGATTGGCTACTCAGGTTTTAGATTGATCAGTCAGGATTTGATTGATCAGTCAGGGTTTAGTTAGGAAATTGATGGTTGAGTTAGCAAAATTAGATGGTTGAGTTAGCAATTTAGATGGTTGAGTTAGCAAATTATATTTCTTAGTCAACAACCTATGATTTTCTCAATCAGAAAGTGGGCGAGGAATATGAATTAATTGATTTAATTAATTAATTCCTTTTTGGAGTTGAACATACAAATCAAGTTTGAATTTTGCAAACAAAGTTGCATTAGTTTGATTTGATTTTTGATAAATGATTTGAATATTTTGATTTAATTATTCAAATTTTAGAGGGAAAGTGTGTTAATTAAACTATTATGATTTAATAATTTAATCACTAAGGTGATTTAGTGTTGTAATCAAATAATTGGCATTGTCTGACTAATCATGATGAAATAAGATTAGAATAGGACTTTATTAAATAAATGTAATTTATTTAATTGGTCAAAATGATAAAACATGAATTAATCAAATAACGTTGTATTATTCAATTAATAGTAGAATTAGGGTTTTAGATGTTGTTTGATGCTGTGGGATGATTGTGGGATGATCCGAGATGTTCTAAGATGTTCCAGAGATGTTTTGAGATGTTCCGAGTTGATTCTGAGAGTTTTCGAGACATTTTAGAGATGTTCTGAGATGTTTTTGAGATGTTCTAAGTTGATTTTGAGATGTTTTGAGATGTTTTGAGATGTTCCAAGTTGATTCCAAGATGTTCTGAGACATTCCGGGTTGATTCCGAGATGTTCTGAGACATTCCGGGGTGATTCCGAGATGTTTCGAGACATTTCAGGTTGTGATAGGTGTTAAGTCAGTTTTACATGTCTACAAAAGTATAATTTGGTTTTGTATAATGATGCCAGGTCTAGATTTGATCCCATTGGAAAGATTGGAAAAGTAATAGGCTCCTTTGTTCATGAACCTAAGCTTGAAGACCACTAGGTTAATTGCTAGGAAAATTTTGAAGTTACTATAGATTGACACTATATATAATCAAACATTGCATAGAAGCTTGTGTCTCCAAGGAGAAAAAGGGTGATGGGAAGTTCTTGATCCCACCTATTAGGGCCAAAAAGTTTATAATCAGCCCATTTTTTATGAAGACTACTTGGTTGATGAAAATGATGATATTAAAACTAGAGCACAAGATGTTATAGCTTAGTCTCTTTAGTAGTTGAAGAGACTGTTACTTATGACAAAACTTATAGCACCTGCAAATGAGGCTGAGAAGAAGAAAAAGGGAGAAGGTTCATCTATTTCAGCCACCGAAGAAGGACCATCCACTACTATTTCCCAACCAAAGAAAAGACTATCGGTGTGTTGGAATGTGTTGAGATGTGATGTTGTTGATTGTTGTCATTAATGGTTGTCATTAATGGTTGTCATTGATGCTAACATATCTTGGTTGATTGACTGAGGTTCAGTTTTGATGCTTTGGTGATCTGATTGGCATGGTTTCAAATATTGTGTTGTAACGATCTATCTTTGATCGTGTCTTTCCTGGTCCCATTCTTTTTGTAACATAATGAGATACACTCTTATGGGTTCAGACCGATTTGGAAATTGGTTAATGTGCTTTGAAACATTGTTTGCATTGTAACGTGTATATCCTATTCTTTGGTTTTAGATATCATGGTAAAAATGTAGCATGTTGATTTGAGCGAGGAGGTTTTGTATGGTCCATGTTTCATTCCTTTCCACTGTGATAATTTTTTTGTGGTGACGTAATTCAAATTATGTTTGGCCGACTTAGGAGTTTATGGAAGCATGGAATGGAATTGTGTTTGTCCAACTTAGGAGCTTATGGAAGCATGAAATGGTATAAGTAAAAGTTGATTTTGTTTCATGAAAGCAAGTGTGGTGAATACGAAATTGAAAATCCAGACATTGTGAAGTATGTGAAAGTATATGACCAGAGGCAACAAACAATGAGATTCTACCTAGTGCCATTGTTGGCGACAGTTATTTTAGCAGTGGATTCCCTTTCATTATTCTTCTGGCAGTGAGCCCTTTTCTTGGCAGTGAGCCTTTCTCTTTTGGTAGTGAGCCTTTTTATCTTTGGCTATAATAGTCGGGCAGTGAGCCCATCGACAGTGAGCCTTACTTGCAGTAAGCATTTGTAAAAATCACCTTAATCGGTGCCACCTTAATCAGTGTTTTATAATTGAGAATTAACATTCTTCGTGGTTTTTCCCTTCTTGAGTTTCCACGTAAATTCTAGTGTTCATTGTGCATGGTGTTATGTGATTTCATGTTCATATCTGTTAGATTATTATCTTATTGATTTAAGTTTGCTCTGGATTAATTAAAGTCAAGAAAATTGTTTAATAATAATTGATTCACCCCCCTCTTAGTTATCCAGACTATTCAACAATTGATATCAGAGCTTTGGTTCCTCGAAGAAGAGTTTAACCGCTTGGGGTAGATTCGATGGCACACAAACTGACAATTCTTGTGTTTGATGGATCTGACTACAATTTTAGGAAAGTGCAGATGAGAGGTTACCTTATCTCTCTAGGCTACAAGACTTGGAAAGCTGTTGAGACAAGATACGTTGAATTGACAAATGGTCCTACTATTGCGGATGAGATTTCAGCCTATGAAGAAAATGAAAAGGAAAGGTAAGAAATCTTTAGTGATTTTTCTAAGATTGAGTTAACAAATTTATTTCATTGGGCACTGCTTATGAAGTTTGGGAAAAGTTGAAATAAATCTATGAAGGAAATGATAGAGTCAAATCATCAAAGAAGTTGACAGCTAAGTGCAGATATGAAAACTTGAGGATGGAAGAAGGTGAGGATATAGCAAGCTACTTTTAGATAGTTGACAGTGCAGTAAAAAAAGTCAAAAATTAAGGAGGGACTCTGCTAGATGAAGATGTAATGGAGAAGATTCTACTGACCCTACTGGAGAGCTACAGTGACAATATCTCAGCTATTGAGGAAGTTTATGATCCAAATAAATTCACCAGAGAGCAACTATTTGGCATCTTGACCGCATTTGAGATGAGGAAATTTGGAAAAGAAAAGGAGAAATCAGAAACAACCTTCAAAGCCACAAAGATAGGAGAAGATCCAGATAGTGAAAGTTTAGATG